>VXAB01004733.1:404003-442998 GCA_013399175.1 Odontophorus gujanensis | reverse complement strand
TAAAAAAAAAAAAAAAATGATGCCAAGCTGTTCCAAGCCTCATTTTCTGTGAATCAAAGCTTATGCTTTACTTTCAAAAATTGAACGTTGTTCCCAGAAGCCTCATCTCATCCATCCTTAAAGTATAATACTTCTAGAGCAAACTACTTCTTGGGGTTTTGGGAAAATTGAACAGTGCTGTATTTCCTCTATTTGTTTTTTCACCTTGCAAACTAAACATTAATCCCTTCCAGGCACAAACCAGACTTACTGGCCCTACGGAAGCGACAAGCCTCAAAGGTAGCATAAAGTTACTGTTACACCACTGACTCCAGCAGTCCAACCCCAATAAAGAATTAACAAGTAGGACTTACACGAGTGGCCACAAGAAGATCTGAACACAAATTTTGATTTCGATGCAAACTGTATTGCTAACAAATAACTACACAGTTTCGTAATATAGTCTGGATTCACTGTGGCTCTGCAGTTCAAGTAAAGCAGTACCCAAAGCAATATGTAACGTGGAACAAGGAAGAGGACCATGGGCTGGATGTCAGTTTCTACTCATTTCCTGAACTGTTACTATGGGCTTTACTTTTAAGAACCAAATTACATAAATTTTCGGTAAGTTATTTGTTTTCTCTCACCTATGAAATAGCATTGAGAGCAGAAAAAAAGACGCTGGTTCTTACTGACCACCTCAGATGGACAAATAGATATTTGTTTACAAAGCAATCTATCTTTGCATATTTACAAGGCAAAAGAGAAAAAAACGCCATACTGGATGAACATTTTACAGCACAGCACACTTAGGAATAAGTCTAGCAGTGTTAGTATTCTGATGAGGAAAGTGGTCCTAAGGGTTGATGCATCTTATGACTGTAGGAGAATTGATAGCAGAAGAGAATTCTTTGATGTTTTATTTAAAAGTTTTGCTCAATAATTCAATAAAGAGATCCATTATAAATCAGGAAAGAGTACAAACGTGCCATGAGTACAACTCAGTAATGAATAAAAAACAAACACAAGGATAGTAAGTATTTGTAATCTAGGAAGCAGACAATTCACTATTTAACTCCATCAAATTAAGTTACCTGGGGTGCAAATCAGCATGGAGTCTTGGATCTAAATAGCAACCCCATTACAACCTTCCATCCTGCAAGGGTGAGTAGATGAAAATTACATAGTTGCTCCAGTGTTTTTACAAACAGACATGCAGTGCTCTAGCTTTTTGATCACCTATTGATGCCAGATTTTTCTCAGAATTCCAGGTGAGGTAAACATAAAAAGAAAAAAAGTAAGATAGATGGTATGTGTTTTGTTTCTTAGATCTTTCCCTGTCATCCCCGAACAAGTAATGTCAGATCAGTTAGATACCCCAATGCCTTTTATTCAGTCAAAACTCTGTGCACAAATCCAGAAGAACTTCATCCCAAAAACAGGGTTTACCTTTTCTTCAGAGAAAGATGCATTGCTCAGCACTCCAAAGCATTAGAAAGCATGCGTGGAACAACAGGAGTAGATTTTCACAATTTATGGTGGACACGGCTTAACGGACGCCTCACTTCCCCTTCAAGCTGCCTTTATTTACGCTCAGCTATAAAAGGCTGGAAATACTTAATTTCTCATGCTTCCACAACTATCATTCTGTATTTCCTAGTGAGAAGTACAAATTATTTTAGATAAACTCACAAGGTATCTGCTGGCAGCAAGGAAGCCAAACCAAATTAGGAAACATTTCCACAAAGAGTCTTCCATCAAACGCAGCAAATATGGAAATTTCCAACAACTCAGCATGTTGCTACATCGCCATTTGCCCATAAATTCCAATAATACATAGCTCTGGGATCCCATTAGCATCCTAGAGAGTGAATAACAAGCGGGCTATAAATCTCAGATCCTATAATCACAGTCAGGACTACCTATCTCCCATCTTTGAATTCAAAAATATATATTTTTAATTGCATTAGCCAGTTTTTAATGTTATTTTCCAAAAAAAAATCAGCAATTCTAAACTGAGTGATACCTTTTATCAACTTCAGCTATAACTCAGTCATTTATCACCACTTTCTCTAAATAAAACATCCAGGTAGTAGATAAAAAATATAAAAATAAATAGCTTCAGGAGCTGTTACTACAGCAGCAGTGATATAATCAGAGGTGGAAAGCCAAGTACCTTGTGTTTCATTCCTTTCCAGGAAGTAATACTTCCACCTCTTGCTCATCCTGTCCCACCTCTATTATTATTATCAATGGTCCTAATAGTGGTGCTCTCAGAATATACCTCAATTTGCCCAAGATGCTCCTCGGCAGGAATTGACTCAAAAAAATAGATTGCCACATTTCTTCTTGACTTGGCACTCAAAGTCAATATCAAACCATGCCAGAACTTAGCAGGACATAACAGTGGCAACATTTGCAAGGAAACAAGATCTTGCTTTAATCAATCTCCTGCTGCTTTGTATTCCTAATGTGAAGGCAAACGCCACTAGGCTGATATGCCTTCAGGTGAAGAATAGCATCTTTAATTATATCATTTTAACAGGATTGTGAAAAAATCAACTTAAGCAAATCCATGATCTCTAAGAGATTACTTAGGAGCAAGATCTGAGAATTATGTAAGCCTTCCTTACGCTCTCATGTCAGGCATAACTGGAAAGCCAGAAGAAATGGGAAACATAAGCCTGAAGAACTAAATGGAAGTGAAGCAGAACTAAACCTACTCCCCTAAGCCTCTAATTCTATTTCTCTCCCTCAAGTTTGGAAAGCTGTAGTGGAGCTGTTCCTTTATGGCATTCAAATGTAAAATCTCTCCGATTCTAACAAGTTTTCAACCTGAGACGTGGGCTTGCATATGGCAAGCATAGCAAATTCTAATTTCCCTTGCTATATTATTTACGTTTTTAAAAGTCAGACCTGACAGTCATAAGATTACATTAGGAGCTCAGTAATGAAACACACGTTGAATAGGGTTGTGGTGGCACTTTGAAACTTACTTATCTGTACAACACAAGGTTGTTGTTTCTTTGTGCTTAGGCTGCTATTTTCTCCAAATAATTTCTAGAAGGCTAGAATAATTTTCTGTAACATAAACTAGCCCTGACTTGACAGAGTTACGTCTATTTAAATAAGGCTTTGTTCTTTTAAACAGATCACATAAGAAATTACAATACAGTACAATCTTTTCTGCTATGTATACTAATATCCTTTAATATCAATACCATTTTTAAACAAGCAAAATGTAAAAGTTTATTTCTACTTAATCACAGTTTTGCATAGAGTGATGACCAGCAGTTCCAGACAGTTTCCCTGTGGACACATTTCCTTTCCACTTAAACGTGAGACAATAGGGGTGTTATTTCAGACCACTTAGGTGCATTCATAAACTAAGCTGATGGGTTATATACATCAGAGAAAGTCACACAAACTATTGATTAACATTACACTTAACTCTACTATTACAATCATCTAGTGTTATGACCTGATCTGATTGTGTTTTCAAAGATTAAGCCTTCAATTAAATGCAGCTGGAGTTCCTCGCCCTCCAAGAGTCTTACCACTAAACATCCTTATTACACAGCTTCCAAACATTTTAATACTGGAGCAATAATGTACTACAAGTTGATTGTTATTGCTCTAACATAAGAAATGGCATATGGCTCCTGTCAGACTATTCTGTTTATTTCATTCTTACAGCTGTTGTGGAAGCAAATAGAAATTTTAGGTAGACCTCTCAAAACCTTAATTGGTTTCTGTATGCATAGCTATTTATGCTAAAAGCTTTCATTTGAACAAATACCTTAGTGCAGTTAGCACAACACAAAAGCAATTGAGAGCCATTCACCATTTGTTTTTCTTTCCATTATACAGCTACTCAGTGATCCTAGACACAAATGGAGCATTACTGGGAGATACACTATGACAGCGAACAAAACGCTAGTGCCTGGTGGTCCTGGAGGACTCTCAGTTGACGTCGTCATCATCCCCACCTCCAAATAAATAAACAAATTGATTAAACCTTCAGTAATAGTTACCCTGCAGGCCTGACAAAATAGCTGAGTTTACTTTTGAAAAAGACCACTGAGACTCCAACCAAAGCACAATAAAACTAGATGCGGTGCTAAGTAACAACACTTGCTTCAACTTACTCTCTCTGCTCCTAAGTTGGGTCCCTATCCTGTCCAGGAGCACAGCCAATAACCAGATGGGCAGCCTGGGGCTAGTTAAAAAAAGAAGCATTTATTCTCCTCAGCTTTATGACAGCTTTTAAAACAAACAGCTCTTTAAAACCGCTTTCAATTTTGGAACACTAGAAATGGCCTTAGTGAAAACTGATCTGTGAGTTAGGAACAGAAGACTGCCAGCAGTGAGAAACAAGTTGTCAATGAAATTTACTACCTCCTTCTCTGATGGAAGCTGACGTGTCTCTTCAGACTATAGCAAATACGTGAAAATATGTTCTAGTGCGACATCTGGAAAGAAAATAGCATTGCCCCTTTCCATATCTGCAAATAAAGGAAGAAATCTGGTAGTACAGGTAGATTAAACTCCCGGCCATGTACTGGCTTCTGAAGTCCTGGAATTGAACCCAAATCTAAGGTTTTGGTTTTCTACCATCACAGACATCAATCCACAACTGATATGCCAGTTGCTCTGGCATACATAAATCCCTTCTTGGCTGCACAAGAGTTGTAACCTCCTGATTCACTGCCAGACCCATACAACACGCATGCCTCCCAAATCCGAGCTGTACATAGACAACAGGCCCAGCCAAAATTGTAGCTACACAGTCTATATATCATGCTTATCTACCATAAAGCTTACTTGCTATTGCTTCTAGAAGCACTCTGAGAGAACATCTGGAAACATAGGGAGGGCCTCAATGTTTAGTACGTAATCAAGTTTTTAGAACAGTGTAGTCTTTTGAATTTCAACACTTCCAGCAAAGATTCTAAGTGTGCCTGACATCTGCACATGTCTAGCAAGCAAATAATCCTTATGAACACAGTGTGTGCCTAGACAGTAATATTAATAACCAGGAAGAGTAAGTGTGCATCATATTTCTATTAGTAATGTATTATCTTACTGTAAATATTAACTTTGCTGCATTTCAGAGCTCTAAATGCAAATAAATGGAAAGCTTATGGGAGCATAAAGAGACCATGTTCTTAATGATCTTAATACTACCTTTCAGCACACCAATGGGAATTACGGAGACATACATTGTAAGGTATTACTTCTAGTGCCATTAGAGCCTTAAGATACAAAGATAAAAGCATAAGATGACATAAGTATGCATAAGGAGGGTTTTAGTGACTTTTTTAATAACTTCTTAATCACAGAAATGTTTCCAATGCAACTGTTTCCAGCACGTAATTCAAACTGAAAGTTAACATTTAACAGCAATAGATGTAATGAAAGAGTTTTAGTAGGATTTCTTGTTAGAATATCTGTTTTGCTAATTAGCAGAAGCTAATGTTTTAATGTTACACACTATCACTGTAGAAGATAATTAACACTGCTTCTTCCTTCAGCCTGTTTTGTGATAGAAACACAATACACTTTCTAATATGTGCCACTTAAAAAGTGAGCAGGATGACAAAAGAGAAAACATTTACGAATTACTAGGAGGAAGAGCAGCTAAGAACATTTTTATGTTGAGACAAGATATGTATCATAACAACATAAAGACTATTCTGGTTTTGTCAGAAACCATCACTCAAGACAAGCTTAGGATAGATCTTCCCTAAATCAATTAAACGCTTTTCCTTTAAGCAAAACAACTTCTAAATGGAAACAGGAAATCTAGTAAAGCTCTGCAGGGTCACATACAAGTTCAAAACAGTAGCCCCTGAAATGACCTCGGTAGGTTTCCTGAATTTAGATGTGTCCTGTTCAAGTGCTCGGCAATAAGATTCAACTCTTATCACCACACCAACGTAACATGAGCCTGCAAGACACACTCTGTGTCATTATCAGAAAATGTCATGGATACTGAAAGGCCTCTGGTAAACTACAGATTTCCTCACAATTCCAGTGGACATACAACTAATTGGATTGAGAAAAAATACTGAATAATTTGGGTCTCTTCTTGAGGAGTGAAGCCAGCTGGAGCCATGCAAGAAATAATAATTCTCCTTTGCATACATGTAATGATTGTGAAACCCTTTAATGTCCCACATTCCAGACTCAGGAATGCCTACAGAGAAGCAAGTTCTAGTCAAGCACTCCCAGCAGTAACAATCAGCTTCTCAAACACAGTGCTACCTGTAACCCTTCTGGAAAACAGTTTTGAGAGCCTTCACTGCAGCCTTTAGGAAGAAGAAAGTAATCCATAAGCATTCACTCAATACACCTGGGTATTATCAGTCATTCACATGAAGAGGAAGGCAGGACACTATTTATGAAAGTCAGGAAATGTCTAGAAAAGCACCGTCTCAGAAATATAAATTCCAAAGCTACACAGCACCAACTGCCCAGCCTCAGGCATGTAAGATGTAACACCTTGTTACATCTTTTAGGGAAGGAAATAGTTAATTTGTGGGGAAAGCCAGTAGAAGTAACAGCCAAGGAACCACTCAACACTTGCCTTTGTTCAGTCTAATCTCTATCTGCAAACAGCAGCTTTCCACACCAGTGCTGCCATACAAACCCTGCTGGACTGTGCAACCTGGAGCTTCTGTTTGGAGTGAGCACAAGCCCCGCAGAAAACACAGCCTCCTTCAGGGCTTTGCTGCAGCACTTCTCACTCTGGACCACAACCCCCTCAGCTCTTCCAGCCCCTGCTAAAGTCCACTGCAGAGTAAATAGGTCTTTCTTTCACACAGAACAATTCTCTGCTGAGCTGCTTAACCTCAGCCTCCATCCTTTCAAACCACAGACTGGAAGCATCAGTTTCAGCTCTCACCTGGGTTATTCCAGCTTCCTTACTTCTTCTCAGAACATCGTTTGCAAACATCCTGCTACTTTCGTACAACCAAGCACTAGCTATCCCCACAGTAAGATTTTCTCCTAGCTCTCCTGCCACAGCACTCATCTGCAATCACTCTTCATCCCCAGGTGTAGCTGAGGGCTAATTAGGTACTTGGGCTCTTTTCTGCTAATTCAGAAATTCACGGCATCAATCCCACCACAACTCTCTATCCCTGTAGGAAAAGGAGGGCAGATTTAAATCCCGGTTGCATACTGAAGACATTCAGGAGCTTTTCTGTTGTTTTTCACTTGGAACAAGGCAGAAGACAGACTGTTTTCTGCCACTGCAAAGATTTGCAGCAGCTTAAGAAGAACATTTTGTTTTGCTTTAAGCAGCATCCATATGCTTTAAAAACCTTCAGGGATATACTGAAATAGATCTTCTTGTTCCAGAAGAGCAAATCAGATGTTTTGTTGAGATCAAAGAGACCCTATTCAAATTAAACTATGACCCCTATCTTAGTCACCTGGGTACATTCAGACACGTGTTCTTGGTTTAGAGTAGGAACTCCATTCTCACTGGAGAAGTTTTCAGTGAACAGGCACATTCTTGCAGAAGCTGCTGAGTTCCCCTCCCCACTAAACTTGCAGGTTCTTGCCTTCATTGCAGCAAAAACTGGACAGGAAGTGCTCTCACCACCACCCTTCAGCAGATGCATGAACAGAAGTGAGGTGCTGCTACTTAACCCAACGTGAAAATACTCAATTGAATGGTCCAATTTTCATATAAAGAAAGTAACCTCTACAGGCTGGTGCTTAGGTATGCACAAGGGAGGACACATGGAATTCAGTCCCTCACTTGGCAACTATCCTATACTAATTTTTCATAAGAAAAAATATCTTGTCTTTTCTTTGGAATTGCTCTCACTAGAAAGTGACATGCTCCTTGATCCAAAGCATATTTAATTATTCTATGCAAAACTTCACTACAGGAAACTCAGTGAGCAGAAAACTGGAACATTTTATAGGCTGGCAATCAGGGCATTTCCTTTCAATTTCCTGCAAGCAGTGAATAGATGGACTTGTGCATCTAGTGCCTGAATGAATATTTAAATCATGAAGCTCTCAGATAAATGAGGGGACAATATAGACTGGTAAAAAGGCAAGAGAGGTCTAAGATAAATGAAAGTTCTCTATTTCTGTCTTGTTTTAAATATAAACAAAAAGTATTCATAGCATGCCAACCCAGCAAGCAGCAAAACATTTTCTCCCCTTAGGCCAGACTGTGGAACGGGCCACTGTTGGGATTGGAACCAGGCAATCTTGAAGGTCCTTTTCAAGCTAAGCCATTCTAGGATTCTGTGACTGTCATGTAGGATCCCTGGACATCAGCATCCACTGAAGAACTATCCTTTACAGAGATCCTCAGCTTTAGACTACTCAGTTTTCTTCCAGGGCTGGTATCCAATTTAAAATGAGCTTTCCATCACCATCAAATCTAAGATTCTCCTCGGCAAGCCACACACCATCTGGGAACCCTTTGGTTATGGATCCTTTCACGTAAAAATGGAGCAGAGTGTAAATTCTAACTTTACAAACACAATAAAATCCAACCAAAAATGTTGACGCTAACTTTTAGTCCTTTTCAAAATAAAATTTACAACAGAACCTATGTTTGGCTAACTTTCTCTTTCCCACCAACCTGGAAATTAAAAGAGCCAATAAGTTTGCAGCAAGGCCACAAACCAGTTTGGAAATAAAAAAGACAAAGTGAATTTGCTCATCATCCATCCTAATCAAATGAACCCCAAGTCTGTTGGAAATTTATCCTTGAAGTACAGTAGACAATGGGGCAAAAGAATGCTGAAATGCTCTGAGGCAAAACTGTTCTCAAATAATCAGTTTATGCACGAGCACACAGTGTGTCATTCATGGTATTCCCAATACAAACCCCCTTTCTTAACCAGAAGACAGAAGTGCTCTGGAGATTTACTGGTCATGAAAGAGAAGTCTTGCACTGTGTCACAACGTAAGCTAGCAAATGTACCATAAAGTCATACCATTGCATTACAGTGTAGGACAAAATGAAAAACATACCAAGAAACATCTTTAAAACAATGTAAACTATATATAGCATAGCATACATATACTGTATATAGCATAGCTCCTTCTCAGACACTGAAAATGTGGGCTAAATGCTTCTTTCAAATGTGTGTGGATCCTTGACTAACATTTGGTTCTTAATAAAGAGATTACTGTAGAATTAAGCCTTACCTTGGGAAGCAGAGAAGAAACAAATCTCTAATTATCTCTGCTTTTGTACTCTGGCCATGATTTCTGTTCCTCTGGGGAAAAATAAGCTTTGTGTTGTGTTAAGTTTAATGTGTGTGTTCTTTCAGTTAGTTTTAATATATTTTAAAGTATTAATAAGGTAATTTCTAACTTTTATTTTCTAGTCTCTACATGTACTTTTTAATAGGAATATTTTTGTAATTGTTCTTGTGCCATATACACTTGTTTATACTAAAAAACCCAGTTTTATATCTTTTACTCTATGTCCTGACATTCCCTTTCACTTACAACCTAAAACACCTGAACCACCACAGGAGAACGAATTCTTGGATTTGTAATCCACCTTTTGTTACTATTTAACTAAACTACTGACAAATATTTGCAAAGTAAACTCTCTTTATTAATGACTAAACACCAACAGGAACAGAAGTAACCTTCATCATTCAGAGAGGAATGCCATCCAATTACTATCTTATTCTTTCTCCTGTGGACAAAGTTGAAGTTGGAAGAAAAGTAACAGGACAAAAACAAAAAAAAAAAGGAAGTCTTGATCTAGGAAAACAATCTCATGGCTCTGCTGAGTGGAGTGAAGAGGGAAGGAAAAGCAAGGACGTGCTTTCCAACAGCATCAGAGAACACATAACTCAGTATGCAGTTATGAGGAAGAGAAGTTAATGGCAGAGGAGAACTGGAGTTTAAAATTACTTCAAAAAAGCATGGGGGAGTACTTTTGGTGAATTTGGTGAAGGATGAATGGATAAAATGTAGTAAAATGAAGACAAGAAATAGGTGTATAGAAATGAGGGTGAGTGGCCAAACATCAAAGGCAAGCAAATGAAGAGAGTAAGGGAAAAGCATGAGGAAGAGAGAGAAATACATGATGAATAGATGAGTACTAATGTTGCAGATGCAGAAGTGGTAAAAACTACCACAAAATATTCACTAAGCTGTACTAAGAAAACAAAACAAAACCACAAAACAGGCTGTTGTTTTTTCATTTGTACCAAAGCTAATTTAAATTGAAATGTTTCTGTTTTATTTACAGGAAGTTAGGAAAACTCTTCAAAATATTTTCTTTCCCTGGAAAATAAGTGCCCAAATAATCGTTCTCCTGAAATGTCCCTATTCTGTTAGGAAAAGTAGAACAAAATGTGCTACTCCAAGTTAAACTGAATTTGGTGTTAAGTTTGCCTAACCAATCAAAAAAAACAAAACAATAACAACCACTGGAAAAAAAAAAAACATTTTGAGTTAATCTATAACTAAACTTTTCCATTGTGAATTGTTGTAGGGTTTCTCAGAAGTTACTGTTCAACTACCACATTCTTTTCAATGGATTAACCTTCCCAACCAGGATTGCAGTCACCCATCTGCCAAAAGTGATATATTATACTCTACTTGCAAGAAAAATACTATGTCACTGGAGATGTGGCCTAAACAGGCACAGATGAAAATGGGAATAAGGCACAGAATTGTTTTTTGTGTAGAGCCCTCTTCCCACTTGTATTCATTATTTGTTCCAGTTTGCATCCTCATGTTTTTGTATTTCCAGACCTCATCTTCACTCACACCCAAAGACACTTCTAAACTCCATGCTCTGCGTTATCACTATTTCCACATTTCTTTTAACATTACCCCCTTCTTTTCTCCCTTGCTCATCTTTATTTACTAGACACTACATCTGCTATGAGGAACAGTACTTCTACTGTGAAAGGTAATATGCTCTCCTTGTTATTTTGGGCACATATACCTGTCCAGGAATCTTCACTCTCAGTTGGCTGTCACTCAGACCCTTTCCACAAACCCAGAAAACAAGCCTCCTAGCCAGTGCTAGTTAAGGGGTCAGTTGAGAATGTGAGTGTGCTTGTAAAACACACAGCTCTTGGTGTGCGCTGGCACAAACAATGCGCATTTATATGTCACAAAACAAACTCCGCAACAACAAAGAACTTCAAGAACAAGAAAGAAAGAAAGAGAGCATTTGTCAGTTATGTGTTGTGATGTGTATGTCCAGGGGTTCAACATTTACATGCACATGATAAGCGTGCTGATGATAAGAAATGTTTTCAGTTCTTGCTGATCTTTTCCTCACCCCCAGGATTTGTTATATAAGAAAACAGCAAGCTAGTTGTTTTGATAACAAACATTTAAAATGTACAAAAAGATTCACTCACATCACAGTTCAATAGTCACTACAGTTCCAGCTTTTTTAAAGGCAGCAACTTTATGCATTTTACACAGTAAATAAGCTTACTTGCACAATTAATTGCTAGGTATTGCAAATTTGTAAGACACTTTATCCTTTCCTTCTGGAATCAGCTAACTTCATTGATAAGTTAACAACAAAAATCTTTTTGGAGTTTCCCTCCAAAGAACATTCATGTCTCAATGACAGACCTACAAGAGGTGTGATGTTTTACTTTTTGACTTCTACTAGTCGAATGTTCTCCAAATCCTGAGTCAATCAGCTTTGTGTTGAGACAAGTTGTCTTCCTCCCCCACAAAGGAATTTCAAAGGTGTGAGCTACTGAATGTACTTGAATTTTTCAACAGAAATAACAGATGTTCTCAAGTTTCTCCAAGCTGTGACTCCAACTGTTGTGCTGAAAAAAGTCATGACCCAGCTCCTACAAACATATTAAAGCTGATTTTATTTCATCTTACATTTTATTAGCCAGTTGCTCTGTCTATTTATACTATTAAACACGATGCTTTCAACAACAAAGGGACTCATCACACACTAATTGAAACCGATGTCAGCACTCCAACTGGATGCCAGAGTTCTTTACAAACACTGGCAAGCACGCTCAATGAACTCATATTTTTAAAAGTCTTTGAGTAATCTCAAATGCCTCGATGTATTCAGAATACCAAAATAATAGGCATGGGAACTAAAGCAGTTTGTCAGGGATCTGTCCCTTGGTACATATATACAAGAAAGTGTAAGTTAGACTTGTCTTGTTTCTCTATTCTGTGAAGGAAGTTTATTAGATGCCTGCTTGTATAAAAAAAAAAAAACACCTACACATGAATTAGTGATGCAACCATAAGATGATGCTCATCTCTTATTTGAGAATAAGCCCAATGCAAGGTATGACTCAATCCAGTTCACAGTAGATAAGTGTACCTGTAAAAATACACAATTATCATTTGCATGTACTCTTTAGTCCACCTTGCCCCTCACCTGTGAGCTTGAAAAGAGGTGGCACATGACATGCAACTTCTCTGTTAGGCATGTATCAATTGGAAATCTGGCACTTACCTAACAGAAATGGTAACAGCAGAGCTTGTTTTAAAAACCTTTTCACCGTAGGAGCACACATGAATTTCTCTCTATATACCTAACAGTATTCACAAAACTTGCAGCATCTATTATGCCTGTGATATTTAAAAACAATTTTTCACTCAAGGTTGGCTGAAATTGGCCCATAGATTTGAAGAGTGTTATGAACAGATTCACAGACCAAGAATATAAAGCTAAGTAAAATAATATTGCACAAAACTGTGTGGTCCATGTAGAATACATTTAAACTGCTTAACTGATAGGCCTTAGAATACAAATAATATGGTGAAAACAGTAACTTGTCCCATGTTAACTCTGTAAAGATTCTCTTCTAGTTTTTCAGTGACTTAGGACAACAGGAGATTTCTCTTCAAGATGTATGGACCGAGATACTAAAGAATTTGTTATCCAAGTCATAGAAGTCTGTCACAGTAGAGCCCATTGATAACACTAGTCATTATAGCTAAACACATAAACCCAATAAATGTTTTCAGAACAAGTTGGATTTTGTTACTTTGAGAGATCAGATGACTAAAGCAACACTTTTTTTTCTTTAATTTTCCCTCTCTCATAGGAATTTACAATAATTCAACCAGATAAAGAATCAGTATCTCCTTACTGCACTTCCTCAGTTGAAATATACTTTTGAAGAATACAACATGTTTTGACTGCTGAGAATTGAACTGATTTTATACAAAATAATCTCTGTACTGCCTTGTTTCCTACACAAAACAGTTATTCAGGGCCCCAGTTCAGTCACGACTTCGAATCTTTTTCACATAAAGAAGGAAGAAACCTTTCTTATGTTTAGTCAGAGATGTTTTGTCCGTGTACAGTTTATTCATGTACTGTGTACGTTAATTGAATGATTTAAGTTTAAAACACTTCCACTATGTACCTGATAGAATCAATATCTAAAACTCAGATGATTAATAGGATTTGCAGGTAGCAAATCAAGTCATTCTGAACATTAAAGACCAAATATATAACAGTATTCATTGGGTGTATAATCCCCACTTAAAAGCATAAA
The DNA here is from genome assembly GCA_013399175.1 of Odontophorus gujanensis. Lineage (NCBI taxonomy): Eukaryota > Metazoa > Chordata > Aves > Galliformes > Odontophoridae > Odontophorus > Odontophorus gujanensis. The sequence goes on along the minus strand of VXAB01004733.1, from coordinate 429,502 downwards.
TATCTCAAAACTTCATAGCCTGCCATAATAATTAAGCAAATTTTTTAGACATTTAAAGAGACATTTTATTATCAGTGCTTCTGTGCATCTTCATGCATGGAGATACCATTTAGAATTGTACTAACAATCACACTGAGAATTGTGGTGTGTTTTGTACTGAAATTACTGAGAACCACCTTGGCTTCACTAAGGCTTTCAACACAGTATCCCATGACACCCCCATAGAGAAGTTGATGATATATGAGCTAGATGAGCAGTGAAGTACACTGAAAACGGGCTGAATGGATGGGACCAAAGAATGGTGATCAGCGGTGCATAGTCTAGCTGGAGGCCACTAACTAGCAGCATGTTCCACTCATGTTTAACACACTTGTTAACAATAGGCTGGTGGGACAGATCATACCCTGAGTAAGTTTGCAGATGATGCAGTACTGGTACAAGTGGATGATAGCATCTTGATGCTATCTAGAGGGACCTGGACACACTGGAGAACTGGGATGACAGGAACTTCATGGAGCTCCACAAAGAGAAGTGCAACATCCTGCACCTGGGGAAGAACTACTCCAGGCACCAATGTATGCTAGGTGAAGACCAGCAGGAAGTCAGCTTCTACAGAAAAGGATCTGGGAGTCTCAGTGGAAATGACTGAACATGAGCCAGCAACGTGCACTTGCCACAAAGAAGGACAGTAATATCCTTGCCTGAGCTAAGAGGAGTGCTGCCCTTGGTTTGAGTGTGGTGATCCTGGCCCTCAACTCAGCACTTGCAAGGCTACACTTAGAGTGCTGGGTCCAGCTCTGAGCTCCCCAACACAAGAGAGATATAGAACTACTGGAGAGAGAATCTTTATTTAGCAGCATTTTTATACCTTTTTAACTGAGGTTATATTATACACAAGGATTTGGAAAGAAGTATCTTAGTAATAGCGAATAGCACTAGGGATTGAGCATCATCACAGAGGGCCTGAAAGCCTCCACTTTTGAATTGGGATTTACATTCACGCTGCTGGGCTCCAGATATTCTTGTTGAAGGTCTTTGAGAGTAGTTTTGTCTATTTCTCCATGCATTCCATAGGTTATCTTGAGATTAGTCCAACAGCATGCAAATGATAGCTGTGTATTTTTACAGACTCACTGTGAACTGGATTGAGTCATGCTCTGCACTGGGTTCACTCCCAATTAAAAGTTCATGAGCTTATTCATACGGTAGCTTCACTGATCCATTCGTGTTATTCAAGTAGGAATCTGACAATGCTTATTTTATAAAATAGATAAAAGTCAGGTTTAAGTTGTAATTACAGGGAGTAAACAGAAAAGATCCTTAACCAACTGCTTTGGTTCACATATGCACTATTTGGTGTTATGAATGTCTCGATGAGTTGGACATCTTTATTCCCTCCTAAATTAAACTAAATTCCCTCCTAAATTAAACTAAATTCCCTCCTAAAACTAAACTATACCTTTAGTTTAAAGTCACAGAAAACATGGAAATGAGACAAGCTTACTGCAAGGAGCTGTGTCATAGTGAAGAACTATAAAGAAAACCAGATTACATTTGCTTGCTTCCCACACAACACCTCTTTTATGTAGGCTGCCACACAGAATAAAATAAATGCCCTACATAAACTCTAGCGTATTACATTAATGGAGCCATCTTTATCAACTGTACTCATAATCTTGCCAAGGAAAATTTTCAAAGCTGTTTGACAATACCCGCTTTTCCTGAATAAAACAGGCACTTCATGGTCATGAATGAAAATGTGGTATTCTGGCTGCTAAATATTGAAAGCATGTAGATATCTCAGTTTTCTAGTTCTGTCCACCTCTCAGTGATGTTGTAAATCTCTAGAAATCTTAATTGCATACTCTGCATATTAGCCTGCTCCAGTCTCATCACTTCCAGCTGCTTTTCTGAAGGTATAACTTACAGCAGAATGCTCACTTTACATACATGAGATAAAATCACAATATTTCCACAATGAACAAAAACAAATAACAAGTTCATATTAGTCCCTCATAAAATAAAACTAAATTATGCAGAAACATGTGCAACTTCATTTCAAATGCAAATTAAAAACAAACAAACAGATGTGGCCACTGTTTGTCCAGTCAGCATTGTGGGTATGACTGAGATGCTGGTGAGGAACCTGTAAAAAAAATACCAATGTGCTCCCATCACACCATCCTGAGCACGGTCCTCAACGGGTGAGACAAGCAGGGTGACTGCAAGCCCTCAGTGTGCAGCTAAGCCAGCAGTCACCTGCCATGAAAGATACAGTTCTAAGTCTCTTTCGCTCTCTAAAGAAAAGTTCCTAGAATCAGCAGATGTTAAAACACTCCAGGTTGGAGAACTGGACATCCTTACCTATTTCTGGAAGATAGTTCTGAACTTACAAAGAAGAAAAATAATTTGGTTTACTATGCTTTTATTATTAATACTGCTCTTTAAATTGCTGCACCTAAAATCTACCTACATTGTAGCTTGCACTGCACAGAAACAGACTGTTTTCACTTGGAAGTGCTTATCATCTAATATTGGGACCACAGGGAGAAGATGATCAAGAAGAGAATATGCTACTGATTTGTATGAAAGTGTGTAGCAAAACTGCTGTGTAGCTATGCTCAGACTGACAAACCTAGAGGCAGAGATGCCTGACAAAGCAGAGGAAGGTGGGCTTGCAGGAATTCACAGAGATTTTGTGCTATGCATGAGTGAAAGCTTAAAGCTGTACGTATAACATACACAGTCTTTTAAAGCCAGACATGATTTACATAATGGCAGTGATGGACTATTTCTTGATATTGTAGAAGAGTCAGCTTGAAAAGTAAAGAGAAATCATCTGTATATCATACAATGAAGAAAAGAGAGCCAATAGCATTGTGCAAAAAAAAAAAAAAGGAGTGTCAGGATTGGGACAATAAGTAAATGACTTTTGCAAATGGACTGAAAGACAGTGACAGCGTTGTTAAGTGCCATTATGCACATAACTTAGAGATTCATGGAGTCCTAGGCTGGCTTAGATTGCAAGAGACTTTAAAGATCATTTAGTTTCAAGCCCTCTGCCATGGGCAGGGCTGCTAACCTCCAGGTCAGGTTGCCCAGGATTCCATCCAACTTGGCCTCAAATGCCTCCATAGATTGGGCACCCACAGCCTCCCAGGGCAACCTTGGGAGTTCCAGTGCTTTATCACCCTCTGAATGAAAAATTTCTTCCTAACGTCTAACCTAAATCTCCCCTCTTCTAGTTTAAAGGCAATCCTCCTTGTCCTGTCACTATCAGACCATGTAAAAAGCATCCCATCATTAAAAGGTCAGAAATACTTTGTAAGAAATTGAAAGAAATCTGAGACTGCAGTCCGGAAAGTAGCAGCAAAAGACTGTCACTCAGAAACAGTCCTGAAACACTTAGCTGGACAGTTTGTGGTGCTTGCTTTCTTAAAACAGAAGTAAACCCAAATGAAGGTTAAAGAAATTCCATTATAGTTACTACTTTTCTCATAGTGTCTCTGTAGTTTCCTCAGTGGAACTCAAAACCTGTGAGCAGGCAAAGAAGACAACTTAAAGTAAACGTCTATCTCCTGCAAGAACTCTTGAGAGCTGATCTGGTGACACGAAATATTTTTGGATTAGCATGCTACCTGTGGATTCTCCCAGAACACTGAATTCCCCTGGACGATAATGGTCTGGGTAGTATAAACACATGACATTCCAACTTCGTACAATAAACTTTTCTTGTTCTGCCCAGATGTTGTTCTGCCAAGGAAAACTCAATTTGCTATAAGCCTTTCAGAGTAATACACTGACCAATTTTTTTATTACAAAGTTCCATGTTGTCAAATCAGACTACAACACCCACTTAAGACACAGGAAAGTCTAAAGGAATACTTTCATGCCTTGATAGCAAGGAACATTCTGACAGGTAGGCAATTTCCACTGTGAGCTGCTAATTATCAGGTGCTCCAAACTTCTTTTTCACAGGCTAAAACCCTCAGCAGTTTAAGCTCTGCAGTCTCTGAAAAGCTTATCCTCCAGAGGCTGTGAAGAAAAGGGGAGTGACCCTTCCCTGACTAATTACAAAGCCTTCTCAGACGGATACTTCTGGGAGAAAAGTGAAGTAAATTTCAGTTTTGAAGGCTGTTATATAGTCTTGTACTTTCTGCAGCTTTAGAAAAATAGTTACCCAATTTTGGACTTATCTAAACTAATGCTGTGTGGGATATAAGCCTCCTTTTTCCTAGGGAGAGAAAAAGCTGCCAATATAAATCATTGTTTCTTTCTGTGCTTGCTTACAGCCTGGTGGTTTGAGCCCAAGCTGTATGCAGCCTGGGGAGAAACTGCACCACCCCAAGGTTGCTTTACAGTAGGGAAATGTGCATCTTTACAGCATGACCTGCAAGGAATCAAAGACATGATTTCTCTGTGGTAGTAGCTCACAGTATTAGAGATGAAATAGTCCTGTAAATCATTAATATTCTCCACCTCATGCCTTGTTAGGGCTTTTCCCCCTTCCTCTCCTACAACTGGAAACAATTTCTGTTTTGTTCTGATCTAAAGTCTGTGAACTTCTAAATACACAGCCATCAGGTCTTGCAATTAGACAGTTCTTTATGACAGACCGTCTGGGTTGTCTGGCAGGCTTTCACATGACACTGTCTTCTCAGCATAGTAATGTTTCATCTGCTCTTCGGGGGAACACAGACAGTTCTTATATCTTTGTATGTTACCTACTAAGCACATTTGAACAACGCTTCTTACCTAAATTGAAAGTATAGCACTATATATTCATTTCTTACCAAGATGTTCCCTCTTATAGCCATTCTGCAATTGAATATTGCCTTAATTCTCTCTACACTGTTTTCAGCCATAGTGTTTCTCTTTAAGGAAGGGGCTTTGTTTCCTCAACCTTGGCAAGATGAAATCTGACCACTTTTAAGCCATCGTTCTGCATTTAAGCATGAGGGGAAGAAAAAGTATCCTTCTACAACTCATCAGAAGTTTGCATCTCAAAGATGATTTATAGTTTTAGTGCATTCAGCAAATAGAAAACCACAAGCTCACGCCTATGGCATCAGCAGCAAAGGCTCTAGCCTTTAAATAAGATGAGGGACATAGTAGCTGTAAGTTCAATATTTTGCTTGTGGTGTTGCCAGTCCTCTTGCTCGTGTAAATGGTCTCTATGCAGTCACTGCTGAAACAAACCTCTGGTGCGGAATAAGAATGGATTTGACTTCCGCCCCAGTGTTGAATTTTGAGTTCCTGTCTGCAGTAATTAATTAAAAGCCACTGCTCCCAGACCTTCATCTCTGTCACTGTTTTCTAAACAGCAGCACCTGATTTTGTACATGTAATGATTATTATTTCTTCCCAGGTGTATTACCTTACATTTATCTATATTAAATCTCACTTCACTTTCCTCTGTCGATCTCAAAAAAGTTACCTCTAACCTTATTCTCCAGTGAGGAGAGATCCTTCCTCAGAGCAGCTTTGTTTACAGGATGCATTGCTGGAAGGGCATAAGTAAGAGAATTATGTAGCTCTTCTAGATTTTTCATTTCCTCTTTCCTGCATTCCAATTCTGCTCCCTCTGATGTAGTCACTGACTTCAGTTCAATCAAGAACAAGCATTTAAAGAGCTGACCCATTGTATGGATAATGGCAGCAATCCAGTTATTGAAATTTCCTAATCCTTTGTTTGGATTAAATTTCTTGTTCTCTTCTGAAACAGGCACAAGGGATGAAAGAAGAGATTAAACTATATTACACTGCATCCTGAGACTGCACAAAATATTTCATAAAGGCAACTTGTAAATACTCCCAGTGTCTGCTGTTTTTCTGCACCTGAAGAAAATTGTTTAATTTGTGCCAAGACTTTCCTTGGATTCAGCTGCATTTCTACTGGTCTCAAGTTTGATTTTTAGCTGACAGATTTTTGGTTCTGGGCTAGCTTCTGACACTGCAATCCCAGTACTGCACATCTTCATTGATTTGTACTCTGGTGTCTCTCAAGTCTTCTCTGTGCACATCAGCAAAACAAAGATGAACCAGCTGATAGCAACCCTTCAGGTTTGAGATAGCCTTTGACAAAACCTTGCCCAGAAAGTGGATTTGCCTGATCTCAGCCAGCAGCCTAACTGAACCTCTCACACAGATAAGGAAGTGAACTTTTCCTCCAGTGTCACTTGAAATGTTATCTCAGCCAGTGGCCTAACTGAATCTGGGCAAGCCTCTCATACAGATAAGAAAGTGAACCTTTTCCACCAGTGTCACTTAAAACGTTCTTGAAATGCTCTATAGATGCCAACATTGCTTCAGCAGCCTGCTCAGGGGTTTAAAAGTTCCTGTTCCCTTCCTGGCATTGGCAGTAAGGATCATACAGTCCTGCAGGGAGTCAGCTCAACAATGATACTAATTAATTACCACAGACAGGAGCCCAAAATATAACACTGTTGAAAACATCAGATGTCTGTGCAGTTTTGTTTGCAGCTGGTCTCTAGTAGCTTAGATTTGAGGAAAATCGCATAACTAAAAGTTTGTTCTCTCACTCTGCTGAGAGAAAAATATATAACAGAATGGTAGCAAATGCTACAAATTAGAAGCTGGCTAAAGTAAAATACAGGGTAGATAATTATATTTCAACAGCTTCAGCAATAAGGTGCTTTTAGGAAGGATAGCACTGGAAACACAGAACTGAAAGACGCCAGCTGGGTCACTGAGTCAGTCCCCACAAACACAAGCTGCCATTCAATAATCACTGAGCCCAGAATGATCCACAAAATACTGACTCCACATGCTTCCACACACAACAGGCCCCTTTCAGCATCTTACAATAATCTTAAGACCTACTGTGAAAACAAAACGTCACATTAATACACATTAATAGTATGCTTCAGGAAGCAAACTGCTGAAATAATGGACGCTTCCAGTGCCCAAGGACATGGATTCATCATGCAGCCTTTCTCCCCTCTCTTCACCACATGTAGCAGAATACTGCAGCTGATCAGGTCACAGGTTTAGCTGAAGACTCCCAGTATAAAGCAATGATTCATTTTCAGCCACATCAATTCCCTGAAACCAGTCAGGAACAAGCAGGTTTTTTTTTTTATTATTTTATTTTTATTTTTATTTTTTGCAAGCTTAGTTCTTGTCTGTTAAGTTCCCTGGACCAACCCACTGCTCAGCTGCACTGCCCAACTGCACAAATACCAAGAGGGATCATGGTAGCTCTGACTTAGATAAGGATAAACTGCTCTGGAACTGTACTCTGGAGAGGAAATTACTCTTAGCAGTGAAGCTGACCAAATGGCCAGCTGTTGCTGAAAGGAGCATTTCCATGCAATTCTGCCCCAACTGGCAAGTGCTGCTCACTAAGCCATTCAAAAATATTCACTTTTTATGGTGGAGTATGTTTTCTTCTGTTTCAGCTCAGCATTGTAACTACAGTAGGAGTGCATGGCCAAGGAGTAGGAAAAGAAATAGAATCCACTTTGAACTGGCAAACTGCTAGAGTTGTGAGGTTTTACTGCAAAGCTACACTGCACGAGCAGTGCTCTTTAAATGTTCATAATACTATAGTAATAACAATTACAGAAATACAATTTGTGTACCAGCCCACATGGTCTGTGATAGCTTTGTGATAGGGTCAAGGACCCAATCAAACTGAAGAGGTCTGAAGAAAAAAAGTATTGTTTTTCAACCAGGGTGTTCCCTGATTACGGTCCTTTGCTTCTCTCACTAATACAGGACCCTTCATACAGGAAGGACAGAATTCACCTCCTACAGCCTAGCCTTTTCCTCTGTATAGGAATTAGAGAATTTGGGATTGCAGTTTAAATTGTGGAATTCATAGATGATCTGAGTAACAAAAGGGGCATAGCATGGCAAAAGATACAGTGTCATTCCTTTAATTCACAGCACAAATCAGGAGTAACATGAACATGCATTCAGAGTGCACATGGCACACCTCTGCAGTTCTAGGAATTATACGCACTGATCTACCAATAAAGGCAACACATCCATCAAATGACAGCTGCATTACATAATTATTGTTTATTGGCAGTATAAAAAAAGGAAGTAACTATTAGGATGTGACCTTGCTTGACAGACAGCATCAGAGAAGCCAGCGCCCACGATTCAAGAAGGATATGTTACCCTGGAGAATATTCAGACAGAGGGCAGCAGAACAATCTGGAGGTTTAAAGACAAATGTATAGGGTGTAAAGTTTAAAGACATCTATTAAATCTGTCAGTGGTGACTATCACTATGCATAAATATGTACTTACGGAAAACATAGATGAGACTAGTTTGGCTTTTATTCAGCTTTGCAAACAAAAACATACCAGGATCTAATGACTGGAAACTGGAATTAAACAAATTCAGGATTGAAGTAAGATGAAATTTCTTAGCAGTGGGAGTAATTAAACACTGAAACAGCTTACCAGGGGAGTAGTGGTAGAGTCACCGTTGCTTGCAGTCATTAAGACAGAATTAGATATTTTTCCTGGAGACATAATTCAGTCCACCCTCTAGTAAAACTTCTGAAGATCTAGCAAAACTATCACTAGGGTTGCTGATAGCTTTCCAGACAGGAAGCCTTTTCAAAGGGGCCTATGAAAACACCCCAGAAGAGTGCCAGCTATCGAGTTTGAGTTGGGAAACTGGTGATGGACCTCTGGTATCAAATTTATAATGTCCCTTCTTGAAAAAAATAGGGCCTCCATATCCCAGGCACAAATTTGATCTAAATGATTATCATCTGCTAGCAGCAGATGGATTTTTAAAGTTAAAAAAAAAAAAAGAAAAAATAACAACAGAAATTAAGCATACACTGCCTATAAATATTTACAAAATGTTCACGGTTAATGTTGGCTTTTGTATGTCTCTCTTTAATAGCATTTTGCTAAGTGCCACGACTTTAAAAGTCAGAGAAATCTAGCTGTGCATGCATAAATTTTCCTGGCAGACAGAGTGGAAAACAACAACAAACAACAAAACAACTAATTGGAGATAGCGTAAAAAAATTAAATATCTAACTTCATTTTCATGACTACTTATTCCATGCCTGTCTTTCTTTCAGAAAGATTATTTCTTAAAATTCCATGTTCCTGCTACTGCATGTTCACTATGACTGTCATACCTTGGATTAAAAAAAAAAATAGGTGGATGGCAATATAAAGTTCGCAATGATTGCTCAGATCTTCAGGGAATCAGATCCCTTCCTGTGACATTAAACAATTTACAAAGCACCAGGAGCAACCATTCAAATGGCAAGAAGCTATTAATTTCCATCATTTTCATAATTTCACAGGTGTCAAATCTTAATCCATTATGCCCAAATATATTATGTGGCACAGTTCCTTGCTGACTTGCCATGGACTAATTACTGATGGTTCACTACATTCTAATAAAACCTCTGTTCCATCCATCCCTCAAATGGAAATGAAATAACAGAGAGAAGCTGCCAAAATGTCTACTTGAAGCCATTTAAAAATGAGAGAAAGATATCCTATTTCCTCTGTCCCACAGGTCATTCTGAATGCTGCCTCCTGAATAATGCTTTTGTTTGTTTCCTCAGTTTAATTTTTTCTTACTCATAAAGAACAGCCTTCAAACAAACAACAACTCAAATCCTAAAAGTATTTTGAAAGACTGTTACATTTCAGATGTATTTATCAGTCATTTGACAACACAAATTCTGCAGGTAATGTTTTGGGAACATACCTACCACCCAGTTACATAAACACTGAATTTATGCTTTAGTCATGATTGTATCTCTAACCTGAAATATTGCTTTGTCTCACTGAAGGTGAAAGGTAGGTCTCCTGATAAATGTACTGCAGGAGACTGTGCTTTGCTCTTTGCCACTCTGCTGTATGCCTCCGTGACCTTGCAGTAGAATCATAATTTCTATGAAATTATGGCAGCTGAAAAAGTTTCCATCAACCTGGTGTCTTCCCTGCTTCTCCATCAGTACTTATTGCCCTAATTAAGTTGTAAAACAAATCTGTTTCAGGAAGAAGCTTGGTTGGATGTCCATTATTTCACAGCAACAACTCACAGCCTGAAATACACATTTAAGAGGGTATCTTCTGTTTTTACCAAAAGGGAGGTAAACCTTGGCAGAAGGCCACATCTGACACCTGTATGTGAAAAATGCATCTGTTACTGCAGCTAAACCCTACATGGGTAATGAAAGAAAGGCCATGGCCCAACAACTTCTCTCCCTCAGTACACACAGTATGTTTGATGCAGCTGTACATGCAGAATCCTCCAACCAGGTCTGAGTCAGAGTCACAGGCACTGCACGTTTGCAGTGATGTGTCCAAACTAATTAGCACAGTGTCCAGCCTAATTAGCACCACCTACCAACAGAGTTAAGTGCTTTGGGTTCAACACTTCTATGCAGGTCTACAGCTGTTGCTTCCTATGTGCTCCTAAGTACAGAGCTCCGCTGCATGGTGTAGAGGTGCCCTCTGTCACATGTGTTTTTTTCCATACTAAACAGGTCATTTTATTGTTCCCAAGGCAATGTTAAATTTTACTCACTATTTTCTCTTATATTTTCTATATAGATGAATAGGAAAAAAAATCCTTAGCATACCAAAACACTAGGATAAAATAAGTGTAGAATGTGCTTATAACATTTCTAAAAAGAACCCAAACAAGAAAAATGGGTAGGTGAAAAGAAATCCCTAGGTCTCCATGCTCAGCTGCCCACGTAAGTGCTGACTCTCTGCTGTCTTGTCTCTGGGGCAGCAATTTACAATTCTGTAAGATGTTACTGTAAACTGCTTAGTAGCAACACTATGTCCATTTGCACAAGCATGAGTGATGATCCAGGGTGTGAAGCAACAGCAAATCAGCCTCCACTATTTATATATGACCTTAGGGAAGTACATCTGCTTCAGGGTATAGCTTTGAGAATTTGTTTTCCAAAAAAGATTTTTAGCTTCATTAATAAACTGTATGCCCACTTCAAACTAAATACATGGACACTTTCACTGCAGTAATGAAATCCCTAATTCCTACAAGCAATTAAACCGTGCGTTATCCACTTGCAGTTTATTGTGTCATGGTAGAAGAAATCTTGTGAGAATTGAAGGACGCAGAGATTGTTTCAGGGAGGGCATTCCATATGTTGAGGGTGACCAAAAGGACTTCATTAACACAATTACAAGAAAAGCAGATGGACTAGATAAGGAGATGGAGGGGACAGCAGATGACAGGAAAAGACCAAGGTTGTGAAGTGTTTTGGTGCAACTGAGAACAGAGTTGATCTGACAGAGCAGACAGCTGCTGCTGAGAGGAAGCTCCGTAGGCACCAAGGCAACAAGTGATTAAGATATAAGTGTAATGTTCTTTCAAACACATACTTCACTCATAGCTTGGTTCCCACATCTGGCTCACTGCAGAGTGAGATAAGCATCAGTGTTGGCACCAGGAAAGTCACAGGAACCCAGGACAGGGGAAGAAGGATACAGAATTACCCCTTCAGCAGAAGCTAGCTATTAGCTTGGCTCATCTCTATTGTTGAGATCAGGTAATTGCTCAGCAACTAGCAACAGTACCACCTGAATCAGCATAAACCATTATTGTCCTGCAACCACACATCTCAACACTCTTATCTGCCCCTGACCTACCCCCCTCAGTGGCACCAGCAAAATCCCTGTTTGGTAAGGCCAGACTGGAGAAATAAGCAGTTTAAAAAGGTGTCTCTCCTCCATCCCCACCATTGCTCTTCAGCCAAATCAAGTTCCTAATCTGGATTACCACACAGCTGAGCAAAAAAAAAAAATTGTGCTAGTACACTAGTAAGGATATCAAAGAGGCAGAAGTGAACAGCTGGGAGCAGAGATTGTCTTCAGCCAGAACCAAAATGTCTGCCCCCAGACTTGTCAAACTATGCTCTCAAAGTGCTAAAGGGCTTTGTGGAGTCAGGGAAATCTATGGAGGTATGCTAGAGAAGGAAATACAAAAGGGAGCCACAGAAATTAGCCAGGAAGATAAATGTAACAGCACCATTTCAAAAGGAACATTTTTGGCAGATCAGGTGTAGGAAAAAAGTCACAAGCAGGATGAGAGCTAACAAAGGCCTAAAAATAAAAAAAATCCCATCTGTGATCTGCAATGTATCTATGAGATAAGACAGGACTCTGTAGAGCAAAAGGGAAGATTAAGATAAACAGGTTAAAAAAACAAAAGCAGAGCCAAAGATGGTAATAGATCCAAATGAAAGTGAGTGGTTGTGTGCCTTCCCACCAGGATCAAAGTCTCTACCCAGGAAAAAACAGGGGGTCTTGTACAGGAACTACAGATGGAGTTTCAATTGAGATGGTCTCTGAAACACTATACAACAATTCCTCTACAGGTGGAAGCTTATAATACTGAATTAATTCCTACACTGTTTTAAAAATAAGCTTAAAACCTAGCATACTTGAAAGTGTACCTGTCCATAATTATAGAAGTGGCAAGTACTGACAAGTACAGTGCTGCCATGGTGGAAAAGGACCAAAAACTGTTCAGGTGTTTTTCAAATATTCATATAAGAATGCAGAATACATGAAAGCTGTATCTTTTAGCTTTTACCATTTTGATGGTAGAAGAGGTATTTAAACTCAGAAAACCAGACTGCTTCCAATGTAATTTTGCCACTGCCAAAAAACTAGAACTACAGATAAGTGTGCTTAAGAGATGATTTTTTATGAAAATTACATCAGGTTGTAAAATGAGATGGCATTTTCATTTCGTTACTGAAATAGACAAGTCATTCTCACTTTTCGAAGTCCTAGTGAACGTCTAAAGGTATTCCCATGCAATCTTGCCTCCTTTAGTGCCATCTAGTGGAATTAACGTGAAATATCACGGCTATGCACAGAAAGGAGATTTAGAAAAGTACCACAGCTCACTAAACAGCTCTGTATTTTCCGGAGGTGCTCTTCATACCAGGTAAATTGTAGGTTGTCAGGGATACTGCTATAACAATAATGAAAAACAGAGCCATGATTTTCAATAGTAATAATTCAAATTAGATTTGACATTGTTGCCTGAAGTTTCAGGAAAGCTCCCTATATCATTTCTAAAATAGTTATTTGTGGCTGCAAAATATGTAGTACATACCAAATTTATACCGGTACAGCATGGTATAAAGATTTAATAGCATCCATTTGTGTAATGCAGCTATCCACTGCCCAAGCCAATAAAATACCAGTCGTATTTTTTCCTCTTTCTCCAAGGCATGAATAGTTCAACTGAAGGAACAAGTCTAACTGTATTTACAGGTGCTTATACTCTCAATAATGCAGGTATTTTTAAAACATAATCACATGTAACTATATTGTATTAGGGGTGGATGTGTGGGTGTGGTTGCTTGTATGAACATGCATATGTATGCAAGCATATGGAGATGCACACAAATAGAAGTTTAGTAGAAATGTTATCAGCTCATTATATATTTTTTTTCCAGATAAAGTCTTCTTGTGTATTTAGATTCTTCTTGAATCACAATGAACTCCCACCAATATTTGCATTATGATTCTTAATACTGTTTTCCGGCTTTTTTCAACTCTAAGGCAAAGCTATCAGCCAAAGGCCTTAAGGCTGCTTATCCAAAAGCTCTTTAGAGGTGGTTTCACAAGATGGATTTCTGCAGACAAACAGTTCTATTTCTTTTGATTCTTTACAGCATACAGAAAAGACAATAAAACACCAGCACCTTATACAACATTAGGGAGAGCATTTTCTTCCTGTTCCTTATCCAATTGATGCTTACCACATTGGAAAAAAAAAAAAAATCAATTGAAATGCTAATGTCCCTGTGCACACAGCATTTTCCCTTTCCCTTTTCTAGGGCTCTGTTCAGATCTCAATGGTTCTTCTGAGAATGTTCTCCTTCCCATTACTGCTTGTTCCTAGGCCTGGAGTTGAGATTTGGTTCTCTTTTTCTACTCTACCAATTCTGGTTTCCTCACTGTCATCCAGATCTATTCTCTTACTTCTTAGTTCTAGGCTGTTGGCATACAGTCCTCCTCACCTATATATTCTTATCCCACTGCCTTCAACTCTTCTTCATTCACCTCTCCTTGAGAATTCAGTTCCTCCCTCACCTAGTTGCAGCATTTAATTCTTATTTCTCACAGATTCACTTTTTCTCTCTTCTAGCAGTTGGAATCTCACCATGTCCTCTACCTCAGTACTTCATACTTCCCTCCCCTCAGTTACACCCTTGTCCTCCCACCTGTCAGACTCAAGCAGCCAGTGAAGAAAAGAGCAGCTTTTTAGAAGAAAACACAAATTTTCTCTGCAGCCTCACTTCCAGTCCCCAGATACATCCCAGTCCAGCATGACAAACAGAGGACTCTTTTTTGTGCTCCTGCAAGCTCCTAAGGGGAGTAGGCTCAACTGCAGTAGAATGCACCCTCACCACTCTTGTTAAGTCAGGAATGCAGAAAACTCACTTCCCAAAAGGCCTATAAATTTTGCCAAGTGTATTCAGAAGACCAGACACCTTCCACATCAACTCTTTCCAACTTAGGCTATCGTGACAAATCCCAAACCTGTTGCAGAGCATGAAGACATTTAAGTTCTTCAAATATAATCACAATACTTTAACCAAGATAAAGCTATTCTTTTTTTCCTCTGCCTTAGAGAACATGACCTAAGACCAATCTGGAAGGCCATCCTAAGCTTCCACCCATAGCATGGAAGGTTTCACAGCAAGCAATGGATGTTTAGTAAGGTACATGCTTTAATTTAACATACTTACATAATGAGAAATAACTGACAACCCTATTGTAGGCATTACTATATATTTCATGTATAACATACTACTAATGCAAAATAGTACTTCAAGCTAGCAATAAAAGCACAGGTGTAAATGAAAATTATCAGTTTAACTCTTCATTTTTACCTTTAGTTTCATCTACTGCAACTTCAGCAAGTTTTCCTCAGCAGAGAAGACTCAGGAGAGCAGGTGGCTTCATAAACCAGAGTTGTTTACGGCAACATAACTGTGGAGAAATAAAGACACAAATTTACTCTACCTGTCCTCCTGTTTGCAAACTTACATAGTCATTAACACTCTTTTAGTAAGTGTTTTCTGCCATTCTAAGGGCAACCTTGAACAGTCATATCTAACATGCTTCCACAACTTCAGTGTATGGTGAACAGAACAAATAAAACAAAAGAGCATTATAGCTGAGATATTTTACAAGAAAGAAAGATTACCGTGGTGGAAAAGAGACAACTGAAATAAAGGAAAATGCTCACCCAGGTCCTAGGCTCACAGCAAGAAACTCAAAGGAGCAACCTTCCATGGTGGTGGTCAGCCCTTAAAAGGGGTCTGGGAAAGGTGGAGCCAGACTCCTCCCCTTCCGGACACACAGGTACATTGCCTTCACTTGTGCTCTGTGGCTGACTCAGTGCTCGCCTCATGTGACCAATCAGTGGTTCAGGCCGTGATTCAACAGTTCCCATACACTCAGGTAATTAGATCAGAAGAAAGATGTGCACTGCTGTATCCCCTGGCTCACTGAACAGTAATGACAGGTTACCTTGGCACACGCAGACATGTCCCTCTGCAAGTGCAGTCCCCAGCCAGACTACGAGACCTTCAATTCTCTGCTCCAGCAAAGCAAACTGCATTTCAAATGAACACAAGCCAGGCTGTGCAAGTGCTTACTTATTTCAAGGACCAACCTACAGATGGTCTTCAGAGGATTTACTGGCCTAGCCAGTAAGGTCCCACTGACATTACCCTTCTACTCTGAGTTTTATCTTTAGCATTGCTGTGATGTTAAGGGTACACTTCTCATAGTAAGCTGAATAACGAGTGTCACTATATATTAACCTTAACTGAACAGAACATAATTGAACTCACTGGGGCTGCTGCCCTCTGTGTTTCAGCAGGACTTGACTCTGGAAAAATAATAATTCACTAGTTTACAAAGGCAGAAATAAACTTTATTATACAGCAAGTGCAGGTGCAATACTGTGATTATAGATGCTGGTACGATTCACCTTGAGATTTTAGTTGTATCTTGCCAAAAGAAGCTATTATCAAGCCCCAAATGACTCTAACAACACTACTATCAATGCAGTATTTAGAAGATCCTTCCCTGGTGGGAACAAAAACATCTCTTTTCTTCCAATCTTAAAATTAAATGCACAGTATTAGCACCATCAATGAGGTGTTTAACTTCAAAATTGCCTTTCCTGGTGAGAACGAAAACACTACTTGTTTCCTTTTTTAAAATTAACAGCAGTGTTTTTCTCTCTTTTCTACTAAATGCACTTTTTTAATCAACCCGCGACACGGTATGTGTCTAGTTCTCAGAGAGCACTGCAGGCAGACAGCTGCGTGTCTGTGTGGGCACATGCACGACACTCCACGCTCTGGGGTTGGGATTTGGCCTGTTTCCAGCATGACACCAGTACTCGGTTGCCTCTGTCCCAAGAAAAAGGCTATGCTGATTCAGAAGGAGTGCTACTTAACTACAAAATAAGGGCACAACATGCCAGAAAGGCACCAGACCGCAGAAGATGCTCACAAAAACTTTTTGTGGCACAAAGGATTCTGACCTCCCCAGCTGTCATCTGTGGTTGTGTTCACCCATATGGTCAGAGGACAAAGAAGCACCCTGTCAAGTTGGGCAAGAAAATATTGTTCTAATTAGTTCTTGAGTCACCCTAGTACCAGATAATGTGTCAGGTCTTTTAGTTGTATTGGATATTCAATACTCCCCATAAGGATGCCTTTAGAAGGGTCCAGGTCTCACAGGTGAGACCACATTACCTTGCACACATGGAGTGAACAAGTGCAGACGCAAAACTCTATGCTATGGAGGGCTATCTCTGACACTGGGCACCAGGAGGTGTCATTTTGTCAGCAACCCTGGAAATACCACTTCTGGAATCCCTCTGAGAACATGGCATTGCCCCATCACTCTCTAGAGTCTAATTCAGTGAAACTGTTACACTGAAGCGGTAAGTTACCAGCTCAGTGAAGACTGGTCCTCAGTAGTTTCACTTGGCAGCTGGCTGTGCAGTGTTCAAGGTCGTGCTTCATGCTCCACCCATCTCTGAAGGGCAGCTTTACAGGTCCGTGTTTGTTAGAGGACTGCTTTCTTTGAGAGCACAACCAGAAAGATGAGCAGCACGGATCACCTCAGACCTGAGTGCCAGGGATTCCATTCACCTTCACCTTTCGGTGTCTGTACCAACCCTGAAGTCAAGCATCCTGGTAGCGTGTAGTCAGGGGCGTAGGAGACAGGCCCACCCCATCTCTAGGTGGAAACCCCAGACTGCATCCTTTCCAGGTTGTTTTCTTTTTCAGGATATTTCAAGTTATGCTGCCAGTTAACACCGATGACTGATATGTGGATACAGACGAGTGACACCACAGCGGCGATGATCACAGCGCTGTTTCTGGACAAAGAGCTCCCCTGAAGCTCCTGGAAGCAGGAACCTGCTTGAACAGCCCGCACCCTCTCCATCACAGAGCCCACGTTTGAGCGCGACGAAGCCAGCGAAACTAACGGGAAAATCGCAGCAACAGCGCCCTCAAGAGGACGGAGGGAGCAAGCGCCCCGCCCCTCGCAGCCCCGCCGTTGGAGCCGTTGGAGCCGTTGGAGCCGTCGGGGCGGGGCCGCCCCTCGCGCCGTCACGTGGCCTGGGGCGGGGGCGCGAGCCGACTGTGACGTCATCGCGCGCGGCCGGAAGCGGCGAGCGGCAGCGGAGCCGTTGTTCCGCCGCGGGGCCTGGCGAGGCGAGGCGGGCGGGCCCCGCGCGGAGCGGAAAGAGCGGTCATGGTGGGCAAGACAGCGGCCGAGCCCCTGGGGCGGACGGCGGAAGAAGTGGCGTGGGCGGAGGCGCTGCGCGGGGCCTGCGAGCCCGAGCACCACTGGCGGTACCGGCGCGAGTTCCTGCTGCGCAATGTGGGCGAGCCGCCGGCGGCGGGCAGCGCCGAGCTGCGGCGCCTCGTCTCCCTCTCCATGGTGTGGGCCAACCACGTCTTCCTGGGCTGCCGGTGAGTGTGCGGATGGGGAAGACGGCTGCTTGCCTGCCTGCCTGCCTGGTTGGTTGGTTGGTTTGTGGCTGACAGCGCTCCTCCCCCTCCTCTCCATCCTCTCCATCCCTGTCCCCTCCGTCTCTCTCCCGTCCCGCTCTCGCCCCTGCAGGTACCCGCCTCAGGTCACGGAGAAGGCGCTGGAAATGGCCGAAGGCATACAAGTGACCGGCGCGCCCGTCCACACCACGAGAGATGAACTGGTTGCCAAGGTGAAGAAAAGAGGCATATCAAGTAGCAATGGTTAGCAGATCATAGCTGTGACAATACATAGGAGACTAGAACATGCTTGTGTTGAATGTACTAGCTTTGCCTCGGGTCGAGAAAGTAACGGAACAACTGACTTTTAAAACTCCTCCTTGTTTTTTTCCCCTATTTTTTTTGTTAATTATTTTTTGCTTGTTGATGCCTTTAAAACAGATGTAACGTGTACATATTCTGCTGGTAATATTGATCTCGTTTGATGGCAGTAACATTCTTGAACTTCTACAGCTGTTGCCAACTCTTAATGTGATGTAGGTGGTTGTGCTGTAGCTTTAAATGCCTTCTTGTCTGCCTGGTGCTAAAAGCAAAGTAACGCTGCGGCTTTGTGAGAAACTCAGTCCATTGTTTCTTAAAAGAAATCTTGAAGTGGTATTTTATGCACACTCATATTACTAGACAGAGTGCACTTGTACTTAAGGTCTGATAATCTGTCAAATCTACTTTGACCATTTTTGCTTTGGCCTTCAAGGTACAAGAACATATGGGCCTTCAGATCCCAAACAAAAATGCAAAGTCTAATGTACGGGCATTTTTTGTATTATTTTTTTTTTTTTTGTCAAACAAATGTGAAAATGTTTTGAAATGGTAGGTTGCATCTCCAGATTTTTGTGTCAAAAAACACAAAAATACTCCGAAATAACAGATTAATTGAAATTGCAGTTCAAGGTGTAATCCTAATATGTACTTTAATATTCAGAGGGATAACTGCTGGGGTTTTTAGAAAATAAGATAAATTGCTTCAAAGTGCAGAAACCCAAAGAGGGATAATGTACCTACTTTGTTTTGCAGAAGGGATAGAGGTGCCCGCCAAGAAGCGAGCTGTTGAGAAATGCAGAGATTCTAAGGACACTAAACAAGATGTGAAAACAACCAAGGCAGAAGTCCCTGTGGAAGCAGAGAGCATGTTGCCCAAAAAGCAGGAAAAAGGTACTAGCAAAGATTCAGAAAGCTCCCTGTCAACTTCCAGTTCAAACCAAGAAGCATTTACCACATCAGTCACAAAAATAGAAGAGAAGTCTACTAATGCTGAACGTACTGTTGAGCAAAGCTCAGCTCCATCTTCATCTGAAAAGAAGGCAGAAGAAAATCCAGCTAAGGAAGGCAAGTGCGAAAATGTGCCATCACCTGAAAAACCTACATTAAGTTCAGGGCCACCAGCTGCTGCCCCACAGGTGGCAGAGGTGCCACCAGCTGCCACCAGCAGCACCCCACAGGTGGCAGAGGTGCCACCAGCTACCACCAACAGTGCTCTGCAGGCAGCAGAAGTGCCACCAGCTGTCACCAACAGCATCCCACAGGCAGCAGTGGTGGCAGTGACCCCTACCAAGAGCACCCCACAGGTGGCATCAGTGGTGGCAGTGACCCCTACCAAGAGCACCCCACAGGTGGCATCAGTGCTACCAGCTGCTGCCAAGAGTGCCCTGCAGGCAGCTGCGGTGCCAGTGACCGCTGCCAAGAGCACGGCACAAACAAGTGCTGTGCTGCTGTCTTCCAAAACTCAAGTGAGTGGTCTACCATCCATGTCCAAGAGCGGTGCCCAGGCAGGCACATCGCTGCTGCTGGCCCCCAAAGGCACCACTCAGGCAGGCGCCTCGCTGCTGCTGGCACCCAAGAGCGGCGCCCAGGTGGGCGCCTCGCTGCTGCTGGCCTCTAAGGGCAGTGCCAAAGTGGGCTCCTCGCTCCTGGCCTCCAAGAGCAGCGCGGAGGTGGCTGCCTCGTTGCTGGCTGCACGGAGTGGCGCGCAGCAGGGTGCCTCACTGCTGACCTCCAAGAGCAGTGCTCAGGTGGCAGCATCGCTGCTGGCCGCTCGGAGTGGTGCACAGCAAGGTACCTCCCGCAGTGCGGCTCATGCCGCCAAGAGTTCATCACAGCTTGCTTCCAAGAGTGGTTCACAGGCCAGTGAAGGCCCTGCTAAGGCTTTGTGCAAACCCTTAACCAGTGAAGACGCAAAGGAAAGACAGCCTTTTTTCAACAGACTGTATAAGGCTGTAGCCTGGAAACTGGTTGCTGTGGGAGGCTTCAGTCCTAATGTAAATCACGCTGAACTTCTTAACTCATCCATCCAGTCTGTAAAAGCTACATTAGATGTTGCTTTCGTTCCCCTGAAGGAACTTGCAGACTTGCCTCAAAATAAGAGCTCTCTAGAAAATATAGTTTGTGAACTGAGGTGCAAGTCTGTGTATTTGGGTACTGGCTGTGGTAAAAGTATGGAAAACGCCAAAGCAGTTGCTTCAAGAGAAGCTTTGAAATTATTCCTCAAGAAGAAAGTTATCGTAAAAATATGTAAAAGGAAGTACAAAGGTAGTGAAATTGAAGATTTGGTACTTCTGGATGAAGAATCAAAACCCTCAAATTTACCTCCAGCTTTATTAAACCCTCGGGAGATCATATAGGGGGGAAAACACTCTTTGTACTGTGTATAGTATTTCAACACAAGGACTGAAGGTTAATTTTGTACTTTAAAAACGTAGGCTTCCAGATATTTTGTATTTCTTTCTCAGTTTTGCAAGACAACCCTATGTCTTTCACTTGGTAGCAATTGTATGAAACTTGTTAGAGATGACAAGTGTGGATTTAAAGGTATGCCTTAATACACAGCACAGTAGTGTGCTGTTTTATTTGCAAAATAGTCTACCTAATTCTATTTTTAATTAATTGGTTAAGGTACAATTTGCTGTTTAAAACCTGACAATTTTGTAATGACTATGATATGGTGGCAGTGTGCTCAGTTGTCTGCCATGTCTTTTTTAGCCACATAGGAGTATGTATGTAGGGACCATAATACTTGAAGGTTGTTTAGAAACTGCAGTCAAGAAGTTGAATCGTCCATTTCAGTTGTATTGTTCATAGTGTTCACTGTTGCTGTTATTAGAAAAGAGTTGGTTGACTATTTCTTTGAGACCTTGTAAAATTCACAATATAAATGACACGCTGATCTAATTTAACGTTACACTGGCAGTTTAGATCCCATTGTTACACTGGCAAATAACCAATTAGCAGTCAAGTCACAGCTGCTTCCGCCACTAAAACTCTGTAAGTAGATCTAATTTATATTGTGAAAGATTCTTTGCTGTTTTTTCAAATAAACATGGATTTCTATACTAAACATTATTTGACTGCTACTGAAACAATAAAATCTCTGGGATGTGCATTTATAGTACTTTCTTATAGCTGTTAATTATTCTAGCCATTTTAATGATTGTGTGGCCCCTTTACTTTGAGCAGGGTTGAGGTGTAATCCTGCTAGGTTGTTTTCTTGGAATGTGGGATTTCAATACTGTAAGATTGAGTGGGCCTATAGAGGAATTGATTGTGCTTTTCTAAGATGTACTGAGAGGTAGATGAGCAAAAACAAGCTGTCTTTGTCTTCTAGAGACAGCACTGCCAAATGTTTGCACTGAGCCCCTCACTTCTTATGTGCTGTGCACAGTGGTTTGAAGCAAAGCAGATGTCCTTGATTTTCAGTGTTCTGCAAATAGCTGCACAAATCGCACGTTCTAATTTATTGGTTAATGCCATGTAATTGTAAAAGCATTGTCTCTCCAGCGTTGTTTTGCATTCATCTTGTCTAATTACAGTAGTGAGTACCGTTTAATGGTGACCTGGCACTTGATTGACAGATTGGCCGATGGAGTGCTGTGTGAGCAAGTAGGGATTCCTGGGATCTCAGCAGTAAATGTGCCCACTGAACTCCTCTGAGCTCGTTTGTGATGCTGGGGCTAAGCCGCAGGGGCACTGCGGCGCTGTGCTGGACGTGATGCTGAGCAGCGGCAGCTGCAGATCCAGATGTCACACTTCTGGGTGTGCAGTTCAGCCCTGCTTCCAGCTGGGCCCTGTGCTGCCGGCCCTTTGGCCGGCCTTATTGAGGTGGGTTTCTCCAGAGTTCCCCACACGTATTTCTGCAGCGTGACCCGCAGTTTGGATCGCAGCCTGTTACGCTGCTCCCTACACGGTGCGAGACGCACCCGCTGAGCTCTCCGGGCGCTGGGAGCTCAGGGGCGAACACAAACGCCCGAGACGTCATCGCTCGGCGACAAAGCGCCTGTAGCAGGTTGCGCATGCGCTCTCCGTTTGGGGGCGTGGCCGAGGGGCACTGATTTGCATAACGCACCCACGTGGCACCGCGCGGGGCGTCAGGCCGCGTTATCCCGCTGGGATCGGTACTGCGGGCAGCGGAATATTGCCTCGAGTGGAGACGGTGTGGCTTCCCCGGCAGTGTATGGTTTCCCGGGGCCGGCAAACGGTACAAGCTGGGCGGCGACATCATTCACCGTGACCTTCCGAGAACACTATATTCAGAGTGATAAATTATAGCTGGGGTAGGCGATTTTGTGGGATGTTCTGAAGACCTGCTCTCTAGGCCACGTACGGAGGACGCCCGTTCCTCGAGGGCCGCGCGCCCGCCTAGGGGAAAGTCCCCGGACCGCAGGCAGAGAGTGCCGCGCGCCGCTGGCGCACGCCCCGCCCTGCAGCGCACGCTACGCCGCCGAGACGCCCACGGGCCGAGCGGGTGAGCGTGGGGCGGGCACTCGTCACGGCCACAGACACGCAGGTAGTGCGCAGGCGGAGCCCCAGAGCCGGGGCCGCAGCACCAACACAACGGGGCTCACTCTCAGACCATCCCGTTTTGTTCAGCCCCCCCCTTACTGGCGTCCGGCTGGGCGCCCGCAGCTCTGCTCTTAGATAATGCACTGCAGAATGCATTATTTTTTTTCGCTTTTCTGCTTAAATGTGCATTTGTACAGTGTTCTGCACTGAACAGCATACCACTCCTGGTCCGCTTCACCACAGTTAATTTGTGTTTGTGTGCCTTCCACGTGGCTCCACTGCCGCCTCTGCTCGGGAGGCTGTGCTGTTAACAACTCATATCTAAGGAGCATATCTAAGGGATGAGGACAGACTCCTAGCAGTGTGTGGTGATAGGACGAGGGGAAATGGCCACAAACTGAAGCATAGGAAGTTCTGCACAAATGTGCATGGGAACTTCTTCACAGTGCAGTGACGGAGCACTGGCACAGGCTGCACAGAGAGGTGCTGGAGTCTCCTTCTCTGGAGATGTTCAAGACCCACCTGGACGCCTACCTGTGCAACCTGGGCTAGGGAGCTGCTTTGGCAGGGGGTTGGACTCGATGATCTCAAGAGGTCCCTTCCAACCCCTACAATTCGGTTGATTCTGTGATCCCCATTGCTCCTGGACCCGACCTGCCTCCCATCTTAATTCTGTGCGTTGTGCATACGAGTCACACAGTACTTGCATGGAACAATACCCATTTTTAGTCATTTGTCGGAAATCGTGGCACTAAGAAATCTGCATAGCAGCAGCACCTCAAGAAGCACACAGCACTTGTGGCTGGGTGCAACAAAGTTACTCTGAATATATGACATTACTCCTCCGTGCTACTTATTATTCGGTACCTGTCAGATGCACGGATGCACGAGAGATAAATCGTTTGTGCTAGCTTTGGATAAATAGAAAATAAAGAGAAAAAAAAAAATCCACAGTGGGAAGGAAATGAAATAAGAATTCCTTACTCCATGCCAGCCACAAGGTTTAATGAAGTATGCCAGAACTTCCTACAGTTTTTCAGGGGAATTCTGGTAATTATAGGCATCTCATTACCCCATCTCAGCGTACAGATCAGAATTCATTGTGCTGACATCTGTGACAATAGACACAGATGTGCACAGGTGCACCCCCCTAAAAGTCAGTGGAGACGTTTTTAGGGCAAGACATGTTTACTGCATATAACTCCCACCTTTATTTCCTGATGTGGAAAGGAAAACACCCACATACATGACAGTATTATGAATGCTCTAGGCCAGGCTTTCAGCAGATGGCTGGTGTTGTTTCAAATGCACAAACTCAGTGATTTCACGTTTATTTTCACTATCTGTTAAAATGTTTTTCATAGCATGGCATTAACTATAGTACTAACAGATACATCAGCATGAGAATAGAGGGACTTTGTATGCTGAGAAATTCTTGAATGCATCCTGTTCATTAACTCTTAACAGTCTTGATTAATAGTCTAAAGTCTAAATGAAACTACCTGACTAACTGCTGACACTTCCTGTCGATGCACGGCGTGCTCTCATTTCAAAAACTTGATGACAGAGGTGTGACTTGTGCGTGTTTGATCCCCACAAGACATAAGAACGTGCTTCCCACATGACCTGTGCTGTGTGGCAGCAATACAGTATGGGCAGCAGCATGAATAAGGTACCTGGACAAACACACTATCTAGTAGCTAGTAGCCCTGGAAAGAGGCATCTCTTCCTCAAATATCTGTTATACAACAGCCACCCACGGCCTTTCCATATGACCTTTCTTTGGCTTATTGCTTTTTTTGCAGCTGATTTTTCACAAACACCACCTGGCTTGTACTCATTCTTTCTTTTCTTTGTGTTTCTTTCCTCTGTATCTTGGACAATTCTTCATCCTGTGGACACCACATAAGCATTCCTTATCAAAAATCAAGCCAGATCCATCTGCTTAGAGGCAATACCCTTCTGTCACCCTTTAAGCTTTTCCCCTAACTGTGAGGTGTGTCCTTCATAACTGCAATCCCATATCAGACTTGTCTTCAATAATGCTGTTTTTTTTTTTTTTTTTTCGTAGGCTGAAATGCTTCCCAGGCTTTTCAGTGGGAAGCTGATAAAGTGTAACTTGCGCACTATTAAATGACAGGAACCAGCTGTGATTTGAGGACATTAAAAGAAGACAGAATAGAGGCAAAACTGCAAATGGGGAAAATAATGCTTAGGTTAAATACATGAAAATATTTTATCAAAGTAAATCTGTAATGTGATGAAGTAATCCTTCACGGGAGAAACACTGAGACGAGGTCTCCTACAAACAGACTGGGAAATGACAAAGGAACGAGGCTGTCATTTTCTCCATGACAAGTGCAGATAGTTCGGACACATAATAAACTGAATGCGGTATTATTTTGCGCAGTCTCAGCTTAAGCAGGCTTTATGCAGTGTAACGTATTAAGATCTCCGATGCCATTGTCAGCGCTGACAGCTCTCCGCATAGGGAACACTGAGGTGTTTTCTCCTCCCGGGTCACCCTGTGGCGCGGACCCCCTCCTCACAGCGCTGCAGCGGCCGTTGAGGATCCCGCGCCTTTAAGCGAGGCCCCGCCTCTCCGCCGTGTCCCGCCCCCTCCCGCCC
>VXAB01004733.1:345033-403992 GCA_013399175.1 Odontophorus gujanensis | reverse complement strand
CCCGCCGCACATGCGCCCGGCGCGGGGAGCGGGGCTCCGGGCTGCGGCCACTCGCCAGGCTCGTGCGGGGAACGGCGGCGGTGCCGGGGACGCCGCGCTCGGTGTCCGCTGGGGAGAGGCCCCGCCCCTGGCGGGCCGGGCAACGGGAGCCGCGGAGCATCCGCGCCCGGCGTTAGGCCGTGGCCCCCGTTCTCGGCTTAAAATCAGGCGGGGAGTGGAAAGAGAAGCGTTGAGCGCAGCCTCGCGGAGGCAGGGGTGCAGCTTGCGAGCACGAGGTGCGGGGCTGCGCTGCTTGAAATGCCCTGACCGCAGCGCTCAGCGTTAGCGCGGCCTCTGCTCCCCGCTGATACGTGCTTGGTTGCTACGAGCCCCGCTCCTCTGCCCCGTATTGGGAGCCCTGGGCACCCTGCCCGGCGGGGGCACGCGGGGCCGTCACAGGAGTCAGCCCCGCTGCTTCCGAAACGCGTGTGCGGTAGGGGCTGCGCTCCCTCCGCCTCGTGCTGTTGGACTGCTCAGCTGTAGGGTTTGCATTTCCAGTTACTGCCACGCTACTCCGTGCAAGTGTCCATCATCAAAACATGCAGTAGAGCGGCGCCGACCCACTGACAGCACGGGTGGGAGCCTGTCTCCGTGGGACAGGAGCATGGGTTGCAGTGTCCAGGTACTCCTGGTGTAGTTTGGGCTAGTGTAAGAGGTAGTGCTGGTGCTTGCGGGAGAGGCAAAGCTGCTCCCCTGCTGAGAAAGCTGGGACCCTTTTAGTTTTTTCTTAGCCCCACTAGACTTAAGCAGATTAACTGTAATGGACACTGGGTCCTTGTTTATTATTTATATCCCTTTTTTTAAGCAGAGGTTTTAAAGCTGTCTAGGAGGGAGATCCCCTCCAATCATAGGGATTAATAAGGAAGTACTTAAGTGAACTTCTGTCTCTGTCACTGTGGAATTTTTTCCTCCCTCCACTAGTTAGAAACTTGGCTACCCTCTGGAGAATGGGAGGGCATTTGTCCTGATGTGATGCATTTATGGTGTTTGGTGTATATCCACCAGCTGCACCCAGGTAGTGACTGACTCAAAAGGTGTCAGTAATGCAGAGGGGATTTTTTTCTCTGTCACTATGGAAAAGCAGTTAGTGCCTGTGGGCTGTCCCAGGCAGGGCATTCCCTGTGTGGGATATCTGCAGCTACACTCAGTACTGTTTTTTGCCTTGCAGGGGGCTGGATAGGAGATAATGTGGCAGCAGAATATTGTCTTCTGATAATGTCTTTCTAGTTCTTTAGACTACAGAGTGCCTTACTCTGCACTTTTCAGGAGCAAAATTTTTTCCCTGTCAAGGCAACAGATGCAGCTGAAGCTGTAGAAAAACAAAGCCTGTTGTTTTCAATGACAGCTGGAGTACTGGCATTGAGGAAAAATAGGCTGTGTGAGTTATTAGATGGGCAGAGCACTGACTTTATCTTCCTCTGGTGAAGGTCTGGAGTAGAGCAGAGTGCTGTTGGTTTCTGTTTCTGTACAGGTTTCAGAATTTATAGTAAAAAGTGGCTGTTCCCTCTTAAGCTGCCGTTTCAAGATGTCAGCAGGAAAAGAAATCACTGTGAACAACACTGAGATAATAGCTATGGCTTCCATTTAGCGCGAGCTTGAATCATTCCAAAACTGTACAAAGCAGACAATAATTTAAACATGAAAGGCAGTTTGTAAAACAGAGGTCTGCAGAAAGAGCGATTGTTCTGCGTTCCTTCTGGTCGTGTAAGTAGTTGGGTATCATTCATAAATTCACTTACCCGTTAAAAATCTGTAAGTTATTTCTGCAGCAATCAGTACTGTATCTAGCACCCCGACAGATCTCGCTGTCAGCTCTACTGATTTAGTTTCTTCTGCTTCAGCAGTTCCTCTGCCTTTCTTGTAAGGATCTAGTGTCACTTTTGGTCTGGAAAATATTATTTTAAAATCCATCAAAATGGAAAATATAGAGAACAGACAAAGGCAGTCCCGTAAGGTATTTGTTAGACTCATGCTTGGGTTCGTTAAACATGCTTTGAGAAGGTTTAAGTTTTGTGATTTGCAGCAACTTAGACAGTTATTTTGCATGACATGCAGGAAAAGGCATAAAGCATAGGAGTGAAACTAAACCACTTGCTACTAGCAGCTTGAAAACTTCCTGTGATGCATTCAGCCACAGGTCACCTATTCTGAAAAACTGTGTTTTACACTGAGGCAGAACTTGCTGTAACTTCTTGGTATGATGAACACCACTCTGAGTGGTTTCAGTTATCTTAAATCCTGATTGTACATCTGCTAATGTGTAACTTCCACTGTCATATTGTATGGGAACTGTTGAATCATGGCCTGAACCACTGATTGGTCACCTGAGGTGAGCACCGAGTCAGCCACAGGTGCACAGGTGAAGGTGGTATACCTGTGTGATTGGAAGGGGTGGAGCCTGGCTCCACCTCTCCCAAACCCCATTTAAGGGCTGACCACCACCAGGGAAGGATCTCTTCTTGGAGATCCCTCCTGTGTGGAGTCCACAGCGAGCCTCTATCATCCTAAAGGTGAGCCGCCCTCTTTTGCTAGCTATCAGTGTACCATCTATATAGGCCTACTAAAATGTACCATCCTCCATACTATTTTCATTGAGTACCATCCTTGGGGGTTATTTACCCTACACATACTTAGTTACAACAAAGCGTAGTTGAAAATGTAATGCTAAACCTCTGTGTATAAAAAGGAGGAGGGAGAGGACCTGCGTTTCCTAATTCTGGAGTGTTATGTGATGGTTACATGAGTTACATGAGATTAGAGTGAATTCTAAATTTCTTTCTGTGCTGTGACAAGCTCCTGCTTTGTATGTAGGCCAGGGCTTTGTCACTAATAAAGAATCCCAACTAAAATTCCTGCTTTGTCAGATGTTGAATCACTATTTGGACTAACCTCACTTTGGCAGCAGTGGTCACCTTTCTTGCCTTATCCTTTCCTTTTCCAGTGGTCAAAATTACCTTGCTGCTTCTCAGAACTTGAGAAGCTTTTTACGAAACAGATTACCGTCTTAAACACAGACCTGATGTTCACGTGTAGCTTGAATTAAATACCTGATCAAGCCCACTAGGGTATACTATAATTAAAGCTCCTACTATTTCACATCGTTTTGAATGTGCTCAAGAAAATACTGAAATGCATCTTCTATCTTGTGTAATTATTCCTATTATCTTCATTTTGTAGAAGCTTTAAAAGAAATAGACGATGTCTATGAAAAATACAAGTCAGAAAATGATCCTGCTCAGAAGAAACGCTTGCAACAGCATCTCCAGCGTGCTTTAATCAACAGTCAAGAACTCGGAGATGAAAAAATTCAAATAGTTACTCAGATGCTAGAACTGGTAGAGAATAGAGCCCGGCAGATGGAAGCACACTCTCAGTGTTTTCAAGATCTGTCTGAAAATGAGAAGCCTCTAGAAAAGGTGAAGATGGAGTCCTGTCAGCCAGAGAGATCTTCACGTAGACCTCGTCGGCAGCGGACCAGTGAAAGCCGTGACCTGTGCCATATAGCAAATGGGATCGACGACTGTGACGATCAGCCACCTAAGGAGAAAAGATCAAAATCTTCCAAGAAGAAGAAACGCTCCAAAGCCAAACAAGAGAGAGAGGTTTCACCTGTGGAATTTGCGATTGATCCCAACGAACCAACTTACTGCTTATGTAACCAAGTGTCTTACGGCGAAATGATAGGATGCGATAACGAACAGTGTCCTATTGAGTGGTTCCACTTCTCGTGTGTTGGACTCACCTATAAACCAAAGGGGAAATGGTACTGCCCCAAGTGCAGAGGAGATAACGAGAAAACTATGGACAAATGTACTGACAAATCAAAAAAGGACAGAAGATCGAGGTAGTGAACGCAATTCGTGTTTTAAAGAGTTGCTCCTTTTATACTGAAATGTTTAATTTGCAGAGAACGCTGTTTTAGGAGATGCATAAGACTATGCAATAATTTTTAATCTATAATATTAATGGAGTATTAAAAGCTGTTATACCTTCTGTGATCTTTAACTTTCTGCACTGAATAACCAAAAAGTTGAAACAGGGTGGCTTCAGACCTTCACAGAAGATGTTACAAGCATACGACGCTTGATTTCAATTTAACCCCGTTAGTGTTTTAAAAACAGTAACTTGTGAATCCTGAAATAATGATGGTGGGAAAGACAGCGGAGAACTTTCTCCATGTTAGGGAGAAGGCAGCAAAATGCCTCACCTAACTGCTGTCATCTTATCAACTGAATTTGTTCTTCATCCCAGGTTTTAAGTTTCCAGTTTTTGTGTTAACATCCCGCATTTAGAAGTAGGTTTTTTTTTTTAATTCAGCTGTAACTGTAAAAGTCTTCCGGGCTAAAAGCAGATCTCTTCAATGACTCTCATATGACCAGTATGTTATTTTGAGGAAGAAAATACCATTAACTTAAGCTTTTTTTTTTTGGTCAATATTAAACTATTGTCTTTGTGACTTCAAACTTGGGAGTCAATTTTTTAATTTGCCAGACTTGTGGTGTATAAGCAGTATCGGATGTTCGTAGTGGGACTGGGTTTTTTTTTTTGAGTTCTGCCAAGTGTCTTGATGTGGTCTTTATTAAGGTGTTTTTTAATTTTGCCACTGCCTATATAAATCTTGAAGTGATAGAAAGATCCCTTGAGAGGGGATGCAGACATCTCAGGGAACAGTGATTACAAATGTGATGAAATTTTCATCATAAAGAGCTGAAATATGTTTGATTTTTTTCTCTGGGACATTAACTTTCCTTTTCCATCAGTGGTATTTTTTTGATGTGTGTGGACACACCCAGGTTTAGGCACAGCACCACAGTTCTTGGACCTGAGCAACTATAAAAAGCCTGCAAACAAAGAAGTGATAATTAAAAGAACAAATATAAGCATGATGGGAATAGAGCCAGTAAACGAATTCCAGCAGGTTTCTGACAGGCTAAGTAATAGTATTGTCCAGAAGTATAATGATAGTGTCTAAACTTGGCTGGTAGTAAAAAATGTATTTCTTTTTTCATCTCTACCCCATAACAGAGCTGGAAAAATAAAAATGATGGAAGCAGCTGCTTCTGTTCCTTTGTGGTAGGAGACACTAATAGAGGAGAAAGAGGAAATAAAAGGTGTACTGAAGCTTGCACTCAGAGTTACTGCTCAGTAGTGTTCTTCCTTGAGAGAC
Source organism: Odontophorus gujanensis (assembly GCA_013399175.1). Lineage (NCBI taxonomy): Eukaryota > Metazoa > Chordata > Aves > Galliformes > Odontophoridae > Odontophorus > Odontophorus gujanensis. The sequence continues at coordinate 398,786 of VXAB01004733.1, read as the reverse complement.
TTCCTGTGCCCAGGGAGTCTTGGTGAGGCAATTAGATCACTGGCATACCTGCTCCAGGTGGGCTGCAGGTGCTCTTAAGTTTGCACAGGTATCTGTTCTTTGCTGCTATGGTCATCTATGAGGGCAAGGGGAAGAAGAGCGATCACCTCTGGCCAAGTCTGACTGGAAAGCAGTTACACTGAGTTGACAGCAGGCTGAAAGGAAGAGGACCAGGAGCAAGCCACAGTGGAATCCCAGCAGAACTCGTCCTGCATCTCCACTAGAGGGCTGTGCTGGCCGGGGCTGGAGGACTAGGTGTGCTGCACTTAGTGCTACTCGGCCACATGGTATCGACTGACGTGTAGCTTATAGAACTTAAAGACCTGCACAGAATACTGAGCATATTTCCACAGTTAGAATCAGATTCCTTATCAGGACTTAGCATTAGCTAGCTGAAGTTACAATTGCAAAGTTACAATGAGATTGTAATTACCAACATTACTAATTAATCTTGAAAACGATGCTTGAATTTCTACTTCTGTTTCTACTATAGCAAGAATACTTAACAGAAGAGGAGAATTCAGGATCCTTATCTAATCGCCTGAAGTAATTGGTGAGGTATGAACAGCAGTGCGTGCTGTGGTTTTACAGAAAGAAAAGTTTGGATTGTTTCAAAGTGGTTCAAATACAGAAAGCATCCCTGCATTAGAGGTGTTTTACTCTAACAGCCCTTCTGCTGGGGCATATGAATGTTTAAGGTTCCCAGTGAAGATACGGTGGGGAAACAGCATTTGCTTTCCTAATATCTGAGATTACTCAAAAGCAGCAGTAATCCACTACTGGTTCATAAGCAGGTTAGCAAGGTACCTCAAACATACATAGGTGCATCTAAAATTTCCACTTTTAAATACTCCCAAGTCGTTACTAAAACCTGCGTAAGAGAAGACCTGATGCTATCTGGCATTTAGCATTTCACTGACTATTCCACCCAAGTCTGGATTTTGTGGTTTTACATCTGTTTTTGTGCAAGTTCAATGGTAATTACTGAAGACACGTGAGATGCTACTACATAACCAAAGGTAAGTGGAGAACTCACATGTTGCTTCTCATTGTTGCACTCCTTTTCTGGAAAGCGTGAATCTCACTAGTGAAGTTGAAGTAAATGCTGTTAAATCAGGTAAGCTTGAAAATGTGTACTGGCAATCGTGAAGCAAAATGAGCTTCTTATGTAAAAGTCTGGGCAACAAACTGGGGCTTGATGGAAGTGTATAAGGATAGAAAAGGAAGCTTGCTTCCTGTGTGAAAATTAATACTTCATCTTAATTCGGTGTGGATCAGATGTCAAACTTAGCTTTTGTTTTGGGATTCTGAAAATATGGTGCACTTGTATGTCTTTGATTTTTTACCTTTTGGTTTTGAAGTAGCACGAATTCAGCAGCAGCAAAAAAGTCCTCATAAACTATTTATAAAGAATGGCACCAGATAGAGTGTTTCTTGATCACTTTCCCATGGATCAGTTTAATCCTGACAAAATAGTCATTTAATCAAACTTTAAGCCAAACAGAAAAGTAAAATTAATAGGGAGCTTAGCATTTTGAAAGCAAGATTGTTGTATTAGGTGTTTAATTATAATATAAGCCATTTAATAGTATTTATTACCTATATTGTGAGGTCAATTTGGTATTTCTGGCACTAACTGCATTCTTCTGAGCTGGTCGTGAACACTGCACGATCTGTAGATAACTCTTCCAGCTGCTGTCTTATTTTAATCCACTGTGTAAAGTACCTAAATTCAAAAATGGTTGATTATTGATTACAATAGGTACAAACACCTTAAATGTAGTCTTCTGCATGCCATTGTGTTCATACCTATGAAATGCTAAAAAACACAATATTTTCTCTATTTTAGATACTTTTAACCATTTTCTTGCTAAACATGTTACCTACATATTGCAAAATGGTAAATGTGCAACTGCCAAGTCTTGACGTCTGTATGGAAGGTTGGCAAGTGAAAAGCCCAATTTTTCCACCAATTTATCTAAGAAGGAGGCCTTTGTAAAGAAGATGGCATTTGCTAATTTTGAAGATGTCTCCATTTAAAGATCACTAGTTTCAGCTTGAAAGAAGATATTACAGTTCACCTGAATTCATAAAAATGAGCAGTTTGGCAATACCATAACTTGTACCACTACTGATGGTAACAGATCGGATTTTTAAAGTCATTATCTGGGATTTTGTTCTTTAGACTCAGCTGGACTGACCTGTACCCTGTTCAGTTTCCCCTAAAGTCCAGCCAGTCTTTTTGGGACAAAAATACAGTGACTGCCACAGTAGCAAAGTTAAGGGCCTCAAGTTCTTTCTCCCTTTCATCTGCATACTTGTCTTTTACCTCTGGTAGCTCAGTAACTTTTTGATACTGGCACCTCAGGTTGAAGAAAATTCCATAGATTTCATATAAAAGCTCATCCTGCTTAAAATGCTGCCATTTAACATAGACTTTTCCCCCCTTCTGTGCTATCTGGCATACATGTATCTAACAGAGCAATGATAAAAGCTCCTCCAGATCCTGAAGACACTTTATCACGTCAGGCAGTATGTCTGAAATTCTCCTGTTGCACATGTCAAAGCTAATACTATCTTGGTAGCTTGTGCTGAATCTTGTTTTCAACTCAAGTGACAGATGTATTAGTCCCAAAAGGCACCCTATCTAGTCATTGGCTCTCAGGGAAAGAAAAAAAGTACGTGCAAAGAAAAAGCAACTTGTCTGCTATAGCTTAGAAATAGAATACCTAGATCTTCATCTTCTTGCATTCTTTTGGTTTATTAAGTAGGGGACGTTTAAAGTTTTCACTGCAGACATTAGACTGAACTGCATCTCTGTACTGCTGCAGACAGCAAGGAATAAGGCAGCACTGCACTGTAGCAGAACATCAGTGACTGTAGCATGGGCAATTTCATATTTCTCAGAGAGGTACTTCACCCATTGCAGACTTCTGTTTTTCTTAAATATACATCAAGGAAGTTATAAATAGCACATATACAGATTCAAATGTAATTACTTCTCCTTTACTAATGGCCTATTCTGCAGCATAGGGATTAGTGCTTCTTGGGCACATAGAAATAGATTTCTCCCAAATGCTTTATTGTTATAGAGCATCCCCACTGAAAATGGTAAAACCAGTAAGTGAATTCACTCCAGTGATGAGCCACGTGTATAAAACTAGTAGAAAGTTACAGCTTATTGTTGGAGGAGAGGGGAAGCAACGGGGTCCTTCTGTGTTTGAATGTAACATGATTTAAGAAGCCTAAAAGGAACCTCTCATCTCCTGCTGAGAAAAAGAATAGACTAAAATGAATTTGAGAACTTTTGAAAATAACTTCCACTAGAAAAATTAGAGTAAAATCCTGTCTCAATTTAAATAAAATTCTGTTGAGGAGGGTTCTACTCACCATGCAGACTTCCAGCTCTCTTTGACTAAAGCCTAAAAAAAGATTAAAGCTCCATGGCAACTGCTATCTTAACTCCTGACAGCCATAGTATAAATTACATCTTGGAAAAACGTAATACTGAAAGTTTTATTTAGGTCACCAGTCAAGCAAAGAAATGGTAAGGATTACAGACACCACCCTAAATTTCATTCTGCCCCTGGAGGGTCTCAGCAAGGCAAAGATTTTCATGGGAGGCAAACAAGGTGCTGTGTAACTATCTGCCAATTAATTTAAACTGACAAATTTTAAGTGCATTTATTTGTTGTGTACTTTTGAGGAAAAGACAGGAATATACTTGCTACAGCAGTCTTCCAGTGAAGGATACAGCAAGGTTCATTTGGGAGGCAGCAGCTCAGAGGGGTACTACGTGAGGTTACCACAGTAACTACATTTGCTGGTGGTGGGGAACAGTATTGCTTTGTTATTGCTGATACAGAGAGGGGAGGGATATGGACAGACTGTATGAAAATGCCATTTATTTGCTGCTTGAGATTTTTATAAATACAAATAGGTTATTAGTTTGGTGGAAAGAGGGCATTTAGAGTCTAGAATAGAGGGTATTTATGGTAAACAATAGCAAAACCAATTTTCTGCTCTTCATGTGGAGACTACCTGGTACTGTTATTTCTTAAGCCTGACTTTCTTGCTCTTTGACTACTTGAGACCCTGTCCTTTCTGCACTATGTGCTTTTCAGGCCCCGAAGAGTCCCTATAATTGTTGTCTGTGGACCAGTAGCTGCATACCTCCTACTGCACTTTCTCATTCTAAGGCTTCTTTTGGCCTCATCAGATAAGCAAAGTTTTAAGTACCCAGTACCCCATTTAAAATGAGAAAATACCCATCATTTTTCAAAACTAAAACAAAAGTAATAAAACCATACTAAAGCTGCAGCCCACTGTATAATTACATTATTGCCTTCTCAAAGATTACCTTGTACATGTTTAACAGGCCATTATATCTATTTTCATGTTCTGTATGGGGGTGAGAAATAGAGTTGTAGAAGTGTTACAACAGTCAGTATTACAGACCTGCAGACAGGGATGCATTTGCTCCTCCTTCCAATAGTTACAGTTGACTGATCACAATGGTCACAGCTTTTGTAACCCAGAATAATTTTGTCGCAGCACTCAAATGAATCCAAAACTTTAATCCTAGGAGCAAAAAAAATTCAAATATACATAGATGGTAAATTCTATCAGAGAAGCAAACAAACAACTAAAGTTATGGGGTTTTCCCCCTAGGATGTAGTAGTGAGATGCTAACAACTGTAATGTCAGCTGAACATGGTGAGTTGTCCAATTATCCAGCAGAGCTGAGACAGTGGCTGCTGATAGTCTTGTTATCAAGAGGCTTTCAAGGGACTTTACGAAGTTTAGAAATAGTGACTAGGATTTCTGAGTAACATTTAGATCACCAGAATTTCTGCATCTGTGAAGAACCATTGATATTAATGTCACAGAACTTGGAAGTGTTGAATAGTGATAATTGAAATCATACAGAAAAAGACTACTGAAATGTTTCTACATAAGAATGCCTACTTTTCTTGGCTATGATTTTCAGTGCTGTAATATATGTATTACAGTATACACCAGAGGGGAAAATTCATGTCTATTATGATTTTATTTAGTATTATATATTATTAAAATATTTTATCGTCAACTGTGAAGGTACTTCAGGGTGATTTTATAAAAACAAACAAAAACATTATGATGAAATTGTAGCCTAAGCCATCATGATTACCACTACTCTAAAGTGACTTCAGAAGAAATACGTACCTATGAGCTCGTGTTAATTCTCATGGCCGCGTGGCAGCAGGCCCTGTTTGTTGTGGGGAGTGTACCTGGCTGCATTAGCTGATGATGTCTTCCTGAGCCAAAAGGCATGTCCTCATATAAGCATGCTATGCACTTTTGAAAACTGGTTGAGTGTAAAATAGGATGCTTCCTCGAAAAGTGACATTCTAAGTATTATAATTTTTCTGTAGAGAAATCTCGACTGTTTTATCACACGCTTGTGGCTGTTGCCAGGGAGACATAATTGGTTTGGGGGAAGCAGGTCAGACATAAGTCTCTTATTTAATAATTTCTTTTTGCTAACAACTCTCTTATATTTAATGACTTGTCACCTGCACTTGCTGGCAGGAGGTACAGCAGCAGCAAAGAAAACACCCACAGATTAGAAAGGTTGATTTTTGTGGAGTGAGCTAGAGAAAATGAGCTGCAGCTTCAGTAACTGCCAACTGTAAAAGGCTACTAAAACTTAACAGAGTTAAGTGAACCTAAAAGAAACTTAAAACTTTTCCTAGCATTTCCAACTCTGGAAATGCGTGCAGGAGGAACTTGATGGCTGCAACCAGAAATATTCCTTTATCTATTCCATCTCTCTGTGAAGGATTAAAAAAAAAATCCTGATATTTTGGAATACAGCCTCTAGGCAGAAGCTTACTTGAAAAACTAAATACGAGAAAAGTTATTAATTTTAAGATTGTGTTAGTGTACTTGCCCAAACAACAGATCTTTTGTTAAGGCTCTTTCTCTAAGCCTGATGGCCATAGTAAATCCACACAGAGATATTCAGAGTGTGCCCAGATTCTAGTCCCATTTTCCCTTCTCACTAAATTAAGCACATCTTCCAAATGCAATTATCTGATGAGCACAAAAATGACAGGCATGCTTTCATTCAAGTCTTTATCACTGAAGCAGTTCTGCCAGGCTGGCTGCTTTCAACTACCTTTTCTTTTCTGACATGAACTACTGACATTTTCTAGCTGCTTGCACCTTTCCCTCTCAGCCCCTGTTCCGGAAGTGTTGTGCACATACACGCTTTCAGCAGCCTGTGCCCCAGTCCAACCATCTGAATAACTGACTGAGGTGCACAAAGCAGATTCTGTTCATCAACTGGCTCAATATATAAAAAACAAAAAGATGAACACACAATGATCTTGAAACTTATTTTTTTTTGCCTTGCATAGCAAAAATGAGGAGAGACACTTTGTACGAGCTCTTGAACAAAAGCCAGTAATGCAAACACTGATTAATGACATGGCACTAAGCTCATTCCTGTAAGATACTCTTTGTACTTTCAGCAAAGGGCCCAGGCTTTTACTGAAGGTTTAAATGCATCAACTGAAATTATTTAACTAACGTGCTTTGGTGAAAATCATCTGCTGCCAGGTTCTAAAACAGGGCCAACCTGGTGAGGGCCAACAGGGTGAGGATTTTTACACTCAATGGGAAGTAACTGAATACGATGGTACTGCAATTTTTACCATGCTTTTAAACAACAGAGGAAGATAAAATATTTAACAGGGTATTATGAATTTCAGTAGAGCATGATACTGATATAACGAACTCTGTTAAAATATTGACTGAATAATTGCTTTGACGTAGTTTTCAGTTCATTATTTCTGTTTAAGCCTTAAAAGCCATCAGAGATTGACACGTGCTGTTATACTTAAATCACTAAACAACACAACTATTTAGGCTGACCAAACTTCCAAGAGCTCAACAGTTTCATTCAGATGTCTCTCACTTCTACTGTGCAAGCCTTAAAAAATGGTAAGTTTCTTCCAAATCATACTTTGATATGAACACAGACACGGGAATCCCATTGCCTTATACTGGAATCTCACTGGCATTTGGGGATGTAGGAAATGGCTGCTGCCATTTTAACCACTTTTTTTTCCCGGATATCTTTATTTTGGTTGACGCTTGGACTTCTAAATTGTACCTTCTTCAGCTCAGAGTGTTTCTGTGCTGTTTGTATCGTTGTGCCTAGATATTTACTCTGGAATGGAATAGTCAGGACCTAATTCAGCTGGAGTTCTCACATTCCTTAGCTGACAGTGAACTGAACTGTTGAAGATTATGCTACCATAGTGGAACAAAGTCCACGTGGAAGGCTGACCTTCCTCTTCCCAGGGAAATAATAATATAATAAAATTGGGAGCTGCTGAAATAAATGACCTTTCAAAGGGACTTCCAGCTCTGCTTTCTTCTTGTGCTGTAGGTTATTTATGAATCACAAAATATTAATATTCTTCACACTCATAGAAAATACAATAGATGTTCAGGTATTTTCAGCAGCAGACCTGAATACTATGCTTTGGTTTCTACTCACTCAAGAATCACAGCAAGAATGTTTCACAATATTTCCTTTGATAACTGCTAATTCTTGGTAGGAGAGAAAATGAGTGGCAAAATGAGTACGTGAATTTTTATCAACAAGAGAACACGTTCAGTATGTAATTCTTACTTTGCTGATCATTTCTGAGTAGTTTCATGCAGATATCTGCAATCCAAACTCTTGGCTATTTTTATGAATACTACATCTAGCAGTCACTTTTCAACATGAACAGTGTATTTAAGCTTACAAAACATAATGTTTTATTGTTCCAGTTTCTAGATTGAACAGTGTGATACAGTCAATTTTTCCTTCTTCACTGTAGTTGGGAAGTACCAGGTACTGGCCAATGTAAGTCATGACAGAATTGCACTGAAAGAGGATGGATATGCTACTTCAAAGAATATGGGCTTGCAAACTGAGCACAGTGAGACAGCATATGTGGTAGGAGACCTCTGACAAGTCAGCCACAAACTTAAGACCTTTTCTGCAGATTCTGCAGAAGTGCATCAGTGCTTTTTATCTCATATCTAATTCGAAGTCTGTATCCTTTTTCCAATGCTTGGTGTACCTATTTATGTGAATTGTTAGATGGCTGGTATTGGTCAATGAGCCTGTTACATACGGAGCTCTAAATATAAGCCCTTCCATATGTATCCACATATGTACATATGAATTACTGTACATGTACACATATGTAAATATGAATAACTTCTCCAGCTGATCTGTTGATCCACTGCAGTAACAACTAAGAATATGAGGGTAAATAATGTTAAATGAACACAGGGCTGAGACTTTATAGTTAGATGGGAAACTGTTGCAAAGCAATCACAGTCCACCACTTGTATGTTATACATACAGATGAGAGCAAATGGCAAAGATAATTAATAAGCTTTGCAACCTTTTGAAAAAAGACATTCTAGTTACAACACAATGAAACTGAAAAGTCTTCAATACACAGTAAAATTTGATCTTTAAGGAAAAAAAAATAGAACTTCCACTTAGGAAATAAAGATATGGACTTAATTATGACTGTGACCCTAAAACACTTGCCTAATCAAGAACTTCCTGATACCAGATCGTCATGGAAACGATGGAGTGAGAAACTGAATAGAAATAGAAAATGTGACATCAAAACAGAAAAAAAGAATACCAAGTACGACCAAACAGTGTCTCAGCATTCTAACAGGTATTGCATAACCTACCCATCAGTAAGCAGAGCAATATCTTGGGATTTGAGAGAAACTGTTATGCTGTGAATTCTGTGTCTTGTTATAAAAAAAGATCTACATCGTACCAAATGCTAAAGCAGTTTGTTTCATTATGTGTTACAGCTTTTTAGCATTTCGTCTTAACAACAGTATTCTTAGACATTTAAATTGCAGCACCTACAAGGCAGCATTTTTGAATAAATGTAATTATAAATATGAGGAAATAATAGAAGACAGAGAATAATTCCACTTATCTGATATAAATTTAGCACACTTGCAAGAAAATGCCAATATGCATTTTAATAAAAGCAAAATATGACACATTAGGATGTTCTCACCTTCTCATCTCCACTAAGCAATCACTGATCAGTGGCATTACATTTTTTCAGAAGCAAGCTGCAGTTCTTCCATCTCGTTTCACCTTTTTCTCCAGTCTCTAAAGTTCTGAAAAAAAACCTGAACATTATGAATATTGACACTTGTCAGCTGATACAATCTTTTGATTATATTAATTGAAACAGAATTTCCTGGAAGGAAAGATGCACAAAACACATACTAGCTGCTCACAATTGGAAGGCTTCTAGAAAACCTGCTTATTTCTCATCTTCTGTATATTATAAGCTGGTGATGAAAGCTTGCACCATCAATAATTACAGTGAACAGCAATGGCAGACTTGCTGCTTTTAGTCAGAAGTCAAAATAGACAGTCTACAGCTGCAGACTTTAAGAGGTCTGTAAAAAAGCTGTCAGGAAAAACTATCAGTGTGCATACCTTCAGTTTGCCCAGGACTGTCTGGCCAATGGAGAAAATTTATGGTTACAGCTGAAAGAAAAGGTGGAGTCCATTGGTCTTGTGTGATGGCTAGGGAGACAACGATGTTACTTAATACTACAGTGAGTATAGACAGAACTCCTCACTTCTCAGACAGCAAGGGCCACTAATTTTTGTAGATGAAGAAATACAGTGGCCTTTGACAGAAGATGGCCTGACAGAACAGATGGCCCAGAAGCTCTGTCTTTGTATTCTGGCCTCGGCTGACCCTTTGCAAACCAAGTGTCCAAACTTTGTCCAATGACAAAGAGATCCCTAGTAAAACAATAGGATTCTTTGATACCACATGAACCATGTTCTGGGAACAGCACCAAGAGATCTTATCGAAACATTTCTCATGAAATGTTTGAGAAGAATTTGCTGAAATACACTAACACAGAACGTGCAGTAACTAGAGAATAAGGAATTGATAATTTGAGATTTCCATCTGCGTGACCCTTTCAGAAACGAATCGACCCACAGAAACAATTCTCATTTATTTAACAAGTAGCAACAGAAATAAAACTGCTCACCTCCAAAAGTAACAGAATGTAACTTGGTCACGTGCCTATGCTCTTCAGATTCCCAAATATTATCTCAGTAGTACTAGTATTTGGAATACAGCTGAACACAATCAGATGAGAACTCAGAAGATTTATGAAGAAGGTCCAAATAAGATCATTGGTGCAATCTGCTGACATCAGATGGAACTTGGCTGGGTAGAAAAGTCTGCGCTAAAAGCGAGAATTTCATAATGAATTAGGCACCTAAAGTTGCTGGAAGGCTGCCAGCGTGATTTTCAAAATACTCATAAAGAAGTCAGATGTTTTTGAAGACAATACAGGCCACTCAATATTTTTAAAAACATTCCTTTTCTGGAGAAGAAAAATACAGCTTCTAAAGCTTCATTACCTGGAGACCACAAGGGACTATGCATTAGTTCCCAGCTGCTTGCTTGAACACTGCCCACCGAATCTTGGCACACCAGCTTAGCAGGTATATTGCTTTTGCTAGCACTGAACACTCACAATTTCTTCTTCATTTTGGTATAAAAAAAGAGAATTAATATAGAGAAAAGTTATCTGTACCCTTATTCTGTCACACCACCAAATAAAATCTGAAGTCTAAGTGCATATACAAGGAAGACTGATTTCTGCTTCCAGATATGTATGTGGAATGCACTGCAAGAGACATGTGACAATATCAGGTCCATACTGACAGAAGCAACTATATAAGTACATTAAAGAATGAAACCCAGAAGCTCTGATGCAGCCTGACAGGGCTTTTCTCACCACATATAACTTAACTGGGTGTTGGAGCAATCTCAATACTCTGGCAGTGACAGTTCATTAATAAAAAATGATTGCCAAATATGCTAATTTACCATACATTTTAATGCCATAAAAGATAGTGTTGAAGAGTAGTTGGGGTTACTGTGGTTTGATTCTACCTCTTGAAATATTCTTCCTGTCTCTTCCAGCACTGAATCTTCATGCAGTATACACTATGATTGGCTCTGATATAATTACTACCTGCAAATCTAGCTTTTAAATTCTTCAGATGTACCAGTGACGAATTATGGGACTTAATGAGGACTTCAACATGCACTTCAGATTATTTCCTTTATAATCTCTTGTATATATGGCCATCTTTTATTGCTTCCATTCTGTTACATGAACTTTTTCTAATACTTTAGCTTACTTCTCTGCAACTGGATTTGTCTTTGAAAACTGTTTCTGTCCTTAATACAGAATGTTGTCAGTGCAATTGGAAAATCAGACTAGGAGTGGCACTTTTCACTATAATCCTGTCAAACACACTGCATAAGGAATTATGACTACCTTTTTCTATGCTGTACATCAGAAAAGTGGACTAGTCATACTTGGAAAACTTGAATTTTTTTCAGTGGCTGCAATACTTACCCCAAGCAAAGATGAATCATGGTAGGACATCAACAGAGAGAACACCTCCTGTGATGCACTAGCACAAATCTTGTTTTCAGAAATTTCAGTTTGACAGTCTCAAAAAACACTGCATAAAACTGCATGCTAGACCGTCTCAGCAAACCAGGAAAGAATGCTCTTCAGTTTATGTTTGGAAGAAGTACCTGTATTAGCAGTTCATTTGTGGGAGATGGTAGCAGTCTGTTGAGGGATGATATGAGGAGACGAGGGAATTCCTACCTACAAAACACTCCTTTGTGATCATTCCCTTCCAACATTTGGATTGGGATCATATAACGACAATACAGAAATAAAGGCCAGTGGAGTAAGTATAAAGAAATTATGAACATATCTAACAAAACAAATAACAAAAAAGTGATGATGGAAGACTCATATTTAGTTGAAATCTGAAAAACTATTTTTTAGTCCAAAATTCTCAGTGGGGCAGAATACACTTCCTACTAACTTGTATGCACACGGAATATACACTTTCACTAAATTCCTTGATATAAGCATGGAATAATCCCTGTGTTTAGGAGCATCCAATAAGGAAATGTGTATTTCATGCAGCTACTGCCGTGAGTCAGTCTGATCAAAAACCTGAAATCACAATAAAGTACAGTTTCAAATACAGAGCTGAGTGTATTTCCTGCATCTGCAGCTGCCATTTTTAAGTTTCCCTTCCCTGACCTCAAAATAAAATATGAGGCAATACAGTTCTGAGGTGATAGAAAGTCAAATGTGAAAACAGAGTATATGAAAGCACCATCTCACAAAAAAAGCAAGAGAGAAAAATAAATCCAAGTAAGAGATAGACTTGAAATGACAGTTGGAATAAAGCACAGAAACAAAGGAAAAAAGCTGTCAAAAATAATTGGGAGTAGAGTAAAAAGCAATCCAAGAGAACTAAAAGGAGAAATCAGGTCACTTTATAGCTAGGTAACTGCATCTGAAAGACATTATAATAAAAACATTTTTGGAAGAGGAGATGAGTTGTAGGATTTTCTCTTATTGTAATTAAGAAAAAATGTACATTCGTAGTGTCTTGTAGCACTGTTATTCAATAGCCACAAGTGAGGAGGAACTGCACAACTGAAGATTTGATTTGTTTTTCAAACTCAGGAGTCTCCTGCTGAACTTTTTGAAATGTTCACATTTTGCCTTCTGTTTACTACATTTGACAGATTAATTCCCATTGAATTGTGGAAAGCCCCAACATGCTGTGCCATTCTTTAACTAAATTGATGACAAAACAAACACACATTAGTCACCCACCCTGTTATGCTGAAATAGGGATAATGAGCTCTTTGTAAGTTAGATAGTATACAGACAGAATTATACAGACGTTCAAAAAACTATTAAAATCTTGTGCAGTTTCTAATTGAGAAAGCAGTAAAGCAAACTCTATTAGACAGCGACTGGATATACACTTTCTCATACCTTTCTCATGTAAAGTTGCTATCAAGGAACAGAAATCTGAGCCAAAATTGGGGTTATTTGTGTGTTACCTTTTTTCTATGACAAGATTTTGAATTTGAAAAATAATCTCAGAGGAGGTCTAACAGGCTGATTACCCACAATTTGTGGTCTAGAAAACGTGCAGGTCTGTTAGCTAAGGAAGTTTCAAGGGCTCCCATCAGATTTCTGTAATTCCTATGACTGCTGTACTACTGGTTTTGGAGAAGGTAAATTATGCCATGGCATTTAGAATGACAAATGACTTGAGCAAGTAGCAAGCAGCTTAGAGGTGCTAAGAACCAGCTTCATATATGATTGCTCAACTGTGAGCTTTCCTGCCTCCCGTAGTACAAATAAGTCAATTCCACCTTCTGCCAAAGACTATTTATGTTCATACCACCAGCTGCAACTAGGAAATGCTTTAAGAAGTGTTTTGCAAATGTAAAGAAATAGGTTTACAAATCCTGAATTGCTCAACTCTGTCAAGATGGAACCATTTCTGAGCATTACTGGAAGAAACTGAAATACCTAAAATATCAGGTAGCGGGTGAATGGAGGAAGCAGGTGGAAGTCATCATTTTAGGTATCTTTCACATCAGACCTGTTTCCAGTGCCTATGTCACTTTGTGAAAGACAAGGAACCAAGTTCAAAGCCCAGCTCTGCCTCCCATTAAAAAAATGTATGTTTGCATAGCAGGCAAGTTTACTTGTACACCTGACACAAATATAATTAATTACTAATCCCAGCCAATTATAACCTAAAAACGCAAGAAAATCCATCAGCTTCATTATATCCATAATATAGTTATTTGTGGATGCAACAGATTTGTTTTAAATAAGATTGCTATTTTCAGCTTCCATTTTATTTACTCAATCCCTACACTAAAAGGAGTAAATGCATCACCTCAGTGTCTGATGACTAGTGGAATTAATAATGTGTCTGTGTATGGGAACTGTTGAATCACGGCCTGAACCACTGATGGATCACATGAGGCGAGCACTGAGTCAGCCACAGGAGCACAGGTGAAGGCAATGTACCTGTGTGACCAGAAGGGGTGGGGTCTGGCTCCACCTCTCCTAGACTTCATTTAAGGGCTGACCACCACTGGGGAAGGATCTCTTTTTGGAGATTGCTCCTTTGGAGTTTCCTACTGCAAGCCTAGGTCATGGGTGAGCATTTTCCTTTATTTCAATTGTCTCTTTTCCATCACAATATCTTTCTAACTATACCATCAGTAAAATATCTCATAGATTCATAGATGCATTAGGTTGGAAAGGACCTACAAGATCATCTAGTCCAACCATCCTCCTATCACCATCCCTACCCACCAAACTACTAAATCAAATCCCAGAATTAGAATTTCAGCTATGAAACAGAATGTATGGCTAACAGAATGAATAATGCTAAATAGTAAACTTAGAAGAAAATAATATATGTGAAAACATGCTAACTCTTATAGTAGACATTCTAATAGGAGGTGTATGTGGTAATCTTTCTAATTTACTGTGAATAAATTTTCTGTATCAATGTTCTCCAGAAAACTGAAAAATTGGAGTGAAACTTATATTGTGGGACTTGTAAAGACTCCTAACCATAGCACTGAGACTTAACTTAAATAATTTTTAGAAGATTAAGGTCTTTACATGTGATAATGAAAACAGACCTTGATACAATTAAGAAATGACTACCCTGAAGACAGAGGCCGGAATCTAAAGAACTGTGAAGTGGAGGAGGTGACCTTCAGCAGGGAATCCACTGAAAGTTAGAAGGTAAAGCAAAATCCGTCAGTTCTTGGTTTCAGCTCCCTCTGGTGGATAATGCACACTGCGGAGAGCAACAGAATAGTACTGGTACAGGTAACAGCCACAAACAGCGTTCAGATTGCTACAGTTCTCTTAAAATACACAATAGAGGCACGATTGTAATTGAGATCAAAGCTTTAAGCAACAGCTCAACACATTTATACCGAAAAGAGGAATTTCTTGGTGAAGTCTTCCAGTTCAAGGGGAAAAAACAGAAAAAGGGTTTGGCCAATCTAATTGCTAAATCTATTTTTAGCACCTAACTGTTATTAAATTAAGGAAGTAGTTAAATGCTGCTTTTTTGGAAATCCTGGAATATATTCTTGCCATTCTTGACTGATACTCTGAAACCTGAAATTTGATGTCTTTTCTCAAAAACATTTTGTTCACAGGATTCAGAAAATATTATCTCACAAATTCCACACCACAAAGATCCTTCATTTGACACAAGAGGCTTAGATCAAGGAAAGAAAAACATGCTTTTAAATCTGTGGTACCTTACTAGAAACCACACAGGTCTACACACTTACAAGTTGAATAAAGTGGAGAATAAAAGCAAATGTGATCATTGATGTTGTTGAGCACATACCTAAGTGCTCAACACTTTGACAAGGCTGATGCACATGCTGCATTGCAGTGTCACAAATGCATGGGTTATGATAATTTGTCATAATTGTAATACTAGAATAAGCATAAGTAGTCTCAGTGCTACAGAAGAGTACTGAACTTTTGGTTACTTCAGAAAAATGCATGAAGGTTTAGCAGACATCAGCAACTGTTACACCAATGGCATCGCTAAATCAAATTATAACTCCTGCATCCCTGTTTAAAAAATATATACATATTTTCAGATGCTTACTTGTTGATATGAAACATCTATTTACAATTGCTTTGCTTGAAGAGAAAACAATGTTCCCATCAGAAAACAGTGATCAGTGTGCAAGCATTTGGAGTAAGAATGGTCATATGAAGTCATGACAGTCAATGTTTTGAAGTTCTTCAATTGAACAAGTCCAAACTGTTAAGGAATAGGACCTATTGAATGAGGAGTATAGTCTGTTCATTAAATTACTTCATTTGTGATATGAAGCATCATATTTTCATACATATCACATAAAAAAAACTATCTTGCAAACATGTTTTACATCACAACTTGCATTCCAAAAACAAACAAAACCTGTAAAATGTATAGAAGATAGTTATTTTTGATGTGCTCTCAATTTTAAAAAAGGAAACCTTCCAAGTTTCAGGTCCAAATAAAGAACATGAACTCAGAAGCTCTTCACTGGATATGTAGTTTTAATTGGAATTCAAAGCAACAGACAGAATACCCTAGACACCTCTCTAGAATTAATGTAATTACTTCCCTTCTCCCTTATGCTCTTCATATTTGCCTCTTATGTTAAATAACATAAGGTTTTTATGGAGTGAGTTGTATTCAGTGCAAACTGGCTTGTTTATAAGCATGTGGAACTCTATCCTTCTTGTGGTTTCTGCTGGCTAATTAATCTGTGAATTTACGTGGGTAGACTGGAGACAGAATGGAGTTGTTGTCAACCTGCTTGTAACACCCACAGTACTGTGATAAGTTATATGTAAGCAAAACCTGCACTCTTGGCATTCATCTACAGGGGGCAAGAGAAAGACTGCTCTTCCTTCATGTACAGAACTGACCCTACCACTACATTTTTATTAGACAGTATTTGTCTACAAAGATATAAGATGATATATTTGAAACCAGGTATATCTGGGAGAGGGTTAGGAGACTAGAGTGAGAAAACCGCCACACTGAGGTGGCATAGAAAACCTTTGATTTTTAAATCCCAAGCTTGAGACCATGTGTATGGTCAGATTATCAGACCTGCTACTGGGAAATCATTCTCCTATGTCAGACTGGCTATTATTTTGTTTTTTCCTTTGTCACAGTAGCACTGAAAACAGTATCCCTTCTTAGGATCATAGTTAACTTCAGGTTGGAAAGGTCTTCAGGAGGTCTTTAGCTGTCCGCCTGCTGAAAACAGGGCTGATGAGCTGTGATCAGGTCAGGATTTTCTCTGGATGTCTCGGCCATAAGACCGGTGCTACTGGGAACACTGTCCCCTGTTCCCAGTCTGCAGCACACAGCTCACTCTTACAAGGGTGAAAATGATCTTATCTTACTAAACTTAACATGGTACTTCCATGTGAATGCAGTGTCTCATGATAAACAGGAGGTCATTCAATCTGATCCATCACGTGGTACTTGCTAACTACCCAGAAAAGGAAATGCACGAGAGAAATCTGATGTGCCCAGGACTGATTGTTACAAATCTTTGAGGGAAGTCCTTAGAAACTCTGAGGCTTCAAGTTGAAAAGAAATCCAAACAACCTTTTTCTCCCATGGTGAGAAACGCTATTCCTCTCTGACCTAAAACAAAAAAACAAAAATAATCCTACAACAAAATAAACCTATGAAGGTTAATCTGCAATCACACAGAGATGAACTAGCTCTAAGACAACAGAGCAGAAGTAATAAGGGGAGTAATTAGAAAAAGAACTCCATGTGCACTGAAACAAGGCTCTTCATATATCCCCTTTATATCCCTTCTTCCTCTTATTTTGTATGTAATGAGGGTTTGTTGCCCCATGAAAGACCATCCCAAGTGGAATGAACGTTTTTCTAAGCTAGCCTAGAAATTCTTGCAGAAGGCTAGTTAACTGTGGGTTCATGTAATTACCTTTCTACCCTAAGGATTTTGGCTAATTCTTGCTGGGTTTAGATTAATCAAAATCCTCACTCCTGTGATAATAGAGAGCAGCTAGGAAATTGCAGCTCTTCACATTTCAAGTCTCTAAGTTTTCCTGGATATGTTTTCCTGGTGGATAAGTACAGCACATTACTTTTGCAACTTCCACCCATTTCCCTCTCATGGGATCTGAAGCAATGACTTGCTTCCTTCAGTTTGTCCACATGGATTGACTCTGCAAGAAGGATGCTCACAAATTTAAAAAGTACTGTGGTTTCATTTGATTTCTACAAAAAGCTCTTACTCAACTGACAGAAAAATAGTGCTTTCTGACAATTCCTACACTCCTGATGTAAGACTGCTTTCAGCACTGATGGTTGTATATATAATGTGCAAAATATGGCAGACAAAATTGCATTTATCTGGCTTTCTCAGGCACAGCACACAGTATATGGGAACCAGAATTCTGACATGAAGAATGGTACTCAGATATGATATCTGAAAAAGCTGAAGTAATACAAATATTGATTTCCCTTATTCCCAGAAACGTAGTTTGGAGTCCTGTCTAGCAGGTAAGAAAACATGAAAAGCTACAGGAAGCAATGCCTGCTCCTTCCTTGCCTTGGGAACAGTGCTAGCATAGTGATCAGTATCACTGTCTGATAGGAGAAGTGCAGCTCATTTACTCACAACATATTTGACAGTGTCAGTTTAATAGGACACCTCATTTACATGTCTTTGTGCCTGGAATGACAACTGCATTTCAGCTTGGTGGACAGAAAGGAAGTGGAATTGGTGAAGCTGAGGACAGTGAAAGTAAACAAACATCTGTGGTAAAACAAAGCCATGTTGAAGCGTCATTCAGGCTCAGATGTCACATGGCCCCGGAGTTTGCCTGAACAGATCATTTTTGATTAAGAGCACACTGGTATAACTCTGTCCGATCCAGAAAACCAGTTACAATGACAGTAGAAGCTGGATGGGGAAGGGAATTTGCACTCGTTCTAAAACATTACAGGAAACTATCACTTGAAAGGAAAAGGACACAGCAGTTCTTACAGACAGGTGAAATATTCCAAGTTTTCTTTACTGTGCCATGTTCTATGAGCTTAGTGCTGGCAAAATGAACAGCAGCTTGCTGCTGAACTCACAGAGTTCAACACTGCCAAACATGTGCCAGAATTTCCCAGGAAGAAACCTTGGAAACTATCTTTCTGGGTAAACAGAGAAAGCAAAATTACCAGCAGTCTTACAATTAAACAAATAACACTTGCTCACCCATGAACAGCAAATCAAATGCTATTGTTTCATAATGACACTGGAAATACATATAGAAGTTATCTAATATGCAAACTATGTTCTTAAACCAGATGTTTTATGTGCAACTTTTTCATAACATTGCAGTGACAGCCCCTTGTAGACACAAAGAAAAAATATGCCATAATCTTCAAATGCATTATTTAAGACTACACATTTTCAAAGATAGACTCGTCTGGATGCAAACCAAAAAAGTTTTCTTGTATAAGGTACCACATGGAGGCAAAGAAATATCAAAACACCTAATACTTTCCCTGTCTTCTTCAGATGTGTGACGCAGCTGATTTTGCTTATACAAAGTAGCAATAAATGAGCAGATGCAGATTTTAATTAAACAACTGCTCATAATATTTTGATTCTTGATTTACATTGCCTTAATTTCACATTAGTGCCACTGTTTCTGATGGGGTCATTGGTGAAGTAGGACACACAGGATGAAGTGATCTGAGCCTTCTACATTGCTCTAACCCATCACGCCTCCTCAACGATTTAAAAAGACATGGCCTCTTCCCTAAAAGTTTTTTTTCTGATGCATTATTAAGCTTATTCTATAGCATGTGGTAGTAATTTCATTCTCTGCAGTTAAACAGAATTCCACAGCACGTATTTTATTTTGTTTGGCAAAACCCAGGCTCTTCCTTCCCCCAGGAGAACCTAAACAGAAGCCTGCAGATTGTAGGAGTTGCATATGCTTAATGGACCAAGCAGTACATTGAAAAGGAAAATTCACTTAGTGATCCTGAGAATTAATCTCTCTGAAGTTCCATTTTATATATTTATTACAGCAATAACACACACACTTAAGTACTCCTTATCCTATCCCAAAATTCTGAGAAGTGACAAAACCAGCCATGTCTAACTCATTTCATCACCAAAATTGAAGTTTTTCCTGTTAAGAAATAACGTATCGTTAGTCATTTCAGCTGTGACATTTTGGGTTTCTAGTCTCACATGTCTTAAGAATCTCAGTGGACACTTCCTCTCTGAGAGCAAGTGGGGCATACTCCTGCATTACCTTATGTAGCTTTGGGAAAGAGCTCAGCCGTTCGCTTTAAGCTTGCTGCCTGTATGCAGGATCCTTGCAGAAAACATTCCTCTAGAATGTGCCACGAAGACCAGGAAACACAGTGAGAACACTCTGGAAAGTTAAGAATTTGTTGATCATAAAACATAATTAAAGGACAAAAGTACTTCAAGAAGGTGCTGCACTATTTGGTACACAGGCAGATATAGTTTGGAGTCCTGCTGTCTCTGTTCTAATAAGAGTGTATGTCAGTTAAATCATCTCTAAGATGAGGGGTAAAGTTTCATATTCCTATTTGATGACCCTGATATGAGCATTATTAGTAAAGATTCAAGAGAAATTTTCAAATCATACATCTTAAGTAGTGCTCTTCATAACATAAAGAGAGAAGCACTGCTTCTCATTTAAATAAAGATACCATTAATTTGCAGGTAGTAATGTTGAAAGTAACTTTTCATGTAAGTGCTTAGCAATAAAGCTTCCAATGATTAAAGGAGTAAACCAATTTCAGACTAATGAAGAATAAATTAAACTCCTTAATGGACTGGAAGGAAAAACACTATTTACTTAACCAAACAACTTCAGAATTGAAGTACCTAAACACTCACCTGAAAGGCTACAGTTCAAAAATACCTGAAACGAAATTTCATCCACTCTGATCCACTGGTTAAGCTGCAGCTTTTTGCCATATTTGCCTGCAGGCTAATGCTTGAGAAATGAAGACAACACATTAAACAGATCCTGCTCACCTGAAACATTCAAGAAGATTCTTTGCTAGACTGCATTCCGGTTATATTTTCTTTTGATTATTTGCCAGTTTCCAAAAAGTGTTGAGTAACGTCTTCCTGCCTGGTCCTCCATCTTTTGATTCTCCACGAGATGCAACACTTAGCATTTTCTTATCTTTATTTCAGATAGTTTTATTCTAGCAGTTATGCCTTCAATTTTACTTTTATAATATTCCTGTGAAGACATGATCATCGGGCTTTTGCCCAACAAGGCCTGAGAGCACTGAAGGAAAAGGACACATACATTAAGGGGAAAAGTGCAATCCTGATTTACATACAGCATAAAAGCTGAACCAACAGATTTCTTACAGTGTTAAGAATTTACTTCATCATCTCTTCCTTCACTTTCTAGGTTTACAATGTGTACTTTTTTTACGCTGTAAAACCGTTACTTACTATACTCTCACAAAAAAGAAAAAAAATCCCCAAATTAAATATAAACAATCTCCAAAACATTACAACAATGTTGGAAGTCTCATCTCTGACACTTCTTCAAAGTTTCCTGATGTTGTAAAACTATAAGGTCATCATTTCTGATACCATCTAGAAGGTCCCCCCTCATGTCGATCAGCTCAAAGTCAGGACTTCTTAACAGCAGTTGTATATCTGGGGATACGATTCTTCCATTAACAAATTTCTACCTGCCTTTGAATCTAGTACAAATAAGCATCGTTCTTTTGATCAAAGATGAAAGCATCTCTACTTTGAGTTTACATATACATACAACCCCAAACTATTAGAACATTTACTCCATTAGTACAATGAAGGTCACATAACCAGCCTTCTGAAAGAACACCACAGCAGCACATGAATTTCTCAGCTAGAAATAATTCAGTGATGGCATCACATAAACATTTTATATTATGTACTGAAATGGACAAACTTATTCAGTAATGAGACACTAGTTTCCTGCCATTCCTCACATTTAGATGTAAGGATGCTGGATCACTTTTTTCCCCTGATGCACACATTTCTGATTATGTAAGCGAGACTATGATAGCAAGTTTTTCAGGGTAGACTTTTCTTTTTCCCTCGTCTTTCTCTTCCAGTTTCCTGGATGGGAAGCAGACAACAAAAGAAGTCAATTCATCAGAAGTTCCAATCAAAACTCATTTGTTTAAAATCATGATTAAAATCATTTTTTTTGTCTGTTTCCTAGCAACATTTGTAGCAATGACAATTAACAGGCAGCCCAGGAAGTGTATTGACATAGGATCTGGAAACAGTTTCATAATGACATAACTTTACATCCTCTGAAAACACAGAAAAATTTTCTCTTTGGATCAGCGTGGTACACTGGTGTGTCCCCTAATTATTGCTCTGTGTGGATCACTGTCTGGATTTCTGTTGTTCACTTTCTTCCAAGAACAGTAAACATATCTGAGCTGCATGGCAATATGACACTGCCAGAACTGTTTTTCATTTGTTTTAATGTTGTTGTTTTTTTCAGATCAGCTGGGTTTCTTTTGAGCCACTCTCTGAAATGAAGAATAGCTTGGTGATAAACTTATCTTTAATGTTATCCCGGGCCACGTGTTCATTTCTGACAAAAACAGGTTTTTGCTGCTGTATTTTTCCACAAGTGTGTCAGCACTCTATTTTTTGCTGCGTATAAAGAGTTGCCAAGGAAAGCATTTCCATGGTTTTCAGTACTGGCAGACCCTCTCTATTTACACGGAACTTTTTCAGTTTCTCTGGTAAGCACCTTTGGAGGAATGCTTCCCTTCAGACAGTAGACTGAGCATGTCCCTATTTTTAAAGTTGCCTGAAGGAACGTTTGGACCTCTGTCCAAGCTTGCTGGTTTTCCTTTGCATTCCAGACCAATAAAATGCTCACATAAGTAACCTAATTACAACACACATCAAAGTAGCAACAGAGGAGGGCCAAATTCCGTATCATAAAGACACACAGTTTTCTCCCAGGTAACTGGGTGACATATTATGTTATATACAGTGTGACACTGGCTATGTTATTTCCAGGTGTGAGTAATCAGTACCACTCAATAGTTAATGTAATATTAATTTTTTTCTTCTCCTTCCAATCAACATACCCTTCTATATAAAAGCTATGAGGGAAGCATGCAGTGATGCTAAGTACCATTCTTGCACATGCTGAGAAGAGAAGGAAGGAAGGGTTATTCTCTCTCTAGAGGTACGTACTGCAAAAGGAGCTGGAGAGCTCTCATCATGCCACAGAATTAGGCTGAAAAAGGTAACGGCAGTTAAAGACCCAATCTTGAACTCTTTAATTAATCCATCTAAATGAAAATTAAATGTTAATTTAAGACATTATTTGCAAACCATTTATGGATGGCTTTACTAAATTTGAGCTGCAGGATGACTTTTCAGGGATGATTTCTTACTTTTGCAGTAGGATTTTATTTCTCAGCACTGACATATGTTTGTCTCCTACCGATTTTTCCAGTTCAATCAGTTAGTTCAGTTTCTGAAAGAGACAATTTAAACATCTGATGTTTAAAAATGCACAAGAGATAAATATACAAGTGTTGCAGAAATACCACAAAAGTGTGGAAAAAATATACATATCAAATACCTTTAAACAGATCTTTACATATGCATCTGTCTCGTCACTTACCTGTGTAGGGTACATGACACTGGCAATGATATCTGTAAAAGTAAATTATTAATTAACAAAATTTAGAAACTTTATTGTTTACACTACTCAGATAGTTCTGGTCATGCTTTCTGCAAGTAATATTTTAATAATTTAAACCTGAAAAAATGCTAAATGGACTAGATTCATCCTAATCTGAACAGTCTCACTAAATTTCTGAAGATACGTGCACTGAATCCCCATAAAGACTGAAGACATTAACTCTGGCAGTTGACCTTGAGATTGTAAAAATAGAGCTGTTCCACAGAAGTCAATTCCTCAAAGAGGTGCTCCTACTGTGAATTGTTATTGGTTAGATAAGCCCAGACTGTTCTCTGTCACAAATAATGTGATTGGCACAAACAGTCATTAGCATGAATGAACTGAATGTTCCAGTTGTACACAATTCTCTTCACCAACAGGAAATAAAGCAGAGCAATAAAGGTCAGGTCTCACTACTCTTCTGACGGTCACAGTCCTATTAGTTTGTCCATGCTTTGAAAGCATGCTATTGTAAATGTAGTATGAATTGATGACTTATTTTGAAAAAAAGCAACACTTAAAGAATGCCACTATCTATTTCATCATTAAAAATATTTTTTAAAACTACAGGACTCACAAATCTCATGTAGAAAATAAATCCCTATTTGTGTTAAACTTTCCTCCATCAAAGGAGAATACACTTGTGCTGCCACACACAACTTTTTGTGTGCTGGAGAATCTCACAAAATTAATTTCAGATTGACATCTGGATTTCAACCCAAATCTAATTCCAACATGAGCAATTTATAAAGATATAACAGTTAAGATTTATGTACCTGGCCAGTTTCTCCACCAAGAGCATTTTAAACATCACAATAAGCAAGTTAAAAACAAAAGAATATACAAAAATACTGGATCAACAATCATAGAAGCTGCTAGAATGATCTTGTGAAACTTCACCATTTGAACTCTCTTGTATTCATTATAATGTCTGCTACCAAGTTCAGGTAGCCTCTGTGGACAGCATAAACATACATTTCATGCTACACACAGAAGTAAGCAGTGCATTTTCTGTCATTCCATCCAACAAAAACTAAAGGATGTCACTAGAGCTTATTAACAGTACATCAGATCTGCACTGACTGCTGTAAAACAAATATGCTGAAAGCAATGCTTAATCACATGGATTGTAGCTAGTCAACCTAAAATTACCCATGAACATTTATATGCCACAGACACACTGCAGAGAGACAAGCTGAAGCAGGTACTGAACCTACTGAGATCCAGTCAGTTTTATTAAACCAAACTAATTCGCCTCTGCGTGTTGTTGTCCTGTTTCAAATGCCCACTTTCTCCTAGGGACAGTTTTTTAATTTTACTTTCTGCAAAGTGAAAACTTACTATCCCTCTCAGAATTATGAGCATACAAAAAATCAGGCCTTTGTACCCCTTTCCGACTAGCAGGAACACTAGGAAGCAAAACACTAAGCATCTGCTTGGATACTACTGGTGGTGAGAAGCATGTAGTCACAAAAGAAAAGTTTTCTATCCATTCTTTTTCACAAAAGTATCACAAAGGAAGCTTTAATTTTGGATGTCCTTATCTCTGATTGAGATGGATTTCCTGATTTGCATGGATTTTTAACTTCAGCACTATTTTCATGTAGCAAATACATTTCTATAGCACATCTTGCACTTTTATCATCTAACGATATATGGAACGAGGGGAAAAAAGTCATCATCATGCTGTATGCCTGTTAACTGAAACTTGGTAATATTCTAGTGCTGATCTTCCGAGAAGAATGTAAAACTGATAATGCTGTAAAAACTTATTAATTATCTACAGAGGCTATGTACTTTCCACTAGACATTAATCAATGGGATGCTATGTTTTCCCCACACAGTTATAAAATCTCTCTCTTCAAGGTCAACTGAACATAGCTTTTCTAGAAGTAGTAATCAAACGGATCCCCTACAGACAAAAGCTTTTTAGGTTATAATGCTTTCACTGCATTTATTTTTCCTGCAGGAAATCATAAAATACATTACTGACAAAGACACTTGACAGAAAGGAAGATCCTGCTCTGAACAGTGACTCCATACAAGACTGTGTTTATTGCTTCTCAATGACGCTGTAACAGATACTTGCTGTAGAAAGAAAATATTGTCTATTCTTGACTATCTTCCAAACTCATCCTGGAATGACTTTTCCCTGTCACTGATCATTACCAGTAATAAACACACTGTGGATGAAATTATGCCCTCAGAGTTAGCTGTGCAACTTCATTACTCTCTACTAAGACTGCAGATATAGTCTGGCTGTATCTGTCATTGCTGTGACATTATCAGATCCCACAAAATAAGTGACTTGCAGTATGCAATCATAATAACTTGTCAAATTTCTGTCATAATGTAAAGATGAATACATAAAATGCATGCTACTGTATCAACAATAACAAATATGAATGGTCAAACACAGTGGCAAAAGATAGCTAAGTAAAACTTTAAAACAAATATACTTTGAGTCTAACTACGACGCTGATATCTGGATTTAGATCCTCACGTGTCTTGCATAATTCAGCTATGTGGAGTCACTGCTCACTTGAATGAAAATGAGAGAAAATAAACAGTTAATTCTTTCACCTCTGAAAATGTTCGAGCATCTTTTTCAGCACTAGTCATGTTTTTGTATAAGACACTGCTAGGTGTACAACAGACCTTCTTTCAGAGGTTCTTCAATGGGCTCAGAAAAAATGACAGGAAGCATAGCAGTCAGAGGAAGAAATTCTTCTCACAGCCATTGAGTAGTCCCATTCTGAAACAAAGCCAAAGCTATGTTGGTGAAATAAAGTGATGATGACAAAGAAAATCTATGATCCTCTTGTCTTTTGCCATATCCCAACCTTGTTCAGAAATTTATAGCTCTGCAACTGTAAGCTTTGCTTTTGTTGCATTTTATTGCCTCAGCAATTAAGATTTATCTCCTGTGTGCTTCCTTCCTCCTCTACTTAATCCTCTAATCCATCCAGAATTCTTACACCTCTGGTATTTTATCTGTTGAATGAACATTTCCTTCCCCCACATTTTGATGCTGAGGGAGCCATACCATAATACACACAACACAGCTGCAGGAAACAGTTTCCACAGGGGAACTATTCTTGGTGCAGACCAGCTCAAATGATTTTCACTGTACAGAGTTCACAGTACAGTCTGAAATCACTTGTGTTGCCCTGGCTAAAAGGAGCATAGCCTCCCTCTGCACTTCTACCAAAGGACCTATCCTTTTCATGAAATGTTGGCATTTTGCCTATCCTTCAAGTCACCAAAATCCAATTACTCACCAGCCACACGTGCTTTAAATGCCCACCCCATATACCACCAGTTGCAGTGGCACTGCAGACAGACTTATTTCAGCATCAGCTCTGTAAGCCTAAAGGGGTGAGCAGCAGATGCCAAGTACATACTGATGATTAATCACTGCTGTCAAGCACTCCACCCAACCTTCTTAAGGGCTGGCTGCATCATTACCTGGGATTTGATGCACTGCAGTGCAGCAGAGCTTCTGGTTTGGTACTAAAAGCGCTGAACAAACTTGCACTTAATATCATGCAAATATGATTAAAGGTCACCTTTTGTCTCATCCAAAGAGAGAAAAGTAGAATTCCAATGTGATAGCCACAGCCCTTGCGCTTCTACCGTGCACTTCTAGTTTTTCAAATGTCCATAATCATAAGCAACAAGAGATGGACAGATTTTGGAAGCTGTTGTGTTTGAGGCACCAAATTGATTAACAAAAAAATGCAGACACACTCCACTAACAGCTCCTGTCACCTGAGGCTGGGAAGGGCGCTGCCAAGTGATATGCACCAGGGCACCATAAGGGTGGAGAAAACAAACACAAAAGGAGGAGATGGAGTAGAGACATTCCTCCCTCTTAACAACAAGCAATCAAGCCATAAACGGTGGGGCTCATCCCCCTCCTGCCGAGTGGCAAAAAGCATTTGGAAGAAAAAATTTACATAATTGTTCTGCTTTTCATAGGTGGAGAATTCAGTAAATTTATTTCTCAACACCTACGTGAAGAAAAATATCAGTAGACAGAACAATAATCAATACATTCTTAAAGCATAATCCTTGCTTCACGGGCAATGGATCAACCACAGAACAACAGGTTTCCAAGGCGCCTGGAATATCAGCTGATTCAAACATGCACTGGAAGACTGAAGAGAGAAAATGATATTTTAAGTTAAACTTCGGTTAAAAAGATTAAACTTCATTTAAGAACTGCCATCTCAATCTTCTGCACCACATCTACCTCTAAGAAAGACATCAGAGACAACGTGAAAAAGAGAAAAATAGTTTTTGCTTTTTTTTTTAATTTGCTTAAGCAAGAAAGATTTGGCAAACGGTTATTACAGTACCACTATGCACAACAAGTACTATTAAAGCCCCTTCAAATCAGTGCTTCAGCAAGGCAGCTAATTTACATTTGTTATGGAAAATTTTCTAAACTGACAAATTCCTTTTTCATCATCCTTTGTCTTGGACACTGCTACTTCTGCTTTACTGCTACTCATATTGACATATCTTCCCACTCGAACCAAAGGTGTACTACTAAAACTACTGAAATTAAACAGATGGTGTAGCCCAATAGAAACAAAGCATAAATCACTATTTTTTCACTGGCAATGATCTTATGAGTTTACTTCCAACAAAAAGGTGGAGGAGGTATTATTCTATAGTTTACTCAGTCATATTCTCTATGTATAGATTTATGTATAGAAGGACACATAGATCTGCACTTGATAAAAATCATTACTTTCCCAGCTCAGGCCTCTCCATCATGTTAAGAACTTAAACTTATAAATGATTTTTTCCCCAAATATTATGCTATAACATAAAGCAGTGAAACTAAATTAATTACCTTTCAAAAATGGCACAGAAATGAAGAACTGATGCACATAATCCCAGTGCAAAACATTTCCTGTCCAAGCAGACTTCAAAACGCATGTTCTAAATCCCTGCTAAAAGAACCAGAAGAGATTGCCAGGACATCTCCCTACGAGCACATGATATATAAGCAAACAAGAAGCTGAAAAATCTAGGCATTTCACAAGGTCAACAAGTTTGCTGTTTATGCACAGCAGCTTTGTAAAAGCAAGAGATGTGGTTCTTATTTGTCTTTCCCGCATACCCCCTCACTAAACTATTCATATAAATTGTCATGGCAACTTGACTTAGACACAAGGATAGTAGCAAAAGCAAGTCAGTTCTCCTTGGAGAGATTTAGAATAGCAAAAGCCCAATCCATTCTGATGCTGACAGAGACTAAAGCCCTTCCCTGTTACATGATCACAGACCATACCAACTTCTTGCTGAGGTGCTGCTCCCAGACACCCTTGCTCAGGTTGCAGCCATAAGCCTCCAGCCTAGATCAAACATGAGAATGGATCACCTGGAAGAAATCTTATCTTGGGTACTTTACTAACTCTCACTAAATGTGATTTGAGTTCAGAAAGAAATTAGCCTTTCCAAAATTAAGTGTTACATAAGAATTAATAATATTTTCCTTAAGAGAGCACATACACTTATTCACTGCAATCCTACAGTTTCAGCAGAAAACAACTATTTCTTGCTGGATGACAGCAGTACAGACCATATTTCTTTCAGATCTCTTCACAGCCTCTTATGAAGTGTGAAAACATTGAATTTCTTCTATTTTTTTCCCTCCACCTGCAGTCACAACACTTCAAGGAGCTTTTTTCTTCACATATGTATTTTTTTATACTTTATATATATAACGATGATAAATATAATACATACATTATATACAGATAAGGAGTAATTTTGCAATATATGCAATAATTTAAGAGAATATGAGAACTGTAGTAACAGCTTGCTTATAAGCTCTACTGATGTAGCAGTAGCACACAGAAACTTCACTCTGACAGCTGAAAGCTGAAGTCCTAATTTGAAAGCCATGTAAACTATCCTGTATTGGCTGCACAGGCTCTTATCTGACCACTTTATCTGATGAGAGCATCCAGCCTGTGCCTCTGATGCTCACTAAGTGCTTTACATAGCACGTAAAGCAGAATATGCTCTAAGACTCTAAGAGATGCTGGACATGCTATGATGGTTATTTTCCTGTTTCTCCCTGGAATGACTAGTCCTCCTAAGAGTAACAAACACAGCTACACTGAAATGCAAATGTAACTGAGAGAGGGAAAGCATCTTTCCGCCAATCATTAGGAACACTCTCTCAGTAAGAGAAAATCCTTTGCAAATTCAAGCGGAGCCCTAGAAGTACAGCAGGTAATATATGAATCCAAAAAACAAAACCAAACACGTATGACAGCAGATAAATAGGTATTTATTGAGGTTCATCAAAAAAATAACAAAGGACATTAAGGCATCTTGTATTCAATAACCATTCACATGGTAAAGCTGTCTTCTCTTTCTGATAACAAGAGCAGACTAGAAAAAAAAGTTTTCCCAACACATCTGGCAGTGCCAACTTGTCATGCTGTTCCACCATTCAGCCCAGCAAAGCCCTTCAAACAATGCCCATTTCTCCAGCGAAAGAGCTACAAAATCTAACAGTCACTGAGACACAAGCTAGATAGCACTCTTCTTCTGCCTCAAACACATGACCTTCTGTAAAGATGCATGCTGGAGAAAGACTTAAAAGATGCGTACTTCAGAGAATAAAGGACACAGACTCATGTTGGAACCACTTTTTTTTGAGTAACTGGAGTATTTGTCCTTGCTTTCACTAGTATTTGCTATTTCAGCCAAAAACTAGTGAAAAGAGAACAAGTTCTGCCTCGTGATGCAACAATTTTTATTCTCTTCTACATTTGTATTAGATAAACAAATGACAAAAGTTTTGTTTCCATGGAATAATTTATTTTGATGAATTTTGCTGTCAAGTGACTGATCACTGTTATAGTGCTTTTTTCTTCCATTGGAATAACAATATCAGGAAGTGTTTACAGTATCACTGGATTCACTATAAAAGGATTTTACTACAGAGTAAGATATAAATTAATAAACACTGCATACAGCACTATTCACTTCACCACATTCACTCTATATCCTTTATCACATTTTTATCTCCATTTAAGGCAAGTTTAGTTTTTGAAGAAGACCACATAGTCTCAAGACAAACTTGTGTGACTAGATTTACAAGTTAGGAAATTAAGCTTTATAAAATGTTTTATTCAAGAAATAAGAAAGCTATTAAGAGAAAGACGGTGACCCAAAATTGCACTGTATTTAGAGGTTGAGTTTCCATGTACCAAAGTCCTTTATTCATCATCTTTAGAACCAGTTTTGCTTAACTATGGAAGAGACACAAAAAGAAAGTGTTCAAAGTTTAGACTGCCATTCCATTTATTAGGAAACAAAAACAACATTATCTCCATCTTACATAGACCACATGTACATTTAATTAATGACTGAAACGTGTAATTAAAAACTGAATGTGCTACTGTATCAAGACTGAAATGCACCAGAGGTCATTTCTTAACCTTAAGCACTAAATAAGCTTATTTCCTGAACCTGAAATTCTATCTTCATGTATTTTGTGAACTACTTCCAGAAATACAAAATATAACTGACTTTAAGGGAAAGCAAACAAACCAACCAAACAAACAAACCAACCAACCAACCAACAAAACAAACCACAAAAAAACATAAGGTACTAGATCTATTCGATTTGAAGACCTGGTCACCTGCTCTCCAAAATAAAACAGATGTAGCAATTATGAAAGTATTTCCACATGTTTCTAGAAGAGCTCCCATGTAGAGATTTATACAATACAAAACCAAACATTAACTTACTATTTTTCTTTTTTTTCCTTCACAAGCCAATTTTATAATTATTAAACACTGTGCACCTATTGGGAAAAGTACCTGGAATCCAAGACATCCACTAGAAATAGCTACTTTCAACTCAGGAAGACTGCCTACAACCAGCATCATCATTTAACAACTGCAACTAGTGCTGGGCCTTACACTGTGTAATTATAGTCGTGCAAAATAAGATCGTTTGCTATCAAAACTGTCATGTAGCTACACTGACTTCCACTGAACAAGCAAAGCTGAGAAAGCATTAGAGAACTACATAAATTAGAATAAAAAATGAGCAATAGTCCTACTAATGCTTGCAAAGCTTTTTATATTAAAAGATAACTTGAAAATACTTACATGCTGGATGTATACAGATACAAATCAGATGCCACAGTCAAAGCCAAACAAAGTTGGGGGAAAAAAAAAAATCAGATTAGTTTTCTTCAGATGTACAAATTATTTCTAAAGCACAGAGGCAGTATCAACACTGCATATCAAGTAGCTGTACTACCTTAATTACATCCACCCAGTTCCATCCTCGAGGAAGCTCCCCTTTGTGATCTGCAGAATAAGAAGGTTTCATTTTCAACGCACAAACAAAATGAATTAAAACCAACACACAAAATTCCAAAGAGCCGTAAATCTTAATCTGTCCACTACAAAGCACTGAAGACAAAAAATGTATTTATGTCCTGAACGCATCCTGCTCTTTAAAGAAATTCTGACAGAAACACCTCAGACAGTCTACCTGAATTAACAGACAACTCAAAATGAGTCAACCACTAGTGATGCATTCTTCCAACAAAAATGTTACACAGATTTTCCTATCTGAGCCACATTTAGAATGCCAGTTATGGATTTAAATTAGGTAAATTATACATAGAAATTGCTGTAATGGGGTACATTTTTTGCTGTACTGGTAACACGTTACTTAAATCATTATTAAAAACTGAGTCTAAACACAAAATTCATCAGCAGAGTTAAGTCAAAATACCGAACACTGAAAGCACAAAGTGACACAGCTATCAAATTTCGATTCTTGTACAGCACAAACATAACAATACTATAGTGGACAAACCTGTTTTGTCAGCTAGCTTTCTTTTCTGGGTTTTGGATAACTGCTCCTTTTTGTCTTTTTTCTTATTTGCTGGTACATCAGGAGTTCCAATAACAATACTATTGCTTACTGAAGTCTGAGAAAGGGGAAAATTGTTGTTAAAAGTTTTGCATGCTAGATCATCTATCATACTCCAGAATCAGGTACAAATACAGAAAGAAAACACAAATTCCTGTGTGTGATTACTGTGAAAAAGGAGAAAAGCAATCAGCAGTCTGCAGCTTTTCATCAGCATGCAGTGATAACAGTAGCAGCTTTAAGAACCACAAAGAGGTGACTGGAATTATTCCCTTTCAGAGTTGCCGGGGCACTTCTTACAATGTCAAAATTTGACTGTGAAGTATAATTTAGTCTGAAGGGATTCAGACTTCTAAAATACAAAAAATCATTCCTTTTTCCACAAAGTAAGTC
This sequence comes from Odontophorus gujanensis, assembly GCA_013399175.1. Classification (NCBI taxonomy): domain Eukaryota; kingdom Metazoa; phylum Chordata; class Aves; order Galliformes; family Odontophoridae; genus Odontophorus; species Odontophorus gujanensis. The sequence continues at coordinate 366,136 of VXAB01004733.1, read as the reverse complement.
TGCAGCATGACAACAGCTAATAAAGAGGAAGCATTACAAGAATGCAAACACAGAAGCTGCAAAACTCTCTGAAGATCCTGAAGGTACATTTATGCAATTCACACCATCCCAGGAAGCTTTCAGTAACTGGCACCCAAGCAGATACCTTTCATCTATTCCAGCTCTCTTTAGCTTTGTTTCTATTCCAGGTCTCTATTTTTATGTCATTTTGTAGGACAAAAGTGCAGCCCATACACTTCTCAGTATGACAGCAAAACGACGAACAAACATGACAATTATTACCACAGAGTATTGTGGCACCATAATCTATGGGGCCACTGTTTAGCCACAGACATGTATCAGACAGTATAATGGATATGAACCTTACATGTAGAGCAATTAAGTACTCTGAGTTGCAGTAACTACTTTTGCAGTTTCAAAAGCGAGGGATTAAAATGTGAATGTATCTACTTACCACAGTGTTAACAGGTTGATTTTCCATGAACAGCTCTTTATTATCTTTGGCATATTCAAAAAGTGTGTATGTCATAGCAGTTCCAAGATTAGCTTCAACTTCTACCATTAATTTATCCAATATACTTCGTTTAATAGCTGAAGATCTGAAAAAAAATCATAAAACTCATCTGTAGTCTAGACAGAAGAAAAAAAGCTTGTCTACCAAAAAGCTCCCACATGTGAAGATAGAGAGTGAAGCTATCATATATACTTACATTGTGTTGTTGAAGAAAGCATCCATCGATATGACTGGCGCTGTCTGTGGATATGTTTCCGGCCAAGAAACTTCTATGAGAAAGGCTTTGGGATCTCCATTTTCACCTATCTGAAAGGGAAAAGAAAAAAGCAAATCAGAAAGCAACATTTTCCAGTCTCTTATCAAAGATTACATTGTCAATACACAAGCCTTTCTCTTCTCTAAGACTAATCAAACCACTTAAGATAGCAGCTCCCTAGCCCAGGTTGCACAGGTAGGCATCCAGGCGGGTCTGGAACGTCTCCAGAGAAGGAGACTCCACCACCTCTCCGTGCAGCCTGTGCCAGTGCTCCATCACTGCACTGTGAAGAAGTTTCCATGCACATTTGTGCAGAACTTTCTGTGCTTCAGTTTGTGGCCATTTCCCCTTGTTCTATCACCACACACTGCTGAGAAGAGTCTGGCCTTGTCCCTCTGCCTCCCGCTCCTTAGATATATATAGACATGGATCAGATCCCCTCTGAGTCTTCCTTTTTCAAAGCTGAACAGACCCAGGTCTCTCAGCCTTTCCTCATAAGGGAGAAAGCTGCAGGACCACACTCCCCCTCGGCAACATATCTGAAAACTGGGTATGCCACACTTTAAATGACGCTGCCTTACCCTGTACTGGAAGGACACCGGGCTGAGCTCCCTGAAGCACCCGTCTCCTTCGTAGATCGAGCGCAGAGCCTCCAGTTCCATCTGAGGGAGGGGTACAGATCGCGATCAACGACCGCGGTCCCTCCCGGACGCCTTCCCAACCCCGCACCGCAGGCTCTTCCCGCCTTCTCCCCACCACACACCTCTCCCGGACCGGTTCCCCTCAGCCGTGCGGGAGCCCGCCCACCCCTCACTTCACCTCCTGGTCCTCATTGGCCGCCATGGCGCGCGGCATACACCACGCGCGCACCCGCTCGGGGCTGCGCGGCTCCGCCGCTGCCGCGCATGCGCGAGAAGACGAAGCGAGACCCGCCACTAGTGGCGTTCCCTTCCCGTCTTCCTCATCTCTTCCTTCTTTCGCTGACTGGCTCCGGCGTGGGGGCGGGCTCTCTCTGATTGGCCAGGTGGAGCAGCGGGAACGCCGATTGGTCGCTTCCTCCGTCCGTCTCCCGGCCGGCACCTGCTTCCTGAGGCGGCGGCCCGCCCTGCCTTCCGCCTTCATCGCCGGTGCCGGTGCTGCCCGGCTCCCTGCTGCAGCTCCTGCCTCCCGTTTCGGCTAGGGGCCGCGGAGGCGGACAGCAGGATGACTCCGAGCCAGTGGGACTTGCCGGTGGAGCTGTGCTGTCGCCCCATGGCCTTCGTCACGCTCACCGGCCTGGACGTGGTGTACAACGCCGTGCACCGGGCCGTGTGGGACGCGTTCTGCGCCAACCGGAGGGCCGACCGCGTCCCCATCTCCTTCAAAGTGCTGCCCGGCGACCACGAGTACCCCAAGTGTCGGACGAAGGTAGCGAGCGGCCGGGGCTGTTGGGAACGCGAAGTACCTGTCCCGCCGAGGCAGCTTGAGGGAACCGGGCTTGTTCGGCGCGGCGGAGGGGGCTCCGGGCCTTCCGGTACCTAAAGAGAGCATATGGAGGCAGAGCGAGGGGTTCTTCATCGGGGAGCGCGATGACAGCACCAGGGGTATCAAACTACAAGGGAGGGGAGGTTAGATTGGATGTGAAGAGGAGGTTTCTCGCTGGTACTGCTGCCCAGAGATGTGGGTGCCCTATCCCTGGAGATGCCCAAGGCCAGGTTGTATGGACCCTGGGCAGCCTGAGCTTGTTGAGGGGGCACCCAGCCCATGGCAGGGGATGAGGCTGGGGGTGGCTTTAAGGTCCCACCCAACCCAAGCAATTCTACAGTTCTGCAATTCTGTGCTTAACCTTTTTGCCAAGTCTACCTGGTACCCATTATCATTTGTTCATGCTATCTCGACGTTGGGCCCTGATGCTGAGGGCTGTGGCGTGTCTTACTTGATAGGAAAAAAAGGCTTGAGGGGAAGGATCTTAAAAGAAAAATGACAAACATAGCCTCAAGCACCTAGAATGTGCTGCCATTTCTTCCCCTGCATCAGAAGAGATTGTGAATTGATTTATCAGTAGTCCTTTCTAATTACCTCAATACTTTCAGAGGACCTCCTATGAGTGGTATATTCCAAAAGGGATCCTGAAGACAGGTTGGATGAACAAACACTTGAATTTAGTTCCTGCACTCGTGGTGGTGTTCTATGAACTGGACTGGGATGAGCCACAATGGAAAGAAAAGCAGTCAGAATGTGCCACTCGGGTTGAAATTGTCAGGTAGTGTTCTGTCTCCTTTGTAATGTACTGCAAGCTATTGGTGAAGTGTAAATTGTGGAGTCTTTCCTGTGTTGTAATGCATTTAAATACATAATCTTCTTAGATGCAATTTGAGGGGTTCTTGAGTTCACTTTCAGCTGTACGTTAAAAAGCAAAAGGTGCTCTTATTTGGAGAAGTTGTTTAGGTAAAAACAGCCTATGAAGTGTTGTTTGTTGAACTCAGTGCAGTTATTCTTTCCTATCTTAATGAAGAGGTGAACACCGTGTTCTGTACATGATGTGGCATACTGTGTTCAGTTAGATTTCTTATGTAGCATAATTTAATCTGTTTATTCACTAACATGAAGTGAAGCCTTAATGAGCCGTGTTATTTTTATTCTAGGCAAAGTTTGCAAGGAAGAAATACGAAAGTTGCTGTGGTCTTGATTCAGAAAAAAACACCATTGCCTCCAGGTACTAGAAGGCTTTGTGTGTGATTGTGATGTTCTCATTTTTGAGAACGCCTGTCTGAGTTGACTGTAGTTTGTTGAATTTAACTGCAGTTCTTAATATAATGTCATCTACGTGTGCAAAATACACTGAAGCTGTGGGAGGTGGTGCTGAGTACAATTGACTAAATATGTGAAACTTTCATCCTTAATTACTTACTCTCAGGTCTGGTCCATCTCTTGATACTCTGTATCAAATATGTTCATTAGCTTAACACCCATGACAATGTGTTTTCAAAGTAAGTTGTATTTTAAAGCTTACTTGAGATCTAGAAAAAGTAAAAGCACTGAGAACTGAAGGTAATTGTAGAAACCTTTAATTGAACTTTGTATTAATCAGTAGAACTTTGAAACATACAAAAAGGCAGCTTGTGGTTTTAATGCATGCATTCTCAGCTAACATCGGGAAGTGCTTTTGTACTTGGTATTTTGTTGAGTATTTGAGAGTCATTTTTTTAGCGAGGCTAAGCAAATTACTTATACATATTAATAGGGAAATTATTGAGTGTTCCTTCCAACCATCTATGTCACTTGCTATGTTTTTCCTCTCTGAGCAAGAACTTTTTTGGAAGAGGTAAATGCTGCAGGAGTCAAATCTTGAATGATTCTTTCCTACACCAATTTGGGATATGGTGGGGAAGTCATATGTCTCACATGGCTGCGATTCTTCTCTGTGTTTGAAGAAAAGTTCATGTTCTTTATGTTGGAATGAAGAAGCCTTTTAATGGCAAGATATGAAGTAGGGAATGTGGAGGAAAAACACGAGTCGAAGTGGGGCTGTGAAATTTGAAGTATTTTAACCTTGTTTTTCTAGAACGACTGTTTCAGCTATAGGTGCATATTTTAGTGTCTGGCAAGCCGTTATTTAATATGCAGGATATTCACGTATGTGAGACAGATCAGAAATTTAAGGAAAGGAATAATCATACTTACATCTTTTTGCTAGATAAACCACTCCTAGAAGAACTGAGTAATGTGGTTCACTGGGTAAGGCATGTAATATTGAGAAAAAACAAAGGCCAAATTCCTTCTTTGTTCTATTTGTGTTAGGGTTTCTTGTACCGTGCACTGGTCAAGGTTTTAGAGGTCACTTGACATTGCGGCACCACATAGTGTTTACCTGTGGTTTTCTTGCCTTCACTAGGGGAAGATGTTATTGCATCAGAGCGGGCAGCAGCTTTATGTAATGCTTGTGACCTTTCTGGAAAATCCCTCTTTGTGCTTCCACACACTGATCATCTTGTTGGCTATATTATAAGGTAAGGACTATAAGTCACTGCTTTGCTCAGTGTGGCAATGGAGATTGAGAGTTGGTAGGTTGAGATTCTCACTGTAGACCAGCAGTGAATGTTTCATCTGCTCACTGAAATTCCTCCTGTTATTCTGCAACCTGATGAATCCCATAGATCTCCCCTTTCTAGTTTGAGGTTGAGATATGATTGTCAGAGATGTTGTTCTATGGGCTTCCGAAGAACTATCATGAAGTATCCCAAGATCTTCCATTCTTCCTGTCAGATATAGGCAAAGTAGACTTTTCTACCTCTATCGTGGTTTTGTTGATGATGATTCTAAATGTTTTTTCCCCACAAATATTTTTGTATCTCTATTAGCAAATATTTGCACTTTTTTTCGTCCCCACGTCTTCTTCCTGGTAGTATAGATAGCTATTTCTATTTATACTAAGTAGTATTTCTCTGGATGCAAATATTGTCTTTGCCTTTTTTTTTTTACATTCACCACACTATATTTTAATGTATACAGAGTGTATAGCTTCAAATAAATTATCAAGACTTCTAAAAAAAAAAAAACAGAACAGGGGAGACAGTCTAAAAACACCAGCTCAAACCAAGGCAATTCATAGCTGTCTCCAGCTTTGTGAAGATAGGGCTATATCATTAAAGGTTAACAACTTTTCTTACACATTAAAAGAAGTTGAGTATATATTCATGAACAGAATTTCTGATTCTAGTTGTCTTGACTTTTTAAATTGGCATTTTGTGGTAGTAAAATACCTATTTTTGAAAAAACTCCCCTACTCCCTGTGTGCTGGTTTATCTTATACAGCTGCAATATAGTGCTAATGTAAGTATGCTAGGCACTTTAAATTTATCATGCTTTCCTTTTTTTTATTTTTTTTGGTCTGACCTTGTAGTTGTTCAGTGCTCCATTCCTTTGCTTCCATGCCCATTCTTTCTGTTGCGTGGTGAATAGAACATGAGTTGTGATCTCCTTTAACTTGTCGTGTGAATTAGCTGAGAAGGGATAACAAATCTGGTACTTCATCCTTTATTCTGTGTCTGACCCTGCTATTGAATGCATTTCCCTCCTGTTCTTCTGCTGTGGTTGATTTTACTCTGTCTTGATCATGCAACATATTCTTTCTTGATCTTCTTCCACCTTGTGCTGTATTCAGTTCTATGGACCTTTCTGTCTCTGTTCTTCCCCTGTGACTTGTCATTAGCTCTTTATCTTGTGGATGCAAGCTTGACCATCACTTATAATCCAGGTAGCTGTTGTCGATTGGACAGAATGAGGAAACCTGGTCTTTATAATCTTACTTATGGCAACATTTTGCCTTCCATTCCTCCCTCCCCAGTCTAGCCCAGACAAAAGTTTTGACCTGTTAAGTCTTATCCCAGGAATCTCTGCAAAGTTTGCTTGCTTTGGTTAAGGGATCTCCATTTTCTATTGCCTTGCAAAATCCTGACAGATTTTCGATGGACATTCTCACCTTAAATATTAGAGATTGTTCTACTAGAAACCAATCCATGAGGGTCTCAAAGCTATTTACTTAATTTTGTGCTACTATGTGAAGAGTTTTCATCTGCATGTACTTACAGTGTGTGGTAACATATAGAAGATCTTAGTAATTTTTTTTTAAAGCTATTTTTGCCAACCTCAAGGTAAGCGTGATTTAAAGTAACTTATTCTGAAGTTACTGTGATTTCTTGTATGTGAGAGAAACTTAGTGAAACTTATGGACAACTTTGTTGCAGGTTGGAGAACGCATTCTATGAGCATGCACAGACTTACTATTACACAGAAATACGAAGAGTCAAATCTCATAAGGAATTCTTGAACAAAACCACGCACCAGGTAATGTTACTCCTTTTTTGCAATATTATGCAAGTTGAATTGCGTGTTGAAACAGGAAAACAAGGTCTGTTTGTTGCTTAAACTTTATTTTTATTCCACTCCTTGCACCCATCCAACTTAAGAGTCCCTTTGTCTTGGTGTAGAAAGTTTTTGTTTTTGTTTTCTGCAAGGTAAACTTTGATTTTGATTGGTTTTGCTCTAGTTTTTGTCATCTTCACATCATAAAGGAGGAACCATAACCCAAAAATGAAGCTTTCTAATTTCAAAAGAGAAAACATTTATCTATATGATTTAAGCAGTTTGAATGCAGTATCTTACCCTGTTCCAGGGTGAGAAGCTGAGAGTAGATTCAGTTTGTTGGAAGGTTGGTCGCTGCTGTATCATGGTGGCACAGAGAACTAGGAAATAATTGCACAGTCAGTCTTTGAAGTCAGCTATTCTATTCTGTAGACCTCTGAAACTATCGACTGTATCTGCTTTGTACTCAAAAGGCATGTTCAGATGATTGTGAATGATGTATGTTGCTTGTGTTTTGCAGCTTCTGTTTGTTAGACACCAGTTCAAAATAGCATTCTTCAGTGAGCTGAAACAGGATACACAGAATGCTCTCAAGTAAGGCTTGTGTAATTTTCCTCCATCCTCTCAACCTCAAATTAATGCTAAGCTATAGACTGATAAATATTTTCTCAAATGCAAAATGAATATGCAAGTAAGGGATGCCTTCTTAATTAGGAAGGACACTCCAATTAGACTATTTTCTGCCATAAGTAATCATGCTTGTAAATTCTGTTATCTTGTATGAACTAACTCTGATTTATGTATTTATACTTAGAAATTACAGGACTGCATATAATCTTGTACATGAATTAAGGGCTCATGAAACAAACATGCTGGAAATCAAGACCATGGCAGGATTTATAAACTACAAGGTAACAAGTGTTCTTATCTTGGACAGCCTGTACTTAAAATAAGTAAAGATGTATTAGCTAATTAAATTATTTAATGTGTAAAAGTGTTCTGCTTTTTTTGTTGTTGTTTTTTAAGGAGGTAGTTTAGAAACAGCCATCAATGGGATACAAATTGCACTCAGACTTGCAAAGACTGAATTCCACACAAAGATTCTTAGCTGAAGATAAGAAATATCTGGAAGATTTACAGTTAGTTTGAGATACAGTCATCTTGAAGACTAAACACCTTTAACTCTGTACAAGGGAATACTTGTTTCATGAGTTTCTTTGTTATAAACTTAGATGATGGTAGTTTAGTCCCTCCTTATTTGGAGGAGGAAAATAACCCTTAAAAGTAATCCTTTAAGAATCAGATCATACTTCAGTGTCATTGTAGGGGATTTGGGGTGAGGCAGTACTATTACACCATTTAAAATGATGCTGGAGTTGGACTCCATCAAATTCCACAATCCTTCTTGAAGTGATTGCAGGCTTCAGAGTTAACATTCTTTCTAGTGACTCCACAGCTCCATCCTGAATTGGCTGAATTTTCTTTCGTTGATTATTTGAGGGAGAAGGGAACAAAAGTAACATTTGATGTAACAGAGAACCATATGGTTTCAGGTTTCATTTTACATCTGTTTTGCTTCCTCTATTTCCTGAGCTATTTGAACTCCTCAGAAATGTGTTAAATTAGTATAATTTGTGTTCTTTTTGATTTCTTCTAGATCTGTCGCCTCTGTTTTCAACACAATACTCCATTGGATGCAATTGCTCAGTTTAGGAAACATATAGACTTATGCAAGAAAAAAATAGGAAGTGCTGAACTGGCTTTTGAGCATGCTGCCTGGATGTCTAAACAGTATGTTTTTGCTTAGTGATGTTTGTTTTACCTCTTATGTACAACTTTGTATCTCGCTGTTTCGTCTGGGTAAGATAAATTCTGAATTTATGTAAGAAAGAGGTGCACTTTTTCTTAAAAGCAGTGCTCTGATTTTGTTTTGGGTTGATTATCATCACCTTTTTGCAGGGGAAGGGCAGGGTGTGACAGAAATGCAGCTGTAGAACTTAAATGCAAAAGTTCAGAGAAGTGTTGTGTGTCTCAAGATTAACCAGAACTTTTATCTGTAATGCCCCTTTTGGTTCATACTGCGGTTCGGTACCTAAACTTAATTAATGAGAAAATCTTTTTATAGGTTTCAGGCTTTTGGTGACTTGTTTGATGAAGCAATTAAGCTGGGATTGACAGCAATTCAAACTCAGAATCCAGGTTTCTACTACCAGCAAGCCGCCTACTATGCTCAGGAGCGGAAACAACTAGCAAGTATGCTTTGTAACCATGATGTAAGTTGGGAGTGGAGAAATTGCTTTGTCAGTAACTAGGTAGTGAATTAACTAATGTTGTATTTTCAAACTGTAGCAGAGTAATCTGTAATATGTTTTTACAAAAAAAAAAGGAAAGATTGTTTTCTGATGCTTACTAACAATTGCCTGTAGCATTTTATACTGGAAAGATTAGTCATGAACAAATGAACTACTGTTTATCTTGCTGCAAATTATCTTGACGTATTTCCAGAGCAGTTAATATACCCTTGGGTATCTAAAACCTTGCTGTTTTATTTTTCTAGTGTATTTCTCTATACTTAAACTGTAGTATTTTTATATAAGTAAACAACCAGGTTATGAGTTTTAAAGCAAGCTCCTCAGTGTACTGAAGCACCAAATCATTTTTAATGCTTTAAAATAAGGTATAAACCCATTTTTTTAATGATCATTTTTGCTTAATTTACAGTCCTCTGTGGTATATCCCAATCCGGATCCTTTGGAAACACAGACTGGAGTGCTTGACTTCTATGGGCAGAGACCATGGCGGCAGGGAACACTAAGTATGTTTTGGTGTCTTATATCTGTTGAGTTCTGTCAAACATTTTGACTCACTGACCCTACCAACTAACATAACAGACATAAGCACATCATCCTTTTTCCACAGAGCAAGATGCAGGGCTAAGTACTCACTGTTGTTAGTTGGTGATATGACATTCAGTATCATCACCAGATATCAACTGGAATCTCAAGAAATGTTTGATCTCTCTAACAAATAGCAAAAGGAATGTCAGGCTCATGCAGAATCGGATATTCAGTGAAACTACTTAAGCCACACTGAAGCTCTGCTGCTGCTTTGTTTCTATTGCTGCCTAAGCTACCTGTAGTCAGTGTGCTGCAGTGAATGCATTCCTGGAAAGAGACGCTGGAGAACTGGATACAGCAGAAGTAACAGTGTTCATGAGTTGAATTGTTGTAAATTCATAATTTATTCTTGTCAACTGTAGATTTTTTTTTTCTGGAAAAACTTGTTTATTGGTTTGAGAGGATACCATGACTAGATTTTCTTCTAAGAAGGGAATTCATGTTTTTTCCTGCTAAGGAAAATGTTTTATCTGAAGTTCAAACTTATGTGTATTTATTTATATTATACAGGTCTAAGATGATTATGGTTGACTAATTTCTTTAGCTGCCTTCCTGTTCTCCCTGCTTGTATTTTCTCCTGTTCTTTACTCTTCTGTCTCTTGTATTGTAATTTCTTCACTGTCCTAAAGATTTTTTTCACGTTCTGTAAGTACTTGAGTCTGATCAGTTTTACCTTCAAGTGTTACTGTTTAATGTTAAAACCTGCTGCCAAGGTTAAACAGTTTAAGATGAAGAGAAACCTTGCCTGCTAAGATGTTTGATTCCGGGTTCAGGCAAGGGTGTGCTGCCTTTTGAAATGTGAGGTTGAATTCTTACTGGAGATAATATGGGAAAGAGGCTACAGATTTCTATTAACATGTGATAAATACTCATATTAATAACTGCAGTCTAAAGACTTGATCATCTTACTGTGTTTTCCTGTCTTGAGTAGCTTCAGGTCACTACTTCTGGAAGAAATATCTTGCTTCTTGTTCAGAATTTGCCTTCTTACAGCAAGGAAGACAGTTGAGTTCTGAAGTCATTAGTGTTGTATCCATCTCCTAGGAAACAGAATGTTTAAGGGTTTGAGTGTGTTTGTGCTGGACCTTGTATTAGATATATCTCACCACAAATGTAGTTCCCTTTCAACCTGAAAAAAAAAACTCCAGTGACATGGATTATTCACTGTCTTATGCAGGCTTTGATCTTTCCGATCCTGAAAAGGAGAAGATGGGGATTTTATCCCTCCAGCTGAAAGAGAGAAATGTCCTTCACTCAGTAAGTGTTATGTTAGAGAAGACATTTTTAACAGAATAACTCTAATGTTACATATATAACAATATCAATTTTATCTGTCAGGAGCTAATAATTACCCTGTTAAGTAATGCTGTTGCGCAGTTCAAGAAATACAAATGTCCAAGAATGAAAAGTCATTTGAGTGAGTATAAGTAATCAGATGCATCTCTTAAATCCACTGTGCAAAGACTTTCACTGTTAATCTGATACATCTTTCTTAAATTGTTTTTTAAACAGTGGTTCAAATGGGTGAAGAATATTACTTTGCTAAAGATTACGCCAAAGCTTTGAAGTGAGTACCTTCCCTGATTGCTGCTTTTAGATATTACTTCTCTTACTGAGATGTCATGTTTTACTGATGTGGCATAATGTTGGAAGCTTATCTGAGATGCTGCTAGTACCTGGGTTTAATCAAAGTGTGAGCTTTGAAGTGTTTCAACTCAATTTCTACTGCAGAAAGCAAAGCAGATGTGATAAGTCAGTTACTAGAATAGGACAGCTTGTAATATAAATTGTGGTTGGAAATTGTATTCTTGGACAGGTCTTTATTGCTTTGCTTCTAGCTCAATGTCAGTGCTGTCTCACTCCCCTAGGAATGATTTCTAATTGAATTAATACAGAATAAAGACTTCGAAGTTACAGAACTTAAAAATATATATATGAAAAAACATAGCTGGACTTGATTTTTTTATATAACAAGAGAATTAGAAGAAGGATTTTTTTTTTTTTTACTATTAATGACTACAGAGCTGAGAAAGCTTAGCACTGAGTTGTAGGGCTACTGCCTTTTCTGAAGATGTCTTGTCAGTTTCTTAGCGTTGTGTTTTTAAGGGGAGACAGAACCAAGAACATACTAGGTTGGAGTTCCTCAGTGTTTCTTCAATTATGTTTCAAAGATCACATATTCTAAAGAGTATGTTTGAGCTAGAAGAAATGCTTAGTGTTCTTATTAGCTAACTGGAAGCTATGAGAAGGAGAAAATAGGGTAGTATAAGCAGATCAATTTGTATCAAGCCAGATTTTTGTGTGAACAAGGATGAGTTTTAAACGAGCACTTTTTTTTGTGGTTAGGTGGGTAGAAACTGTTTTTAAATAAAATCACTTTTCTGCATTGAGAGTACTCCAGTGAGAATTGCTCAGTGTTAAAGCTTTAGTAAGATGTACCGGTTTGCCTGATAAGGATTTGTGTATGTTGGCTGTAGGTCCTTGAAACTCCTGAAGGGAGCAGGACATAGAAGAATAAACATCTCAGCATGAGGAATGTTAAGATTCCTCAGTTTGGAAAGGGTCTTTTCTGTGTCATTGGTTAGTTTTTTTCCTGGAAGCTTGCAGTGTACCCAGCACTGAAGTGTGTTTCTAATATAATGATAGACTGACTTTTCTGTTCAGTTACTTTATTTGTTCTTTGTGTAAAGACAGATGAGTCTTCCTGTCTTCTTGTGAAAACTATTCTATTCTGAAATAGGTACGTGCAGTGTATTTCTTTGCAGTAATTTCATACTTATTGGAATATATCCTTCTGTATACGAGTAGTTGATATATATCTTCACTGAAAACAGTAGTTTAAATCTATTTTTGTGTTAACGATAACAAACAAGTGTCATAAAATACTGGAGTGTGTAACTTGTTTTTCCTCTCGATTTTAATACTTTGCAGGCTGTTAGACTATGTCATGTGTGAATATCGCAGTGAAGGATGGTGGACTCTTCTCACTTCCATACTGACAACAGCTCTCAAGTGTTCATATCTGATGGCCCAGATAAAGGATTATATAACCTACTCCTTAGAACTACTGGGTAGAGGTACTGTCTTCAGAACCCTACTCAGTTTGCCTGTATAGAAAAAGTAAAAGTGCATGTGTGTGGAAGTCTGACAAATCATTGTCAGATACAGTGCTTACATTACCTCATGTTAGACTGCAAATGCATGTGTATGTGTATTTAGACAGATGCCCGTGCTGATTTCTGATCTCCCTGTATGCAGGCATCTGCATTTTCATGCTCTTTTATTATAGCAGCTTTCCAGTGGGTAAAAGGGGCCTACAGGAAAGATGGTGAAGTACTAATTTTTCAGGGGGTGTAGTGATAGGTCAGGAGGTGTAAAGGTTTTAAACTAATCTCAGTCTAGCCCTTATTAGTTACCAGGAGGAAATCTTTACTCAGAGGGTGGCAAGGCACTGGGAATAGGCTACCCGAGTAGCTGTGGCTGCCTCGAGGTGTTCAAGGCCAGGTTGGATGAGGCCCTGAGCATCCTGATCTAGTGAGTGGCTACTCACAGCATGATGTTAGGACTAGATATTCCAACTTGTCTGTAAGGCCCCTTCCAAACAATTCAGTGACTTCAAATAGACCCCATCAGAATACGTGAGCCATAGAGCTTTGCTTTAAACTGGAAGTTGTATTGCTGAAAATATTAATAATAGCAAATCCCCAAGTTTTGGGGGTGAGGGTTTGAAATCTAATATAGCTAAAAGGAAAAATGTTTTCTACTAAGTAACAGAGTTAGGGCTTTTCATTCTGGACTTCAAAATCACAGATATGCTCAGCAAATCTTTTACTGGAACTCTGCTGATAAAATATGCGTATAGGATCTTTTTTCCTAAAAGTGTGACTTAAGGTAGCTGCGTGGTAGCTGGTTTCTATAATAGCTGCTACTTGACATTGCAGAGATAACCCTTGCATGCTTTAACTTCTAACTAATACCAATTTTAGGTTAGGTGTGAAAGAAATGGTTTCTCATCTTCTGTTAGCTAGACTTCCTGTCCTGCTTTATATTAAGGAATAATCCTCAAAATAAAACTATCTTTATTCATTTTTCAAGGGAAGACCACTTATTTTTAATTGGTCTATTTTTCTTCCTGTCACTGCCTTGAACTGCTGTTTCTAGTCTTATCAAAGCTTCTTTGCACTTTTCAGACTTATTTTCTATTTCATCAGTTTTTAAATAACAGTAACAAGAAGCTGTAGATATTCGTATCAGGGGAAAATCCCAAGAAAAGTTATGAAATGTTGGTCTAACCAAACAATATTTTATTTTGCTTTAATGAAAATAAGAGGAAACAACTGAAATGGAGGAAAACTTATGAGAACTGAAGTTCTTCATGGGAACTGAAGTTCTTCATGGATGGATGTTAAGTCTGGGAGCAGGATTTATTTTTCGGAATTCATTTTTCCAAAAATTCAAGCAATAAGTGCTTATTCTTAAGTGTAAAATAAACAGTAAAGTAACATGTTTCTGTGTTGTAATCCTTGGTTTTGTTCTGTTTCCTAGGGTCTACTCTTAAAGATGATCAGAAATCTCGAATTGAAAAAAATCTGATAAAAGTTCTAATGGTAAGTGGCAAAGCTCCTATTACACTTTCACATATTCTTAAGAAGGGATCAGAGTTTGGTAACCTCTTTTCTTTTTGTTTATAACCTCTGTCTGGATACAGAATGAGAGCCCTGATCCTGAACCTGACTGTGATGCTGCTGCTGTGAAAGCATCACAAAAATTGTGGTCTGATCGTGTTTCTTTAGCAGGCAGTAATGTTTTTACAATAGAAGTCCAAGATTTCATACCATTTGGTAAGTACTAGGTGTTCCAGGAAATTTACAGGATGTTAGAAATGTGAACGTAGTTGTTTCTTTCTCCTAACTAATTAGGAGAAAATATACACTGTATATTAAAGTCAGCAAAAATGTAACCTTTGTCAGCACCTACTGTTCTTCATATAATTGGCTAAGAAATGACGGGAGGAACTGGTGATCTCTTATTCTTAATGTAGACTGCTGGGAAAGAATTGTTTTGTGCTTTGTGCAGGGGGTGTGTGTGTGGGGGGGGTTGGAAATCCTCTTGGTTTCCAACTGTGGCCATCTGTACCTTTATACATGATGGGAGTAGAAAATTTTCGGTTTTTGACAGACTTCTGCTCTTGCATGCTTTGAAATAGCACTCTGAGGAAAGAGCATGATGTGTTTGGAGTATTACCTTCTGTGGGAAGAGGGTGTGAGAGGGCATTATGTGCAGGGGGGTAGTTAAGTGTCCAGGTTTTGTTCTTCTGTTCAATATCTGTTTCTTTTCCCCTCAGTGTAGGTTTTAACCAAGTGCTGAGAAGCAGCTTTCTGTGACAGTGCCAGTACCCAGATCTGCCACACATCTTCATAAACACAGAACAATCCTTTTCTGTAATTGTTAGGGGAAAAAGGGCTTCTGGAATTTAGTGGTGGAGTTTAACAACTTTTTTTTCTTGTTCTAGTGCAATGCAAAGCAAAATTCCTTGCTCCAAGTTTTCACGTTGATGTCCCTGTGCAGTTTGATATTTACTTAAGAGCTGATTGTCCTCATCCTATCAGGTTTTCTAAACTCTGCGTCAGCTTCAACAATCAGGTAATCATGTTTTATTTCTGATTTAGTGACAGAAGCTTACAGTAAGAGTAGAATACTATCTAATAGCTCTTTCAGACAAAAAAATAAGTCGAAAGTGCCTTTCCAAAACCCATGTTAGAAGCTCAGCTGGAAAGATGTCTTTTCTTTTTGCATTATTTATCACTTTTGACTACTATATTGACATTATGTTAACTTCCCAAATCCAGTTTGATTAGCTGTAGTATCTCTGTTCTTCTATGGAGAAACCTGTTCAAAATTATCCTTATGAAACTTTGTCTTATTTCTTATGTTTTTGCATGAAGCTACATTAGAGAATGTAATGGATGTTTTTTCACAAGAAATTGTGTTGTGATGTACCTGCTAAGCCTAGCTTCAGTAGTGTGAAAGGCATGAAGAACCATTATAGCTCTATCCAGCAACACAGAACATTAGTATCTTCTCTGCTGTCGTTATTCTCTGCTAATGTCTCAAGTCTGTAACTGCCAACACTTTACCCTGTGCTTCCACTGCAGGATTACAACCAATACTGTGTGGTAGAAGAAGCCTATCAAAAAAGCGATATTCTAGAACAGTCATCACAAGGAACAATGTGCTTAGTCCCTGGTAAAACAAGGAAGTTCACATTCAAATTTGTTGCAAAAACTGAAGATGTAGGAAAGAAGATTGAGGTTCGTCAATTTATTGTATACCTTTCATTTTGATGTTTGAGATAAACACTACAAAACTGTCTCTAATATCACACTGGTCATGACTGATGTGATTAAACTTAATTCTTGAAGCCATATGTCAAAAAGCAAGTGTAAAATCTTCATTGAAAATGCCAAAACAAACATTAAAACAAACTTTCACACTTCAAAATCTAAATATTCAATACATCATTCTTTCTTGCTATAAGAAAAGTGTGTATATATATGCACACAACTATGGAGAATAGAAAACTGGAAAATATTACATTGCACACATATGAGCCTGGATCCTTTTCCACTATGGTTTTTATTAAATAAAAGTTCTGTGGTGGTGAGGTGTTGTGGCTTTAGTCTGTGAAGCCGCTGGAAGCATTTTGGTGGTATACAGGTGCAATAAAGATGCTTATGTTAGAAGTCTATGTTCTTACAATCATAGAATCATAGAATGGCCTGGGATGAAAGAGACCTCAAAGTTCATCTAGTTTCAACCCCCCAGCCACGGGCAGGGTCACCAACCACTAGAGCAGGCTGCCCAGAGTCTCATCCAGCCTTGCCTTGAATGCCTCCAGGGATGGGGCATCCACAACCTCTCTGGGCAACCTGTTCCAGTGCATCACCACCCTCTGAGTGGAAAAACTTCCTCCTAACATCTAACCTAAACCTCCCCTGTCTTAGTTTAAAACCATCGTAAAGTTAACAGTATATATTCAAATTTTTATCTATCAGATCACCTCTGTGGATTTGATCTTGGGTAGTGAATCTGGCCGGTGTGTGATTCTGAACTGGCGCGGAGGAGGTGGAGATGCTGCTTCATCTCAAGAAGCATTGCAGGCAGCACGTTCATTCAGGCGAAGACCTAAGCTTCCAGATAATGAAGTCCATTGGGACACTTTGGCTATTCAGGCAAGCACTATGTAAGTAAAAGCTTGAGAAAGTATCGTCTTTTTGTGAAGTCCTTATCACTGTCTAAAAGAAGACTGTGGACTTGTTGGGACTTCTTTAGTGTGAACTTCTTTGCTTAACTAGAGTAAGATAGTATCTATCTTATTTGACTTCTGAGCTTCCAGGTATGCTTTAGTTCCTCCCCTCACCTGTTGGCAGACTTTTTTTCTGTATTTTTGTGCATACAAAGAGCATCATACTCACAAAAATGCATGCACAAAGAATCTTTTATTAGAAAATTATCATTAATAAATAGGTCAACATTAACTAGATCTATTCAAAAGAATTAAATCAGATTGCTGTTGGTGGGGGCACTTCCTTATTTCCTGGCCGGAAGCCTGAAATGTTAATGCTTTCTTGTGGGCTTTCAGTCAGTATTTTTAAAGTTGTAACTGTCATGCTGCTTCTCAGGAGTATTGTCTCCTGACTGAATAGCTCAGTAGTTGTCAGAACTCTCTGAACAATAGGGCTGTTTTAATCTCTCTTAAACTAGGCTTAAACTCGTTATTTAAGAAACATCCAATAACTGAATCTTTTCTCTTAAAGGATTATTTCTAGAGTGCCAAACATTTCTGTTCAGCTTCGTCATGAACCTCCTGCCCTGACTAATGAAATGTACTGTTTGATTGTGACTATCGAGTCACATGAGGAAACAGTGGCCAAAGATGTTAAGCTTACTGCAGGTTTAAAGCCAGGTATTTGGGGTTATTTTCTTTCATCTAGCAGTATTCTAATAGGTTCCTTGTTTTTGATGCAATGAGAACTATAGTAAACAGCTTACCTGTGGTAATTAAGAGCCAAGCCAAGGCTAGGAATTATGAGGTAATAGTGATAAGAAAAAAAGCTAACAGACTCATTCAGTTATGGTTATCTCAACCTCTGCTTACCAGTAGTGTTGCACGTGCAAAAGAGTGCACAGAACCTTTACTGTTCTTTCTTAATCCCTTATTTAATTTGCTCAGTGTCTAAACTTATTTTCTCATGAGATTTTTCATTTATTTATTTTTCTTGGTGTGCGGTAAGCATAAGACAGATCTTGATAAACATGTTCTAAGAATGTTTGTGGGTTTTCTCCTCTTTCCTTCCCCCTTCTTCCTCCCCCCACCAAATCTGTGGAGCAGTGAAGATGACAGTATTCCTTTGAGTGAGAGGGGCACTATAGAACTATACAAATTCTTCATGTTCCTGTTAGTTGTGATAGTTATTACTGCCAGTTTTCAAGATGCAAAGACCAAGTATGTTTTATGTCTGTTTATAGCCCTTATCCTAAAAGACAAAAAAAAAAAAATGTTTTAAAGCTACTAGCATATAGGAAATAGAACCATGTTCTCTTTGAAGTCAGTGGAGTGTTCTTTAAACTTAGTTGATGTTTGTGCTTGGTTCCTAATGCAGTGGGTAACAGTTGGTCTTTTTTTTTTTTTCCCCTTCCCTCTCCCCCTTGATCTTGAATCCTAACATGTGATACACAAGGTCATTATGAGCTTGCTAATTTTACAGTAAAAACAATTGAAATTTGACATTTCATTTATAGTGAAGATAATATATTTTCCACAGTTGAATTTTTTTTGGCAAGATGTGACTTATTTTGCTTTGAAACTTATCCAGTGTGATTGCAGTAATGTTCTAGTCAACTCTTGACTGAAGAATAGTGTCATTTAACATCAATGCACTTTTTCCCCACCTATTTTCCATGCAGGTATGGGAGAATAGTTTTAAAAGTATTTAAAACAATTAAATTGTACTTTCAAAAACATAAGAATCACAGAGCTGTGAAACTTAGTATTTTATCTGAAGTAAAAATCTGAGAAAAGCTTGGATCACATAGTTGTATTGTTTTGTATATGTTAGGGAAAATATGGATGGGATTTCTAGTTTTGTTTTGCTTCTGGCCTAAACAGATAAAACAGGGAAAAGGCTGCAGGATGTGAACCTTACATTTAAAAAAAAATAATAATAAAAAAAAATTAAAGTGCTGCCAGATCCCTTCAGTCTGTACTTTGGAAAGCTTCTCTCAACCAAATAGCAATTTTGATTCCTAGTGTATTGCTTTCCGAGCTGAGTGTCTTGCTCTTAGTTATTGCTTATATGCTTCAGTGATTGGAAGTCTGTGAGGATATGTATGGATATGTAATCTTGTCTTTAATCCTAGGGCAGGATGCCAACTTGACTCAGAAAACTCAAGTGACTCTTCGAGGAACAGACACATGTGATGACTCTTTTCCTGCATTGCTTACTGATATCCCCATAGGAGATTTGCAACCAGGGGAAAAGGTGAAAGCTTATGGTCTTACTTCTATATCACAGTTAAGGAAATGGGGTCAAAGATCAAGACTTTCATAGCATATTTAGTTCCCACTCTCTGAGCTGGTAAATGAAATACTCGTGGCATGGTTTCCACAATGTTTACTTGTAGTTTGGAATTCCTTAAACTAGATCACCTTTTTGACTGATCTAGGAATAGGGCATATTCTAGTATTGATGATACAGCTGAGAGAACATAAGGAGGCTTTCTCAACTATTAATTGAATAATAACTACTGGGTAGTGGATACTAATCAGCAGTGTGATTCACCTTGGACAGAGTCAATTATGCAGATGCTATAGCAAACTGAGATTGTGGCTAATTAGTCAGAAGTTGGATATATCATATTACATGGTTCTTTTCTGGCACTGTTAAATAGCAGGTGATCATTAGGGAAGCGACTGGAACTGTATTACTCCTAAAATCTTCTATCTATGTTTAAGATCATACAGTTTAGTAGACTGTTAATGATCAAAATAATATCCATTTTACTATTGTTCTCTTGGTCCAGGTGAGATGATCTAAAACTTTGGACAGTTCTAGCCCTAATTAATATATTTTAGGTATAGTATGGTTTATATTATTTCCTTTATTTTGCAGCTGGAAAAACCAATATACATTCGTTGTGGAACAGTTGGTGCAAGGATGTTTCTTGTTTATGTCTCTTACTTGATCAACACTACTGTTGAAGGGAAGGAAATCCTCTGCAAATGCCACCGGGTGCGGTACAAAGATGCTCTAGTTGCTGAAGATTGTCTTTAGTTTGAGAATGTTTCTTGTGTTTTTTGCCAAGACTCTTGAAAGCATTTAGTAGACTGGGAGGGGGTGAAAGGCAAAATCATCAGTATGGGAATCTAATTTTAGGATGAGCAGCTTTGTAAGTGTAATCAAGATATAAAGTTTTGGTGTCTATTCCCTTTAAAAAGCATAATTTAAAAGTATTAAAGTAAACATGGATGCATTCTAGTCTGGAAGAACTTAAAGTGATTAAAAGTAGAATGGTGTTACTAATCCTAGACATCAGTTGCCCAGTCTGAAACTGAATATAACTTTTTTTCCCCTCTCATCCTCTCTCTCCTTTTGTTACCTATACAGGATGAAACTGTAACTATAGAAACAGTATTTCCTTTTGACGTTGCCATTAAATTTGTCTCCACAAAGGTATGTGTTCTGAAAAGTATTATGGAATCATGCCACTTTTTGCAGTCACGCCCTGTTTAGTGAGAAATAGCCCAGTCTTGTGTTTATCTTGCCAGCTGGAGCACCTGGACAGAGTTTTTGCAGACGTACCATTTTTACTGATGACTGACATCCTCAGTGCCTCTCCCTGGCCCCTCACTATTGTAACCAGCCAGCTGCAGCTGTCAGCTTCTATGACCTCAGTTGATCAGCTGGAGTCCTATGTGGAAAATGGTAAGCTTTCTTAAGTTGTTTTCTGTCATGAGGATAATTTATATAAGTTGGAAGTAAGCATGGGTGACTTTTCAACAGGATTTGCTTATCAGACTCTAGAAGTAAGCTGCTTAATGCCTTCTTCACTTACCAGAACACAATTTATATCCCACCCTTCTATTTGATGGGATACTTAAGTCTTTATTGGATTCATGTATGATGCACGTATAGTTTGCAAAGTACTGCAAGTCTTTTCTGTCTGAACATTTGTGTATAATATTGACTGTTTAGACTTAGTGGTGTCTGAAGATTGATTGTGCTTTGATTTTAAACAAAATCTTGCTGATAGTTGTTTTACAGACAGGTGAGAGTGCCAGTGAGTGCTTTTGCCTACGATGTCCTCCAGTTACTAATAGTGGTGGAGTGGCAACTGGATGCTATATCATTTCCTGGAAGAGGTAGGCAGCTCTTGACCTGGTTGGGGAGAGGCCATCAGCTGGTCTGGTTTTGAAATAATGTTTTTTGGCTGCTATTTGTATTGGGTCATCCAGTAGCAAAGGCTATCTGATAACCTGGTTAGGCTCTGGAGTAAATACTTATTTCACTTCTTCAAAAAAAAAAAAAAAAA
>VXAB01004733.1:304923-344018 GCA_013399175.1 Odontophorus gujanensis | reverse complement strand
AAAAAAAAAAAAAAAAAGCCATGTGATCTCAGTTTTAACATTCCATGAAGCTTTCTTCTTTGTAAGATCTTAGGTCAATTACAAAGCCTTCCACTCTGTTTTCACTAACCATGAAATATTTTGCCTGAAGCCAGGTCAAAGTAGTAATTTGGAGATAGTAAAATGAACAGACTTTTAAAATGGGAAAACTAAATATTTTCCCACCTTAGACTCCGAATTTGTATTCACTCTGTTTTCAAAGATAAACACTCAGGTATATCTGTCTTCTGTTTGTAATATAGAGCAGTTTAGTGCTCTTACTTACCTTTTTCTATTTTATCTCAGTGTAATGGCACTTTTTGTGCTCACTTCCAACAATGAATAAGGGGATTTTTTTCCCACTACTGAAATTACTGTCAGTTTAGTCATGTGCTAAGTGGTGTTCTTATGGCACAGTCACTTAATACTTTACATTGCATAACTCTCATTGTGTTCTGTTTGACTTTTTCTTCTGCAGAAGTTCACCTGTGGAAAGCGTACCTGTTGTTAGCACAGTCATTACTCTGCCACATGTGATTGTAGAAAGCATTCCCCTCCACGTTAAAGCAGGTGATGTTAATTTGTCACTATACATGCTCTGCCTAAATGTTTTTAAATCTTCCCAGGTAAATGACTGTTACATTTTGCAACATCAAGTTTTCTACCTTGCATTTGCTGTAGCAAGAGACAGGAAAATAGTGAAAGAACTTGCCTTACTTGAAATGCCTTGCCCCTCTTCTCACTTCTCAGTTCTAGGAAAGAATTGGAAGATGAGCGTGTGAATGTGCACTCTCAAAAGTGACTAAGTTGTAAACACAGAGGCCACATTACTTCTAGACACAACCTTCCCAGCAGGGTTTCTCTAGATGCCTATGGCAAGAATTGTTCTATCCACCCACACCCTGGCCACTTCCCAGGAAAGAAGCAGCCTGGAGAACTGGAACTGCTTGCGGGCAGGTGAACTGTTTCTCTTTTGGCACTTGACCTACATGAGAGCAGAGCAGTAGTGCAGAGCTCATTGCACACATGCAATTCCTGTGATTTCTTCAGTTTGCTTTTACTTGTACTGAGATACTTCTGTCATTATTTCCTGATGT
Organism: Odontophorus gujanensis; assembly: GCA_013399175.1. NCBI lineage: Eukaryota > Metazoa > Chordata > Aves > Galliformes > Odontophoridae > Odontophorus > Odontophorus gujanensis. Next base: position 342,903 of record VXAB01004733.1, on the reverse strand, counting down.
ATTTTGAACATCACAATGTCTAATAGTTTTGGCAAGTTGAAGATACTCAGCAGCAAAGAGACTTTTTAGTTAGCATTCCTGCCTAGTGTGAACAGTCAGGAGGCTTTGTAACTAGGTACTGAGTAAGTGGAAAACTTAAATAGGTGTATTCTGTTCCTTAATCCGTTTTTTCTGAAAAATCTCCTGAAATACTGTAGGTGCCTCGTTACTTTCTCTTTTCAAACTTTTCACTACTCTCTGGGCTTGCTTTTTTATGCATGAAACTTTTAAATGTGCTTTTTAACTTGAGATTACTTTCTTCCTAAAGATCTGCCATCATTTGGTCGAGTCCGGGAATCCCTCCCTGTCAGATATCACCTGCAAAATAAGACCAATTTAGTCCAGGATGTGGAGGTGTCAATGGAACCCAGTGATGCATTCATGTTCTCTGGCCTTAAGCAGGTATAAAATGTCACATTTCCTAATTGTTTTGGTTTATCCAGTAGTGAAAAAAGATGTCAATCAGATTTGCACTGATTTTTTCAGTGATGACAAACTCATTTTGCAAATGTTGTATGGTAAAGTCTGTCTGAAAGGACGCATGCATGAAGATTCCTTTATAAGGAAGGTCAGATGGAAGCCTGGTTAGGAGCATGTGTCACATTGTTTATAGGTAACATGTTATTTCTGTGTAAGTTCTTAGTTTTAACCAAAAGAGGAAAGCTGCATAGTTGACTTCTTCCAACTCAGAAGTTGGAAATAATATATTAAGCATTAACAGTAAATTGATCTTTGCCACAGAGCTTATTTGTGGCTTTCTCTCTTTTCTAAGATCCGATTAAGAATCCTTCCTGACACGCAGCAGGAGGTGTTATACAACTTCTATCCTCTGATGGCTGGATATCAACAGTTACCCTCTCTTCATATTAACTTACTGCGATTCCCAAACTTCACTAATCAGTTGCTCAGACGATTCATACCTACACACATCTTTGTCAAGGTAAGACTGTGAGAAGTGTTTTGTGTTCAAAGGCTAAAGTCATAGGGGTTGGGCAACCTCTATGACTTGAGGTTCAGAAACACTGCAGTATTCCACACCTCCTTAAATAACATCTAAAAACATTCTCTCAGTGAATCATTCTGTCTAGATTTTCTTCAAGTTTTGTGGATCTCAAGACAGCTCAATCCTACAATGAGAAATAGATCTTGTGCTTAAAAAAAAAAAAGAAAAAAGACTTGATTGTTTTCCTGCTGCAGTCTCCAGAATATTGTATTCACTTATTAGTCAGACTCTGAGCAAACAAGGAACCTGAGTTTGTTTATATGAGTTGAGCTGGACTTGTTCAGGCATCTGTAATCCTGTTTTTCCAGGACACGGGCCTGGTATTTTTTTAGTTTTACTTCAGCCAAAAGAGGCAGAATTTAGTTTTTACGTATGCTGTCAATCAGTGGCTCTTCTAGATTGAATGTCAAGATGTTCTCTTAAGACAGTACAAAAGGTTTTCTTCCTCAAAAGCATGGTGTTCTCAGCACTCCTGTTGAATCTTTTAAGGTTCAGAGTATTTTGCTTCTGAGTCCTCAGAGCCTCAAAGCACCTACTTGTAAGAATGCATTTTTCTTCTTATTTGGAACTTTTTTTTTCTCTGCCTCTGCTTAAAACTCTTCCAGAAAGCTTTTAGTTTTGTTCCTGTTTTATACCTTGATAATCAACTTTCTGTACTGCAGTAGTACTCAAAGGTCTAGTCAGCTAGGCCTTGGGTAAAGTTGTTTGAAAGTGCACGGAAATGCTCTTGACAGTTAACAGGGTGGTTATAAGGAGCAAAAAATTGACAAAATGCTCCCTAGGCCAAACTCAGATTTCAGTTGGTTGTTATCTATGATTGTGCTACTACTGGAAATCATTGGATATAAGGATAGGGCTTAGTGCCATACTTGTGTACCTGAACCACATGATGTATTGCAAAGTTAGTTTCATAAACTGTTGAAGATCAAGGCTATTAAAACTGTCCATTTTTATTTTCTTAAAGCCTCAGGGTCGTCAAGCAGATGATAACTCAATTGTAGCTGCATAACTTCAAGACTTGCACCTCTGCACTTAAAGAAGATGGGAAGATGCACAGAATATGTAATGCTTGCTTTGAAAACATGGCTTTGATCGTACCATAAGAATCATGTCTTTAATTACATCTCTTAACAGAACTAATGTTTAAAAAGTCTTTTGTAGCCTGTTTTTAAGGAAGAAACATAGGGGAAAATCTGGTGCTTATTTAACAGGAACATTTTTTTGAAGTTAACTTTGAATGTCAAACTCTCAAAAGTATTATTTTATAGACATATTTTGTGTCTTGAGTGTTTAAGTGAAGAAATATAGACTTGTTTTACCAAAGCCAAAGGACATTTTCCTAATTAACAGTAAGTGGAAGTGATAGGTTTGCACTTACTACAACACTGAAAATGATTATCCTTTACAGAAGTGTTCTGTGCCACTTGCATTGAGGGCAAAACAGGTTGTGCAGTAGCATAGGAGGCTACAAATGATTAACTTGTGCTGTTGGGATCAGATGGCTTACTAGTTGTTTAAAAGGGTAAATCTGCAAGGTGCTGCTTCTTCTGGGCAAGCCATACATCTGAATTTGAATTCAGCAATGGCTGATCTAATGAACAGAGAGATTCATTCGTAACAGGTGGACTATCTAACCTCAACTTGATGTGCTTTTGGATTATTTTTTGCACACACAGCTTCCAGATTGAAGATGTCTTGGCAGTCCCTTGCTGTGGCAGTTGAAAAGATATCCTACTGTTGTACAGCTGCAGATGAACTGGTGTTTAAAATACAGTAAATCCTGTACATAAAAAAAAGCAAACATTGTGAAAACTTTAGTTGTTTAACTTTCTAAATAATTGCGTTTCGCTTGGAGAATATCTTATTTATTGTCAAAGTGAAGTTCTAATAAATAGCTTGTAACAGAGTGCTTCTGAAATTGTGTTGTTAACTGCTCTGTTTTCATAGCTATTGCTTCATGACTTTGCAGTCTGTCTTGTGGGCTGGCATATGCATTCATGGTATTGTAGTCTAAAATAACAGCTTTAATACTCAGTCAAAGGCATTGGGGAATTGTGAAAATATTCCTTACCAGGTCAAAGATTGGAGGCTCTTCAGCAATCCCAAGAAAATATGAATGAACACATATAGCTTCTCTGTAGAGTACAGGTGTAGCTGTATTATGAGGTGGTTAAGCAGTAGTGTAAAGAAGATGACAGACTAACCGTGCTGGGCAGAACAAATGAGACCTTCGTTATTCTTTGCTGAAGTAGCATTCGTGGAATTAGGTACCTTACATCATTTAGAAGACAGGAATGGAAAAATATTTCATTTCCAGAAATGTTTTTCTTTCAATGAACTACTCAGATTACACTAACTTTGGCACCTATGCTACTGCTTCTTAACAGACATGTTGGTGCAAGTGATGGAAGTACAGTGGAGAACCATGGTGCCTTTTTTTTCCCCACTTTCTGAAATAGCCTATTCTGAAATAGCCTAACAACAAAACAGGAATGTGCATTCATTTGAGAAAGGGGAGGATGTAAATGCTTTTGTGGTTACAAGGATACTAAAGTCTTGAATGAATTACATTAATAGGTTTTTGTTTAAAATTGTGAGTAGTAAAGATAGGCACTGTATAAAGAAATAATATGGAAATGTGAACTTAAGCCATGGAGGAAAGGTTACTGTTTTACCATTGCTGCAGTTTCTATTCTTTTTCCATTTGCGAAGATAGTATTTTCTTGTTTTGTTTGATCTTATTGTAGCTGTGAACACTGCAAAGCAAAGATTCTCATCTTAGCTGTCTGTGAAGTACTAGGCACGCCTTTTATGCTATGTAAATGACTGATGTGACTGAAAACATGCACAAAGCAGGAGCCACCTTGCTGAAAATGCTTGAGAAGTGATTAATGATGGCTATCTTACTGACTCATAAGACTAATGCTGGGGGGGGGATGTTTGTGATTCCCTTTAGAAGTCTTGAGGAGATAAAAGGGTGCATTTACTTAAGTGTAAGTGCAGATTTTTTTATCGCTTACTCTATTTTGATGAGCAGTATTCAAACTTAAATGTGTACTACTTAAATGTAGTTTATTTTAATTGGAACTAATTAAGTATCATAAAAATGAGAAGCTACTTTTAGACTGACTTAAAAATAAGGAGAAGCAATTGAGATCAACATGTTCAGGCTGCTACTGAACATGAAACAGCACTGGAAGCATCGTTTCTTCCCCTTGTGTGCTACCAAGAACATGATAGGGGAAGAAAATGTCCCACTAGATTTGGCCTACAAGTGATGCCTTGAGCCAAAGAAGGCACTCTTGGCCCTTCTTCATTTGTTTTGTCCACTAAGCTCTACTTGGGAGAAGTTTAGGAAAGTGAAGGATTAAAATGAGGATTTTGTTGTTTCTAACTTTTACAGTCTTGCATAATCCTCTCAGATCTTAGGTGTGCAGAGAGGTTTTGGAGAACTACCAGTTGCGTGTTGTAATGAATAACGTGTTTCTTTTTATGTTTTCTTGGCCTCTGCTTGGGAGTCTGGGAGTTCTTAGGCAAGAATACTGCCTTGACTCTCCTTCAGGTTTGAAGTTGCCACATGTGCAGTAGGAAGGAAAAAAAAATTGTCAAAAGTTAAAGCTTAATACTTTTTCCAAGTACCTCATTCCTTCCTTAACCTGCTCTGTTTTCTGAGAAGCAGAAATGACTGACTTAAATTAAGTCAGACTGAGAGTCATGGTCAATGGGCTCAGTCTTACCCCAGCATACTTTCCCTGTTTCCTCCCTCAGGGATGCTTTTGGTAAGAGTGCTAGGGCCATAAAAATTAGTAATCTCTACTGTTTTGAGGACTGGACATTTTTTCCTGAGGAGCTGAAATGAAGGATGGACACCTGTACAGGGAGAACTTGAGTGTTCAGCTTTCTCAAAATCAGGATAGCTGTGTGGATTGCCATTCTATGATTCTAATGTTTGTCCCATTGCCTTGCCATGCTGGCTTATGATATAGTTCATTAGTAACATTGCTTACTGCATTAAGAACATGGAAAGGAGAAACTATAACAGCTGCAAGGGAACTAAAAAAATTATCAAGGCTGATTGTCTGTCCACTTTTGGGCTAATCAAAAATTAAAGCATGTTATTAAGGTTGTTTAAGGAGCACTTTACAGCTATCAAAGTGAGTTTTGTGGACAGTAGAAATTAAGATACACTCTAGATAACAGTTATCCTTAAAGTTCAGAAAAGAAGTTTGTATGATGTATGAAATAAAACTTCTTCATTGGAGATTTCCCTGTTTATAAGGAGAAAGAGGAAAAAGTAATCACTAGGATTTTTAGGTCTTTAGGATTTCTTTTTCCTCCTGAAGTGAGGAATGAGGAACAAAGTCAGTGAAATTAATAAGTTTAATCTGGTTTTAATTAAGGGCTAGTATGCTTGGCTACACCTCCATGCACTTGCAGAAAGCGCAAAGGTGAGTTCAGATAATGTAGATACAGGCTGGTCCTGATGTGTGCAAACTCAATAAAACTCATCTCAGCTGTTGTGCTCTGCTTCTCCAAATATCAGAGATCTCTCCACACCAGTCAGAGTGCCATCCATGTGGAACGTGAGGGCCCTTCTCTTTGCTGGGAGCGAGGTCCCTGGGTTCCCAAGAAGGTTGTGTTTCACTGAGGCAGTGAACTCTGTCTCTGCATTCCTGCTGTGCATCACAGCCTGCTTTCCCAGGTTGTTTGCTGAGAACACAACTGTCACGGTTTGTCTGAACAAAGAGGCACTACAACTTCTGTAAGAACCACGTCCTCCTTATAGCTGCTGTATCTATAGTCACATCTACCTCTGCAGTTTTTTGTTGCCTTAAGCTCTTAAAGGAAAAGCAGTGTAAGCAGTTTTAGGTCTTGCTGTAGACAGCTAGGGCACTTCTTCCTTTGAAGAAGAAAAACTAAAATCTGTTGAACAATTGTGGCTGCCTGATGCACTGTATTTGTACTACGGTGCTCTGGTGCTCATTTTGTTCACCCATTTTGCTAAAAATATCTGTAGATCTGGCAAGGTCTCTGCCCTTCACCCATCAACAGAAGATCATTTTGCTCCATGCTTCTGTGTCCTCAGAAAGATGGGATGTTGTGACTTGGTTGGTCTACATTTTTTTTTTCTTTTCCTTTTGCTTTTTTTTCTGCAAGCTTCCTCTAGAACGAGCCTTGATTTTTAACATTAATCAGGAAATAATCAGGAAAAAATAATCAGGAAATTAACTTGGCTATGGCCTCTCCTGGACTCCAGAGCCTCTCTAGTTGAAATGTCCTGTGCCTCTTAGTTGTCAGACATGCCTTAGCTTTCCACTTGCTCAGAGCAAAGCAATCCTGGGTAAACACTTAGTTTCTACAGCAGTATGTGATGGGATCTACCCTGAGATTGTGCCCATTTTTGGAGGCAGACTTCTACCACAGGACTCTATTGGTCAGCTCCTGGACTTAGAAGTCCTGCTTGACATTGCCTTGCATGCCTGTGCTGTCTTAGTTTGGAAATACCTATGTGTGATGCAGGGCTCAGAGGAGTTTCCAGTTTTAAAACTGTTATGGGACTTGTCCTCAATTACTCTGTAGAGATGTGGAGACAGCTTGGCATCACCTGCAGTGTGACTGAGTAGGGAGTAAATACAGAAGAAAGGATGGTTGCCTACCATACCAATTAGCTGCAACTTCTTCAGGGTGTGTTATTGAAGCGTGTTCACATGGGCACTTGCTAGATGCTTGCTCATTCTTTCTCCTCTATTTCAAAGTCTCCCTGGGAAAAAGCGTAGTGAGTTTTGACTTAGCCTTGGGTAGGTACAAAGTCAACAATATGTTGAAGAGCTGAACTCCTTTATTAACAGTTTCTGAACCACCTCTTCTTTTGCACCCTACAGAGTGTGCTCTAGAGCTTAGAAAGCCTCCCACCATGTGTAAGTATATTTATTTGGCCGTGTATCTGAATGTCATTCAGGTTAGGGTTAAGTAGCCTTCCTCCCTTTTTGCTGTAGGGGACTTTGTCTCATAGGCAATGAAATTTCACAAAATGCAAGAGTATTTCCCACTGCAGGATGTGAAATAAGTAGACTTGAGCATGATAAGCTAAATGAAGAAGAATAGTAACAACTGTCTCCCCTTTTTCTTTGCAAGCCTTAAGGAGATGTGCTGTCGTGAAACAGCTGTAATTTTTGGAGGAGAAAATAAGATACGCAAATATGAATGGGCATGGGTCAGATGTTAAGAAAGCAAAGCTCTCAGTTTCCCAGTGGTGCAATTTTTCTTATTTCCAAAAGGATATCAAGTGTTGGGTAATTAAAACCAGACATTTGTGTATTTAAATAGAATGTTAAAATACCCAAAAGATTTGTTTAAGATGGTATAAATTCCATCACCTGAACAGAATGTAGATATGTTATTGTAGTATTTTGAAATAAAATTGTCTGGTTTCCTCAACAAATCTCTAGGTATTTTGCTAGAAAACATGATACTGTGCAAAGGCAATCCGGTTTGTATAGCCATGCTCATAGGATGCATTGTATCAATGCAAAACTATTCTATGTATGCCAGTTACCATTGTCTGAACTTGTCATTGGCACAGAGAAACCTGGGAGTCAAACACTTCTCCCTGGGAAGTAAGTAAAAATGTGTAGCTGCCCTTTTTTTTCCTGCATTTAGGGCTCACTGAAAAGTATCTGATTTGTATCTGATTCCATTGGGACATTCAAAACTGACCTTCAAGCTGAGATTCCAATTATTCCTTCTAAAAACTTAACTGTTAATCATCCAACCGTTCTCTTACTCAAGAACATGCGCACACTTTCTCCTTGTAAACTATTTTACGTGCAAATATTTGGCTTTTGTCCTATCTGCGCTTTTTAGCAACTACTGTGTTTTCAAATGTTTGTTTTCTTTTTTTAATATTGAACTATTAAAAAGATTTTTTTCATACTTGAATAATATCTTGACTACCCAGTATTTAAATTATTCATTTCCCTGACTGTGGTAATAAGTTACGTGTCATTCATTGAACTCAGATGTTTCTCATTATGCATCTCCTATTTATACATATATGTATATCAGCAAAATAAGGGCAGCTCCTCCCAGAGGGGTTATTAAAAACATCCGCTTCATCCCTAAAATGTCACTGAAGCATTTGCTGTGAAGTATCCTGCTTGTAAGCTGTTCTGGCTATGAGGTTGCCAGCAGGTCATCTTTTTAAAACGTCTCTCTCCAGGTCTCTGTTCCATGAAGGCTTTTATGTAAGGAGCACTGTGATTGCTTATGTTAGATTATGGCCTTGGAGGTGCTCATCACTTGGAGTGCATTTGGATCTGAGAGGCTTTTAGTTCAGATATTCCTACGCCCAGAACTGAAGGGGATGCTGATAAGGGTGATTAATGAGCCCAGTGAAGGAGTTTTCAGGTAGTGAGACAGGAATGCTATCGTCCCCCTTAACCTAGCACTTCTTAGCATGCAGTGGTGTAACAGAAATGCCTCTTCTAACAGATCAGTGACACGTCCCTAGAGGCCATGCTCCTTGCAGGGGTGAATGGTGCCTGCTTGCACTAAGGGAAGCTTGCAGGATTTTCCTGTGCCAGGTGGCACTGGCATTTCATCGCTGCAGGGAATGCAACAGGACTTGCAGGCTCAGTGATGAGCTATCTGTGCTGAAGAGAAGGCACCATGTTTTCCATATGGATATGTACAGCTATGGTTAACCTGTGTGTTTGTTACTGTAATGCAAATTAGTGGTAAGCTTTGACTTGCAACTGCTGTTCTATTTCTAGATAAATGAGAATCACAGAATTGTAGGGGTTGGAAGGGACCTGTGGAGAACATCTAGTCCAACCCCCTGCCAAAGCAGGCTCCTTAGACCAGGTTGCACAGGTAGGCGTCCAGGCTGGTCTTTCAAGGCTGAACCGACCCAGGTCTCTCAGCCTTTCCTCATAAGGGAGATGTTCCACACCCTTTATCATCTTAGAAGCCTTCTGCTGGACTCTTCCCAGGAGATCTGTCTTATTTATTTATTTATTTTTACCAGAGAGCCCAGAAGTGGACACAATATTCCAGGTGAGGCCTCACCAGGGCAGAGTAGAGGAGGAGGATCACTTTCCTCAACCTTCTGACCATGTTCTTTTTAATGCACCCCAGGATCCCATAGGCCTTCTTGACCTCCAAAGCACACTGCTGGCTCATGGCCATCCTGCCATCTACCAGTACACCCATGTCCCTCTCCTCAGAGCTCCTCTCCAGCAAGTCATCCCCAAACCTGTACCAGTGCACGCAGTTATTCCTCCCTAGGTGCAAGACTCTACACTTGCTCTTGTTAAACTTCATCTGGTTCCATTCAGACCAACTCTGCAACCTGTCCAGGTCTCTCTGAATGGCAGCACAGCATTCCGGCATGTCAGCCATTCCTCCCAGCTTTGGTATCATCAGTAAACTGTCTGAGGGTGGACTCTGTCCCAATAATTTCTCCATGTGAGGAAATCAGCGAATAGTTTGTACACTGCTGTATGGCTATGATGGCAGGTAACTTGCCACCTTTGATCACAGATCTACTGCACACCAAGGCTTGAAGGTAGCAGGTTGGCACCTGACTGCAGGCTGAGGTTTCAGGGGCACACCTCTGCAGCTCTGAGCAAGGTCATTAAGCATCAGAGAAATTATTTTCTAAAGTATCAGTTCTACCTGTTGGCTCTACTGGATCCCTTGAGTTTCCTCTGTTGTTCTATTTCTGGGAGGAGGTCTCCTCCTTCCTGTGCACTTCAGTAAACTCGTGCTTCCTCCCAGTCTGTGCCAATATGAACAACTTGAAGCTGTAGCACCTCTTGAAAGCAATAGTGGAATGGTCTTAAAAAGGAGTCACTACATCAAGCATGGTTTTAACATCATTAACAATCGCAGTGTCTCTGAATGTGTCCTTTCAGCTCCAGGAAGAAAAAAAAAGTACAAAAGCTACCTAGTAGGTTCTGAACTTGCAGGATTTCCTACAGGAAAAAAAAAGTCCAAATCTGCCATGTGCCCTGGCACAACCCCTCCCTTGTGTATAATCATGGTAAAAACTACTCATTCTCATATTCTTCCTTGGAAAGAAATTACCTGGTTCTTGGCTGTTATCACCCACAAGCAATATTTTCATATTTATAATCAGACAATCTCATTTCTGTGAAAATCAAGAGGAATTTGATGTACAAGGGTAGTGGCTTTGCCACCCTCTCTAGAAAAGTTATTTTCCTCCACATTTCCCATTTGCTAGTGAAGCAGCTGCCTGAATCTGCACAGAAACTAAGCCAGCGGAGCTCAGAAATTCCCCTCTGTACTGCTTACAGTGGGAGAGCTACGAGCTCTTAGCAAAATTTCCACTTGAGCCAACTCTACAGGCTAGCAGGGTTAGGTAGGTTAGGTAGGGCATACAGAAGAGGGTGAGGGAAAGGTGAGGGATTGCTGGCTGGTGCTGGGCAGGGAGGGGAGCAGAAAAGGGGAGAACAGTGGGGAGAAAACAGGAGGGAGAAACTACGCATTGGGGTGAATGTCCATCAGCAGTAGGGAGAGATGTTGTTATGAATGTTGCTCACACTGTGGTGCTGCTCACTGTGCCTGAGCTGCATTAAAAAAAAATAAAAAATAAAAAAAAGCCCATAATGGCTATTGTTCTGGGAAGAACAAAAGGTGAACTTTCTGGTTTAGCATGGTACTGGGACTGTGGATAACCTTCAAAGAGAAACTGAAAAATTTAAAAGGTATTAGGCTCTGAGAAATTTGAAATCTGGCACGCCTGGTTTACAAAGATTTTATTTTATTTTTTTTCACCCTGAATGCTGCTGCGTGTTCAATTTTCTGTTGGAGTGCCAAAGGCATTTTTCTCCATCAAATATAGGGTCTTGACCTTGCAGTGGGATGACAAGGAGTTATCTCAGGGTGTGCCCTCACCTGTCAGGCAATACAGGGCACAAAATAGAGCTGTCCATCTTCTTTAGCTGAAATGGTTTCACAAATACTTCATAAACGCCTGTCTCCACAGAGCAGAGAGTTGTCTGCATTACGTCGGCGCACTCAATATTGAGATGGATGACAGCTGGGCTCACTGGTTAAACTGTCTCATCCTGACAAGCTGAGGCAAAGGGAGGAGCCAGGAGAGCAGCAAGATGGCTGCAGCAAATACCCATGAGAGGCAGTGATTGCCCAGTGCAGGCAGAGAGCTGTGGGTCTTGGTGTGACCTGCAGGTCGCATCCTGCTGCTCACAGACCGTGGTGCTGGAAGGCCCATGGCCAATGCTCACTGGGTTCTCCAGTGCCCCTCACCAGCTCTGAGAGCAGAAGGAGATGGCTTGTGTGGTACTGTAACCCATTTTCAAGGCCCATCAGCCCAATTTAAAGGAAATAATTATAAGCTGTAAGGTACCTGTTACTTTCTCATTTGTAAACTGAGCATGGCCTTGACTGTGCTAGCTCACTGAGGGCAGCAAGGGTAAGGCCTGAAATGAAAAGTGAAGAGCACTGAAATGACAGCTTTTCCTTTAAAAAGGAATTGTAATCAGGTAATCTGACCAAGAGAAGATGCAATTTTGTTAAACACATGCTGGTAGGGTGTCACTAGTTGGGCTGGGAGCAGTGAATAGGGATTGAGGTAGGATCTCACACAGACCTTGGCTGCTGCTCCCACTTTGTGAGTTCAACATCCTTCACTACATACAGCCTTCATCTAAGATCAAAGGTGGTGGGAATGGTTGGTTCCCCTTACCACAGGTATTTTTTCAGTGTTTGAGTGGAGAAATCCTCCTTCTGCAAAGCTCAGGGATGTGGAGAAAGACAGCTCTGGTTTTCAGGAGCCCTGAGGAAGGCTGTGAGCAGGGCTCATGTTTTCTGACCTTGAGTCAGTCACCACACAGAAAGTAGAATATGTCACCTGCTGGTTAAAGCTAGATCCTGTGGGCCAGCAGGAAAATCAGGAAAGTCTCAGCACAAGTACCCTGATTTAATATGTTTCTCTGTATATGAGTGCCCACCTGCTTGCCTTTGAGGCAAGGCAAATTCTCAAAGGACTTCTACCCAAAACCAGCATCACCGGTGGTGCTCCCTCCCCTCCGTCCAACAGAATCCAATTTGTCAAGCAAAAAAAGGCATGCCAAGTGAGTGACCATGGAACTCCTATGTCCTCAGGCATCTAATCAAAGCAGAACAACCTCAGGTTAGAACACCCGGGTGTGGGGAGACACTGAGCTCCCCTGTGCTTGCTGCATTGGAGACAGATGCTCAGCAAAGTGTGAAGCCATGCCTCTGCTGGGCCAGGAAATGCCGAAATGAGCAGGTATTTTGGGCAAACAAGTAACAAATGGCATGTTTCCTGCAAATCCGGAACCCTGTATGGCCGTGAAGCTGCATAGTCCGAAACAAAATTCTGTCCAATACCCCTCTTAGCAACTTCATAAATAAATGAAATGAAAAGGCCTTCTAATCACTGAGTTTTGGTGCCTGGTACTGACCTGGGCTGGAAGCAGCAGCCCTGTCCCTTGCACTATTCTCACCCTGGGAGCAGTGATGACCTGTTCTCCCTGTCTGCTGGGAGGTGATTACTATCCCAACTACACATGGTCTATTGTTAAGCAGACAGTAGTTAATTGGACCCTACCCGTTCACCTTACCCAGATGATATCCTCCTCCTTGCCAAAACTCAATCCTGTTGCCAAAGTTTTTCTGAAGAAGGTAGCACTGCTGCCGCAGACAGGAATCTCCACTCCTTTTTCCTTGTAGCCCACCGCACACTTGCCCCTGCATCCTTCCCAGTGCCAGCAGGGCTGAGTCAGGCAGAACTGTGGAGCTTAAGAGCTCAGCAGTCAGCTGTTTCCTGGGCTTGCCCGTAGGTTTAATGTCTGGGCTGGAAGAGGCTCATCACTCCTCACACAGGAGACTCCCAGGGATTTCACTGCCTGAGTAAGGGCTTCTGAGCAGGGCTGTTAGTGAAGGATGGCATAGCAGGGCCCAGCACAGAAACTCCTGGCACCTACCAGAGCAGAGACTGTCAAAGAACATTTCCTGGCAGGGATTAGTAAGAGCAGGTCTCAAGGCAAATGCGAGCAGTATTACCACCCTTGTGTTACAAAAACTGGTGACCAGAACCAAAGGGTAAAGCTAAACAAAGTGCTGCCTTGCGAACCCTTGGTTGCACATCAGTGATTTCATGAGGTACAAGCTAAAAAACACAGTGCTCTATTCACCTACAAAGGCAGCCACAGGTTTGGGAAAAGGTTTCCAAAACACCCATCAGGATACCTCATCCACTGTCTCGCTCTTTTCAGAAGCTGCCATTGCTGTTCACAGTCTCCACTGCTTTAAGGCATTCACGTGACAGTGTTCCTGTGTTTCCACAGGTCTCCTGGCCCTTCTCTTCCCTACACATCCCCTGCAGCAGAGCCAGAAGCCCGAACCAGCTCATACTGACTGGGTGTGCTTTCCTGGGTTGGGAGCACAAGGCTAAGATCTCCGGGGGTTTTGCCCCACCAGCAAGGCAAACTTCTGAATTTCCAAGCATTTCAGAGGCACTTAGATGTGCCATTTCATCCACAAATGGTTATGGGAAGGACACCCAACCCCAAAGGCAGGATCCATGTGAATCTGTGCTCCATACAGCACGCTTTGGACAAATTTCAGTGTACCATTTTCCACTACCTCATTATTACAAATTTTTCTTGCCCTGTGTGCTGGGACCAGCTCCAGCCACTGTCCTGTCCTGTCTGTCACAGCCCTGCGCTCACCTTCAGGTGACGGGGAAGGCTTTCCGGCCGGGAGGAGGCGGGGGAAAGCCGGGCCGGAGGTGTGCCGGGGCGGAGCGGCCGAGCCGTGCCGGGGCCGCGCTTGGGGCAGCGCGGAGCGGTACGGTGTGGCGGGGCATGCCGGGCGGCCATGCCGCGCCGGGCGGAGCGGTGCCTGCAGATCGCCCCGCACTCCCTCGCCATCGTCCTGGGCGCCGAGGCCGGGGGGCGGCCGGCGGGGCCGGGGGGAGCGGCGGAGCTGGGCCGGCACCGTATCGGCTACGAGATCTTCGCGGACTTCAAGAGGGAGAACATGCAGCACTTCTGGGACCAACGGGCTACGGCGGCGGTGGCCGAGACTTTCTTCCTGGGCTGGATCGACGAGCAGGTGCTGCTGGTGCAGGGCAAGGAGGAGCACCTGGAGGTGCTGCGGCAGGGCTGGGCTCGCCGTTCCCTCAAACCCCCCAGCGGCTTCCACATCAAGTGCCTGGGTACGTGCCGCGATGGGACGGGGCGGGACGGGACCCCCACCGCGGAGCAGCCCCGCTGCGGACGCTGTCCCCGCGTACCCGCTGTGTCTGTGAGGTGGGCGGCTGGAGTGGGACACGGATATAGGGGTGCTCTCTCCCCACTGGCATTTCAGACGTTTAAAAACGCTTCGGTGCAAAACTAACCGGGTAAAGTTCGTGCAGAGAGTGGAACTCAAATGGTCTGCGTTTCTCAGCGCCTTGTTTCTGGATGCTGGCGTGCTGCAGTGCAGCTCAGTCCTTTCGCTGTCATGTTTCCCTCCGGTGGCCGTATATCCTGTGCCGAGGGGAAGGCTCGGGTCCAGACGCCCCCTCATGCTACATAACTGGAGAATAGGAGGTAGATCCCCTCCTATTGATAGGAAGGCTTTTGTGTGCTTTGCTGCTGTTTAGAAGACGGCCCTGCAGCCTGCGATGCTTGGGGTTTGATTTTGGGGTGCCCCTTCCCGTCCCTGCCTGCCGGCAGCATTCCTCAGGCATGGAGTGCTGCGCTCTGACCTTGGCATTGCCGGGAGGGGAATGCAAACGTCGCTCTGGAGCCCACTCTAAAATATGGAAATACACTTCTGCTGGGAGTTGGTGTTAATAAGTAAACTCCCTAGTGTGTGGGTAATGCATGTTATCTTCGCTGTGGATTTACAGAAAACTTGAGCCAAATGTTTTCATTTGACTTTAAAAACAGAAAGTGCCTCTCAGTGTTTGATTAAAGCTATGGAAGCGGAGCTGGAGCCCTGCCTGTTGTGTGTGTCCTTGGCTTCACTAAGGCAGATGGGAACAACTGAGCTACGGTTTTCCACTGCCTTCTTCCCACTGGAGCCAAACTGACCCTTGGGGTCATGGGAGAAAGCAAAGCAGTGCTTACTGAGTGCTTCCCAAGCCTCCTGCCGGTGTCGGAGGGGAATATCTCCTCCTCCTCACGTGTGTGCATGTGAAGGTTTGGGCAGGTCTGTGCTGCCCTGTGCCTTGAAGCGCTCGGTGAGCTCTGGCTTCTGGTCTTCCACAGATACTGCTGATGGTTCTTACTGGTGGCAGCCCCTGAGTGCTCCGTTGCTTGTGGCAAGTCCCTGGGAAGGTCTGATGTCCAGAGATCCAAATAGTGACGTTAGGCCCTGCTGTAGATTTGGGCAGGTATGTGGAGCATGTTGAAGAGTTGCTTTAGCTCCTTCAGCTTGGGATTTGAGGATACAGGGTGTGAAGTGCTCCATGCGTGGCTTTAACACTCACCTCCAGGGCAGTGTAATCCAGGGGTTACATGAGAGCAGCCTGGCTGGTGCCTGTTTTTGCTGGGGTCAGAGTTATCAGGCTGTTAGGAAACTGGGAGGTGTACCTCGGCTTCAAATTGGATTGGGAGCCCACACAGGCTTTGAATGAACAAAGCCCCAAAGGCAGCACTCGCTATGTTTGCTGATTCAGAGGCCCAAGGAACCCATCTATAATCCTATAGGTCTTGGAATGAAATTCATTGTCTTGGGTAAGAGTGACTTGATGCTTTCTTGTAACTTTGCAAGGCTTTTGTAACTTAAGTCTTTAATGAGCGTTATTATTTTAATAGCATTTCTTTGACACGCCTTCCATTTGCTCCCAGTAGTGTTTGTCATCCTGGAAGCTGGATTTTTTTTTCCTGTTTTCAGCTCTTTGGTGCCTCCCAAGCAAGGCTTGCGGGTGCTCCACCTCAATTTCCCGTCTCCATTTGTGTTCATAGATGAGACTTCCTTCTGCGTTCCTTGCACTCGATTTTTGCCTCTTGGACAATGGGCGTCTTTGAGAGGTTTCCATCCGCTTTGTGGAGGGGCCATGCCCTTCTACAAAAGTGACTGAACTTCGTAACAGCCCGGCGGTCACGCTCAGCCATTTCTCCAATTAGAAGCTGGTGCTTCAAATGGCATTTTCAAGAAATGTATGGGCAATAATTAAACTAACTAGCACGAGTTACAATTCAGCGGTTTCGGTCGGGCTGGCTGTGTGCATTGTTTGTGCTCGGCCAGGCGTGGGGGGGGACGGGGATTTTGCTGCTCCACGAGCTAGAGCTAAGTGTTCTCTTTCTTCCTCTGCCTGCCCTCTTCTCTCCTGGCACCAAAAATTAAATGAACACCTCCCACCAACTGAGGTGTGCTAATTTTCACAGTGAGTTCTCCCATCATTAGCGAGTGTCTGCTGTGCAGACTATTGGGTATTACATGTTAAAATGTTATTCATCTATAGCTGATCATAAAACATGACTTGTCTGTTGTTTCTGTTGTTGTTGGTTTTTTTTTGTTTTTTTTTTTTACTCCCAGTTTTCTCCTTTAAATGGTGAAAATTTCAGCCAGGGAGTGTTAGGTTTTGTAGTAATAAAATCTCCAAGGAAGAGTTGTCTGCAGGCTCACCTACACCTTTTGTATGCCTCATAGGCTTGCCCTGGGAACTTCAGGGGATCAAGCTGGTGGTTTGATTGAGATGCTCAGGAATTTGCTCCCAACTGTGAGCAAAGAAACAGAAGTTATGGGTTGAGCACTCTGTGTACTTTGTAAGAGCAGCTGTTAGAGGCAGGCGCTGTGTGTATATCTAAAGAGGGGCTAAGAGAAAGAAGGGAGGCAGACTCTTCAGCAAGGTCTGCTGTGACGGGACAAAGGGAAATGGGAAGATTTGGGGGAACGTAAGGAAGAAGTGTTTTGCACTAAAGGCAATGAGGCACTGGCACAGGTTGCCCAGAGAGGCGGTGGATGCCCCATCCCTGGAGACAGCCAAGGTCAGGCTGGAGGGGCTCTGAGCACCTGACAGAGCTGTAGGTGCCCCTGTTTATTTCAGGGAGTTGGACCACATGGCCTTTAAGGGTGCCTTCCAACTCAAATGATTCTGTGATTCTATGAGTATGGGCTATGTGCACTGTACCTGATTTCTGGGAATGTGATTGGTGCCCACACTCTGGTCGTGAAACCTTGGAGTTACCACCTTGATCTAAAATGCACAGTGAAAATGAAAAACACACAGGAAGGAAAGATATGAATTAATTCATTTAATTTCTTTTTATTTGCTTCTTCATTCCTTGTGAAGTAGCAAAGTCAAATACAGTGATGCATTGTGTTCATTGAGCAACTCGAGTCAAGGATGTGTGAGGTTAATGGACAGCCCGTGCTGTCTCTCCCCTTTTCAAGCTCCTCTCCCCCACAAAGTGTGCCGTTGTGCAGGACAGCCCTTCCTGGTGGCTAGGATTTAGCAGTAAACTCTTCTTAGTGGCTCCCAGGCTGCCTTCACTGCAGGCTGAATGAGCCCATCTTTCTCTTCACCTGCCCCTTCATTTTTTGGGGGGGGAGGAAAACAAGATTCTCCACTCCTTTTTAGTCCTTTTCAACTCCCAGTGAAGTACCAAAACAGTTCTTCCTTTTGTGTCATGGTTAGGTTTTCTTTGCCATTTACTTGTAGAGGCATCATGCCTAATATTTGTCATCCAGACAATGACCCCATCCTCCTGGCCAGGAGATTTACAGCTTGTCCCTGAGGTGGGGCATTTCAGAGCTCTACCACTTGCTTGTCTGCATGTGAGACATCCCTAATGGGAGAGTAATGGGGAAGATGCAATTCAGGTATTCTGCAGGGCTCTTGGCACTCAGTGCCTTCCCAGCATGCTGCGCCTGCCGTTAACCCCAGCAACTTGTGGGGCCATGCTTCTCTCTCACTTGGTAGTGAAGGAAAGCTAGAAGCTTTCAGGGAAAGTGAAATAAAAGCTGCAACCAGATGGTGGCTTCCATTGCAGAAACTATGGCTGTGAAAAGTGAAGATGGAAAGGATATCTTAGTAATCAATTCCTGTGGTAACAGAAGTTTAATGGGCTTCTGAAATTTCA
The DNA here is from genome assembly GCA_013399175.1 of Odontophorus gujanensis. Taxonomy (NCBI): domain Eukaryota; kingdom Metazoa; phylum Chordata; class Aves; order Galliformes; family Odontophoridae; genus Odontophorus; species Odontophorus gujanensis. The sequence goes on along the minus strand of VXAB01004733.1, from coordinate 324,774 downwards.
AGGTCTCTCCAAACTATTTCTGCTATAAATACAAGAACATAAATGTTTTTATTATTCTCTAATGATGCTGACCGCTGGGAATGTTACTGCAATATCCAGTTTCCACTACTGAACCTGCTCCCTGGGTGGGCCAGATCTGCAAAGGTTTTTAAGGATATTCTGTTCTTGGAATAAAGTCCCCTCACCTACTATGTAAACATACTTCCTTCCGTCCATTGTACATGACCCTTTGGTTTGACCTCAGATTCCAGCATCAGCTGGTTCATGGATGGCTGTCAGCAGTCGCCCTTTAGAAAAGGAAACCACTTAAATGCTATGAAATAACTCCAGACTTCTTTATTTACAGAATTTATACACTGTGGCAGTGAAAAATGTGTCTATTTGAGGAGCTTGGTTTGAGTAGCTTCACAAAGGTGTATTTTTGAAGCAGTTTTTGCCAGTTCTTAAGTGTTTCGTGATGTTCATAGGCTGTTCATAGATGTTCATGCCAGTCTTTGGAGGAGGGCAAAGATGCTGAAGGGCACAGCAGTATCCTTGGAATGTGAAATCCCACTGTAAAGGGAGGAGAGGGATGATGACAAGCCTTGGTGGCTTTCTCACGGACCCAGCAGGTGTTCTGGAGGAAGCCCTGGATGGGGCTGGGCTATGGCACAGCAGTGACTCAGTCCCCATGTTGGTAGCAGGGCAGAGTATCACTGCATCTGTCGTTGCCTGTACCCACAGCTGTGGGAAATCCTGCTCCCTTGGGGTTGCACATGCTGCAATGTGTGTTCTCACTGGGTGTTCAGAAGCTAACAAAGACTACAAGGCTGGTGTTTAACACTGGGGTTGTAGAGCTCCTAATGTATTATTAGCATTATTGGAAGCTGGCTGTGGCCATTGTGTTTGAAACCTGGCAGCAGTGTCTAATATGGTATTGTGAGACTATAAAATGAGTATTTTGTTAAATAAGGGAATTTTTTTGATCCTTAAAAACAAAACAACAACAAAAAACCACAATGTCAAAGTGATAGCTTATAGCTTAAGAAAAATAGACAAATTATTATTCACTCTTTCAGACTCCAGCTGTATTTTCTACTTTGGTAATGCTATCCGTGAATATCTTTGACTATCTGCAAATGATGTAGAAGAAACTGGATGTCTGAGCCTCTCTCCAGGTCACTGTGAGGAAGGCTTGATAGCCTAATGCATTTGTTGAGTCTACCTACCTATCTTGTCTTACCTGCATCCTTGGATCCATGTGCTTACAGAGTCCTGCAGCAGTGCAAATAGCAAATAGCATTCATTATCAGTGTTGCGTACTGAAGAGATTAACCCAGCGTAAATATGGTTTATTGCTGCTTGGTAACTTACTGAGCTCAAATTATGCAGAGAGAGATAACTCAAATCTTGTTAGTTCCACATGACATCACTAAGAACTTCTGTGGGTTTGGAGTTTTTTATTGCTTATTTCTATTTTTCATTTTTTATTGCTTATTTCTATTTAAAAGGATTCTCAATGTGTTATTTTTGGTTGCTGCCAGCCACTGCCCAGCTCATGTGGAAGCAGCCAGGCTTTGCCTCATGCTCTGGCCCTGTTCAGTGCTTGCTCCTGCGCTCACGTACAGCAGGGTTGGTGCCCTAACATGTTCCCTTTTCACTGACAGATGACACAACAGTAGCTGGGTCTGAGAGCAAGCCTGGTGTTTGCTTTGGGTTTCCCTGAAGGGCCTCCTTTGTCTCCATCATCTCCACTTAGGGAAGCCCAAACGCCTTCCTTAATCCCAGGGTGCAGCCGAAGTGCTCTAGTGTCTGAAAGTAGGCCAGCACTCATACAGAGGGTTTCGGAGCTGATCACAAGAGGTTGTGCCAAAGAAGGAGTGGACTGGGGAGAGCTGAATGAGACTGAATGGAGCTTTGGTGTCGTGTTTTGTGTTGCTGCAGTCTACTCATGAGCCAATCAGCAACTGGCCTCCACTGTGAGCTTGTCCTAATTAGCTGCGTTGTCACAAGGTGGTTTAACCAGTTCAAAAATGGGACTTTAAAGTCTGTTTTAAGGCAAAGACATGATCATAGAATCATTAAGATTGGAAAAGACCTCTAAGATCTTCTAGACCAACTATCCACCTACCACCAATGCAGCCCACGAAACCATGCCACATCTACGCAGTTCTTGAGTACCTCACCTACTAAGCATTATTAGCATGAGTGGTTATTACATTTTTTCTTTAAAAGCATATGAATTTCCCCTCTAGGGTAATTTAAAAAAATATAATTTAAAGGAGCACATTTGCCTACTGTTTCCAAAGCAGAGCTGAAAAAAAGCTTTGAGGACACTGAGCTTTCTTGTTAACATTGGTAATATGTCATAATTTTCCTTTTGATTGAAAAGAAATACATTGTTACTGGCTGAAAAATCCTATGCAGTATAAGAGGAGAACACCAGTTTTGTAAGAAGCTGTGGCAAAGATTAGAAGTGAAGAGGTAACGGAAAAACAGTGCTTAAAAAGGGAGCTGGAAAATAAAAATTTCAGTTTCTGCAATCTGAGATACTCAAGAAATAAGGGCAGTATTTCTCAACTGGGTATCTTTAGATGTCACCCATGTGGAGGGACCTCTTTGATGAATACAAACACCTGGAAGGAGTGGGAGACTGAAAGAGGAGGGAGGCCAGCCAGGTTTTCAGTCACATAGGTGGATAACCTTGAACATAATGCTTCATGTGTGTATGGGAACTGTTGAATCACGGCCTGAACCACTGATGGATCACCTGAGGTGAGCACTGAGTCAGCCACAGGAGCACAGGTGAAGACAATTCACCTGTGTGACCGGAAGGGGTGGAGTCTGGCTCCACCTCTCCCAGACCCCATTTAAGGGCTGACCACCACTGGGGAAGGATCTTTTGTTGGATATCCCTCCTCTGTGGAGTTCTGGGCAAGCCTTGACCATCAGTGACAGGTAAGCCATTTCTTATTTGCCGGTTGTCTTTATCCCATCTGGATAAGCCATACAGAAATATACCTTCATTATTTTGTGTGGGTACTATTCTTTTGGGGTACTCACCCTACAATGTTTTAGGGAAGCCAGTTTGATAGGTGCCAGGTCTGTTTTGCTTTTATCGAAAGTGGAGACTTTGATAATATTTAATGCATTTTCTTAAGGGGTCTAACTATGTGTTATCATCACTTGTTGTTCAGCCAACCTGCAAGGCTTGGAAGGCTCTGCAGCTTTTCTCAGATAAATGTTTTGTAGATAAATGTTACGTGCTGAAGCGTCTCACAGGGGAAGCTTAGGGCAATTTTCATCTGGAGTCCTTGCTACCTTCATACAGATGTGTGCACAAGGATGAGTACAATGTTTTAATCACTGCACAAAGTGAAGTTTCTCATTACTTTTCCTTGAGTAGTCACAAGTCAGCAAGGCACAGATGCTACCATGTGAGCTCCTCTAGTTAAGTCTGGCTTCAGTGAGAGGACTTGCAGTTTTAGGTACAGGCACATTGTGTGTTCTTTTGTTTGCCCGATGTCACTAAGAGGTTCACCTGAGAAGTTAATCTGTCTGGTTACTTCCAGAATGGATTGTCTGCATCTAAACCAGAAGCTTCTTATTTGAAAGTTAAGCTTGTAAAATCAGAATAGTGTTCTTTGCATTTGTATTTTCAATACTCTGAAATGCAACAGCAGAAGAGTTCATCCAGGTGTCTTCAGGAAAAGTATCAAGTAGAAGTCTTAATACTTTGTGAATTAAAGTATCAAGAGTAAGTCTTAATACCTTCCCAATAAAGTCAGTCACAGAAAGGGGGCAGCTCAACCTACAATTGTTGTAGTTTCTTCTCTTGGGTGGGAGTTACTAGCTCCCATTTTCATTTATTGTGATAGCCTGTAGCCTTTAGTTTATGGGTTTCCTATTAATTTGAGTCCTTTACCTTTGTTTCCGAGTTTTTTTTTGTTTTTGTTTTTTTTCCCCTGGTTATTAGTTTGTCTTTCTTAGAGGTGAGCAGCCAGAGCTCCTTGGTGAGGCTGATGCCAAATAGCTGTTGGAAGGTCTGCAGGGACGTGCTTCTTGGCTACTTGTCAAACACAGTATGGCTGTGAAATATTTTAGCGTCAGAATCACTACATCTATCCTTGTACTGCTTTACTGTGTCAGTAGTTGATCTAATTCATTGACATATCTGATCTTAAAGAAGAAAAGCAAATTTTTCTATAGCCCAGTGCTTAAGTCTCTTTCATGCCTCTGCTTAGACAATTTTTAGGCTACTGGTTTAAGTGCCTACTTCAGGTCATTCCAGAGCCCCCTTTCCAATGTCTCCAATGTTCGGGCTGGTAGAGAGGGCAAAACATATTCTTTTCTATCCTGTCATCTTGTGAGATCAAAGAAAAGTGAGCTGCAAAATTCAGAAGGTTGATTTTTTTTTTTTTTTGTGACAAATGATGGAGGTAAAAAGGAGATAAGTTTGCTGGAATTTTTTTTCCCACTAGCTAGGAAGTTGTTGAACAACTAGGCCACACTGTCTCAATTTTTTTCTCATTTCCATGCTAATTAGCACTTCTGATCAATAGCTTATACATCCATATTTCCAATTCCTGACCATTTTTCATGGCTTTGAGTCCTTTGCATTGCCTCTAGTCTCACTGAGTAATAACTAAAAGGTGTAGCGATCCTCAATTTTCTTTTATTTATATTTCCAGTAGAAATAGAGCCAATGTAAGCTTTGCTTTTCACTATCACCTTAATATAGACCTCTTTGAAAGGAGAGCTGCAGACACCAAGCTGAAAAACAGTGACCTTGCCAAGCCCAGCACTTAACACCTGTGTGTGCAAGTACCTGCATAACCAAAACTTGTTCACTGCTCCTCACGCAGTGCAGGTTTTGTTAATGCCTTCTCAGAGTTCCCAGTGCTTGGTTTGCTCCCACCTGTTTTGTTGTGTCCAGATGTTTTTCTTTGCCTTATGGCTGACAACACAGTTCCTTTCGGGGCTGAGGGCTTTCCGTGGCTTTATCAGACTGATGCTGTGTGAGCACAGTAGGTGCTCCTGCAGTGCAAACAATGAGGTAATTATACTCACACGTGAGGTTACTTGTGAATGAGAGATCTGTAAACTGGCAACTGGGCAAAGAGTTCATGCTCAAAACTTGCCTGGATTTGCTTTACCCGTTTATCACCACTTTGTAGTAATTTCTTAGTCTTCTTCATGAATGAGTTGCGTGCATAAAGTTTATGAACGCTTTAGTAGAACTACAGTGAGTTTGCCATCACGGATACTTATAGTTGTGTTTGTTGTGATTTTGGAGCCATAAACACACGAAGTGTCCTGCAGAAGGGAACTGGAGCCTGTAACTAAATAGCATGATAATGATGTATGATGTTGCCTTTAGGTTTTAAGTATGTATCTTCTCTTACAGGCTTGTTCTTTACTTTTCTTGTTATATACAGTAAAAAAAATAAGGGAGACTTGCACATGAGTGTAAGATCCTTGTGCTTTTGCAAGATGACCAAGCTTTGCTTCGTCATTAAGCTGTTTATTTTTTTTCTTGGTCGTGTTGCTGCTGAACACAGGTGTATCTGAGGTGGTTTTGAACTAGCCAGCTCAGGTATGGTTTGCATTCCTCAACTCCAGCCATAATTATGGATTTCACCAGTTGCTAACTTATCCTGCTGCGCCAACAGCCTGTGATGAGCTGCTAGATTAAGTGACTTAAGTCCCTGGATGAAAGCTAGCTCAGGCTTGTTAGACAACACTGTGCTGCTGGGATACTGCAAACCTCCTTTACAGACTGAGCTGTTGCAGTGAATTCTTGTGGCTTTCCAGTTCCTGCCTCTTGGTTTTCTTTTTCTATTGACTTAGCAAGTGTGGCTTTTACCATTATCCATAAGTGACCTTTTCTCAGTGCCCTCTCCCTAGTTAAATCTTATGCTGGCATGTAGGTTCTCATCTCCCTGTCCACGGGTGACTTTGTTCCAGGATCATACCAGCTTGATGAAGTGCGGATAGCAGCCTGACCCTCCTCACTGTTTTTCTCTGTGGCTTTCCTCTAGCTGCTTCTACAACCACCATCTTTCTCTGAGATGTCAGGTTGTTCCTGGTGGTTCCAGAAATGGTGTTGCTAGCCAGGACTGAGTTGTCAAAAGTTGGTTCTTGGAGTGGATATCATGTTAGTTTACTGTTAGTATTTTGTAAACAGTGTGGTTTTTGCCCTTAAAAATGTGGGATAGTGCTGTATAACCACGGGAGCACCTGGGCTGAGAAATGGTGTGCTGGGGCCTGATGAATGGAGATTCCTTTGGCGCTTGTAGGGTAACTATGGAAAGTGCTTGAGCCAAATCTTTACCAGTATTGTCCCTAGCTTGCCTTTTTTTGATCTTTGCTGCTTCTTCATTGAGGAACATCCAGGTCTCCCTTCAGATGGTTGATTGCAGGAGTGTTACCCTGTCTTCACAGTTTTAGAAGGGACCTGATCTCCATCTTGGTCTACACCACCGCTGTGGTTTGCACTGCCAACACAAGAGCCCACAGTAAGACAGAACCTAACCTAGATTAGACGTCTGAACAAATTCTTGCTGCCCTGAATCCTTATATTCTCTGCATTACAGTTTACAAACAAGCAGTTCAGGTAGGAAGGGGCCTCCAGAGGTCTCTGGTCCAACCAACCTCCTGCTAACAACAGGGCCAGCTGTGGAATCAAGCCTGGTCACCTAGCTTGCACCACCCATGGCATATGATGGTAGCAGCCATCTGCAGATCTGATGGATTGTTTCCATGTTTTCTGTGTGCTTTGCTGTGGATTAGTCCTTTTGTAATTGGCTCCTGTTGAACAGGTTCCCCTGGTCCTCCTTCTATGTGTTTCTCTTCATAAAATGGGAGACCCAGCAGCACCAAGCACATCTGGCTGTTCTACCTGTACTGTTTGGACACCTTTTTTGTGGCAAATGGGACAAATTATTGCATTGCAGTGATACATAGCAAGATAAGGCAGCTGTTACTTTCAAATGCAATGAACTCCTTCTTGAAAGAAAAACAAAACACAGCAAAAAACACCACAAAGTGTCAGGCTACCTCATCCATGTTTGTCTGTTCTCTCAGATCCTTAAGGTGACTGGCAGAGCCATAGCTGCCAGCAGCTTTATGTAGCAGGATCTCTTTATGGCACTGCTTGTTCTTGTGATCCACTTCCATAATTTGCCTTTGTTTGTTTGTTTTCCTGAGCCCCAGAAATAACTGCTGTAAGTAGTTGTATTAGACCTTTTGAAATGGCCAACGAGCCTGGACTTTCCTTAATTTAAAATGCTGAGAAATGAAGTTGTAACAACTTGGTGAAAGGACATTACAGGAAACCAATTAAGCAATTTTTTATTTCTTTTGTTTTCTACTCTTAGTTTCATTGTCTCCTTCTTTTGTAACTTTTCTTTCTGCAGTTGACATGCTCCTTGTGCAAGCCTTTGCCCAGCTCACAAAGTCACGTTTTCAGTATGGCTTTAGACTTATTAACTACTCTCTTAGTAAGCATTTCCTTCTTATCTCTTGCCTTTCATTCTTATCTCTGCCTTTGGGCAGAAAACACTTGACAGAGGCTGCAGACCTTGAAGTTGGTCTCAGTGAAGGAGGGGGGAGAAGGAGACAAGAATGAGACACTGAGCATTCATTCTTTAATTTCATTGTTTCTTGCAGCCTGGTTGATACCCTCTGGGCTATGAAAATAAGTGCTCTATTTTCCATTCATCTTCTGAATAAATGATTAAAATTCCCACTCAACCTCAAACCCTGGTTACGTATTTTTGCATAGATCAGGATGTCACTGAAAATGCAGAAGCCATACAATACCTGTAAGCTTTCTGGCCCACCTGTTACTATTGCTAGCAGAGCAGGTCAGTCCTTCTGCTCCTAACACAGGGCTAGGCTGGTTGTGTTCAGTGGCTGACCAGTGATGAAACTACACTGCAGTGGGTCAGGAAATGACTAGCTGAAGGAAGAAGCCATCTAGATGGATAACTGTTGAGCATTTAGCAGGAATTACCTAAGCCCTTCCGGGATGCTGTGAGAGGACCTTCTTAAACAGAAGTTTCAGCTTTTATTTGTATCAATGGGGATTTTCCAGTCATAGCACAAGTTAGACTGGAGAAATGGGAAACATGCCTCAAGCTAAGGGGAAAACAGGAGAGAGAATATATGAAAACCTAGACTATGTGATTTCTGTTGACTTTTTTTTTTTCTTACTAATATTTATTTTATCTCCTTGCCCAAGAAAAAAATGTTTTCCTGTTAATTTATTAACAGATCAGCTTCTGAAAGTCCAGCCAGCAGGTACTTTCTCAGTCTTCAGAAATGAGTGCTCTTTCTGAAACAATTTTCAGTTTTTCTGGTGGTTGTGAAGATTACCCAACTGATATTATTAATGTTAAATTCTTCTGAAGGTGATGGAGCCAAACTCGCTCTGGATTTGGTAGGAAGGGGAAGTTGCACTTTTTACTGTTATTCTAGTCTAACTTGGAGGGCTACTGGTAAAATTGATTATTCACATTATGTAATTGCTAGCAGAAGTAAATACTTCTTTCTTTCCTGTTGCCTTCTGGACAAACTGTCTTTCTTGTAGTGCTGCAGGTATTTCAGGTGAATTGTAGAAGATATATTGGGATAAAAGCAAACAATTCTGTTCTTATGCCACAGTTTTCCCATTGGGGAATGTTTCTTGTACTTATTCTGGCTGGTAACAACAACTGGTCCAAAGGGTTTTGCTCAACCTTTTTTATGGAGCCTTCCATGTACTCAGGCACTTCAGTCTAAAGGACAGAAAAACACTAAAGAAGCATACTCAAGCTGATAGTAGAAAATGGGAGAAACTGAGAAGGGAACTTTAGTTTATTTTTTGATTTTTGAAGTTTGTGGTACTTAGTAGTTTGTTTCGAACTTAGTAATGCGTGATTTATTTTCTTTTTTCCTTTTGTAAAGATATTGCATAAGAAATAGAAAATGAAACTAAAGGCATTATGCCAGTCCATAGCTACTGTGGTGCATAGGTATGTTGAATACTTTGTGAAGCGTGTTTCCTCAACTTGGAAAAAAAAAATCCACCATAAGAAAACAAACAAAAAAAGTAGAACTGGAAAGAATATGAGGAAATGTAACAAGGATATTCCAAAGCACAAAGCAGCTTCAGTACAAGAAAATACGAAATAAGTCTCAACTCTCTAGCACAGAAGAAAGATGTCAGAGGGAGGGTTATTGTGGGAGCTTCATGAGTTATGAATCCTCTGGAGAAAATGAGTAGGGAGATGGCGTTCTGTCTTTTTTGATGTAGGAATATGGGAGCATGCAAATAAATTATTAGAAGGTAATTTTGAAAGAAATGAAAGAGCTGCTTCACAACATATAATTAAATAATGAGAACATCATGTTTTAAATGTTTAGCCTATGCCATGGTTTTTATGAAATATTTATCCTACTAAATAATGACAATTAAAAAAGAAACCAATATTTTTCTGTTCAAAAGTAAATAGAAACATCCATGGTACAAAAATCCTCTTTGTGTACTGCCATGTCCTGCCTTATTCAGACCATGTCAAATGCAGTGCCAGTTTCTGTGGCCACTGAGAATGCCCCTGTTGACAGGAGATGACACAGATGTTCCCTCCCTGTTCTGTGAAACACAAGTGGCCTCCAAATCAAAAAGGCCAAAGAAACAATTACACTTCACCATCCACAGTTTGTCTTTTTGAGAAGGTGGGAATTGGGGGTAGGGAGCTGAAAGCCCAAGCACAAGTGTACTGAGTGAAAGATTCCAGCCTGGAAATGCTGGGCTTGATTTCCCTGTTTCATGACTGATTGGGGTCAGTGCACTGGTATGTTGCTCATTGTACAGTCTTCCCTTTACAGACACATCATTTTCTTCATCTGATAATTAGCCTCAAAGACCAGAAAAGTGAGTCTGTAGCATTTGCTTCTGTCACAAAAAAAACAAAACATGGGGACCTCCCACGAGCTTATAGAGTTGCAAGACCCTACATGAAATCAAGGGTTCCTGATGTCTAAAACCCTTTACAAAAGGGGATAATTACTGCAGAATTAGTTTTAAAATGGACTGTTTAACTTACAGATGCTGTGCATACAACAGAGTTCAGCACATTAACAACTTTCAGGTCCTGATCTCAGCAGATGCTTGAGGAGGCGATTAAATGTTTCTTCATGGGAGTAGTTATAATAACTTCGGTGTGATTACTCATGTGAATATTTTCCATAGTGTGAAGTAAAGTGCAAATATTCAGGGTAATGTGTCCTCATGAAGGTGAGGAGAATCATTTCTGGCACATCTTCCAAGTAGCACAAGCAGAACGAAGATCATGCGGTTTGTTAATTCCTCCAAGAAACAAATATTAAAATATCACTGCCTATACACTGTGAAACTGTTTGGCAAGTAAAAATATACTTGCTGATCTTTTTTTGTGGCAAAGGGTCTCATTTAGATTTTTTTAATTTCTAGTTGTTGCTTAGGTTGGTTTTTTACTATTTATTTGTTTTAATGTGCCTTTTTATTGTTTCTGAGGAAATTAATCAGTCTTTCAGCTGGGTCAGGCAATGAGAACAGTTAGCCAATTTTTATTGAATGTACTGAACTGTATGTGAGGGGTGATAAGGATGATGGGCAATAACTGGGCTCCCTGTAACTACTCTAGGGAATACCAAGGGGCAAGATACTCCCATGAGACCCTTGCAACAGCTTATGCAGTGGTTTGACAGGTAATGGCTTAGGCATCTTTCTCTGCACAGATCTGATTGAGGAGTGGATCCAAAGGATGCATCAAGCTATGTTAAGAGCTTGCCACATCCCCTCTTTCTCCACTGCTCCTGCTACTTGTGTTGACATGAGCTCTCACTGTGCCTCTCCAAAAACTGCTTTTCTTTTTCTAGTCCTAAAGAAAACAAACCCAGCCCAGCTTTGTCTGTACTTTCTCTGCCAACTCCTCATTGTGCCCCTGTAAAATACACAGAGCAGTGGGGAAGGAGGGAGACTGGGCTTAAGGTCCATCCCATGTAGGGTTTCATCAGCATGTAGTAGTTAGGAGAGGAAAGCTGAGTAACTGGACAGAAATAGAAGAAGTGGAAAAGAATGGTTGGAATGTGCATTCATATGAAGAGAAAAACCACTAGAAAGCCAGTGCAAGTCAGCCTCTGGAGCTGTACATGTAGGTGTGTATGTTGTGCTGCAGCTGTGCCTGTCTTGGCTGTGGTTTCAATGCTTTGTGCTTCTGAGCAGTGTCAAAAGGACCCACTGCTTTGAAAATCTAGAAATACCTTATGAAAGTAATATAATATTGGATATTATGTCACCAGTGAGCTCTTTTCCCTCTGAAAAATTCCTCCCCATTAAGAAGCTCAGATCAGGTTTGTTATATTAGTATGGAATCCAGTGGCTTTCCGTGCCATCCCATAGAGTTGCTCCAGTGAGTACTTATCCAAGTTTTTGATGTTTTATCCCTGCTTGGCTACATTGATGTTATGGCTACTCATCCTGAGCTTTTAAAACAGTGGCAGAATTTTAAAAAACAGGGCCTTTATGTTTACTTTTTGTAAGCTTCTTTTTACTACAGGGCAGCAGTCAAGCAAAAAGCACCTTCACTCACACTGGGCTGTGTAAGGAAACTGCTTTGACCTTTTCTCTTTTTTCTGTTTTTGTCCAGCTTATTGTCTGTCCTGTGGAAGCTAAGATATGTATGTCTTGCTGGCTGGTGGGTAGAATGAAATCCATTTTGCTCTAAGCCGTTTCTTGAGTTCATATTACAAAGGGTAAGACCCTTTTAAACAGTACATAGCAGAGGTTCAGCTATTATGGACACAATTATCACGATAAAGAATGAAGGATGGATAAGTGCTGCTGTCAAGCTGTGCTGCTTTTTAGATGTAATTGACAGGTAAAGAAGGCTAAGAAATAGTTTTGATGCTTCAAATGCCAAAGCACCATCCAGCAGTCACACTGTGGGTCTTCGGTTTTTTGCATCTGCTGCATTGCTGGCAAAGGTGCCCTGGTCAATGGGGCAGGCATTTGGGAGGGCACAACAGACCACTGAATGTTCTCCCACAACTTGAGTACCTTGCTTACCCCTGTTTCACTTTAGTGCCCTCATTTAAGGTGATACACAGCCTTCCTCCTGCTTTTCCCCCCCTCCTAGAAAATTCACAAAGTTTGGTGAGGAGCTGAGTTCATGTTTTCCTCCCCCTGCAGTTATGCGAGCAGTTCCAGCTAGGCAAAGAATGCTTGATGTAATCTCCTGAAATTATACATGTAGGTGTGTTGTCATTATTAGCCTGCTAGTGGCCATTTAGCTGCTTTATCTTGGTTGTAATTAAATGCTCGTTACTTGGGAATGGTGAGAGGAGGTGGGTCAGGAAGCTGAGCGTGATGCTGGTCCCAGGCAGGATGTGTCTGAGCCTGCGAACAGGAAGTAACTGGCAAAGAAAGTAAGTGCAAGTCTTCTAGATAGCACCCTATCTTTTTACTGGAGAGAAAAAAAAAAAGAGATTTCTGGCCCCTCAACATCCAATTTGCACTGTTATTTGAAGAGGTTTATTTGCCACTCTACGCAGATTTCTCCTGTGTAGCTCACCTTACATCAACCAGTTAGTTGCTGCCCAACTGAGAGGAATTATTTTCCTCGTGACAAAAGTACTTACTTTTCTCTACAGAGAGATGAGAAAGCTCTTGCAGTTTAAATATGACCTGCACAGCATATGGGTTTGATTTGAAGTATTTTAGGGTCCCATACAATTATGACAGACTCTGAGGGTTAAACAGTCACCCCAAAAGCAACAAGTGGTATTGACAAGGAGGTTGTAAAAAGATTCAAGGCAATTCTTCTTAGTGGCTGTAAAGCTACTCAGAGGAAAGAGATCTGGGAGTGTTGGTTGATACTTGGCTGAACATGAACCAGCAGTGTGGCCAGGTGGCCGAGAAGGCCAATGGCATCCTGGCTATCAGAAATAGTGCAGCCAGCAGGAGCAGGGAAGTGATCAGCCCTCTGAGAGAACTGGAATTGTTTAGTCTGGAGAAGAGAAGGCTCAGAGGGGACCTTATCACTCTTCGTAACTCCCTGAAGGGAGGTCGTGGTGAGGTTTGGGTTGGACTCTTCTCCCACGTAACAGCAATATGATAAGAGGGAACGGCCTTAAGTTGTGCCAGGGGAGGTTCAGATTGGCTTTTTAGGAAAGACTCTTCCAATAGAGTGATAATGAATTGAGACAGGCTGCCCAGAGAGGAGGTGTAGCCACTATCTCTGGAGGTGTTCGAGATGTGTGTAGATGTGACATTGAGGGAGATGATTTAGTGGGCAACGTTGGTGGTAGGTGGGCAGTTGGACTAGATGATCTTAGAGGTCTTTTCCAAACTTAATGGTTCTGTGATTCTATGATTTTCTTCTGCAAGTTTGTGGACCAATGTATTCCTGTACAAAACTAAAACTCTCTCTTTAGAGAGAGAGCAAGCTGGGATACTGGGACAAACCCAGAAACAGGCAGAGCACTGGGGCTGTGCAGGTCTCCGGAGGAAGGAAACTGGTGTAGCTGTTGTCAAGGAAGGGATGCTGCTCCTTGCAACCCAGAGGAAAGGGTGTGAAATGCGACAATAATTGTCGGAAATAATTGTCGCAATTGTTCTGGCTGCACAGCCCATTGTGAATGGAAATAGACATCGTTCCTTTGGATCTGCTTCAGACTTCATGGTTCAAGGAGATACCTAACCATAAGGTAAAAGGGATCTGACCAGACTTTTATTTTCCTTTGTGGGGAGGTGAACAGGCTTTATGCTTGCCCTGCAAAATGTATGCATATGAGTCTCAGTGCTTCATGACCCTACATGAGGCAAAACACCTATATAAGCTCCTGACTTCTTGTACCTCCGGGCTACCTCAATTTGGAATTCTGGTTTTATCGTTATATATAAGGGTGGCTTTTGTTAGGCCTTTGTTTTGTTTTCTTCACATTTCCCTATATTTTTCCTTCAGGTTGTGACTACTCCCCAGACACCCTTACCTAATCCCTACACACCTTTGCAATCTCTTCCCATGGGCACACAGGACTTAGGTTCCTGCCTCTCCTTCATCCCTTGCATCCAGGCTACGTGTGTGATTCCTCAGCTGCAAACTTTCAAGGAAATCTCCTGTCTTTATGGGCTCAGACCTTCACAGGCTGTAATTATCTCTTGTCATCGCTGAGACCTCTTTCCTGTTGGTTTACCTCACATGGGCACATGTGCGCACACATACGCTCAGATAGCATCCCTACTTCCTTGGGTCTCGTTAGGGCAGCTGTTGAATCATCCCTGCATTGTTGACCACTGTGCACCCCTTGTTAAGCTGCTTTGGGCTCTGCCCAATTTTCCTGCTGTCTGCTGAGTAGGGGTATCACCCCTGGGACACCATCTGGTCCCTGAGGAGGACTTGTATCCATCTGAAGTGTCTCTCTGGGCTGGCCAGACTTTACTTTTGCTGTGTTAAAATACGCTTGGAATGTTGTCTCCTTGGAATGTTGCCCTAATCTTTGTGGGGAGACCCCTTTGCTTCACTGTCTCCTGTCCCCTTGCAACACCTACGTTCATAATTACTGCTTTGTTTTTGTTGTTGCTTTGCTTCTCCTGTTGTCTAAGGCAGGTGGGCACTCATCTAGACAGTGGTGCTTTCATATTTTGAGCTTTGGGAAGTATACAGCATTCTATTTGGTACTGAAATATTTATTAATCTTGTTCCATGATGACTTTCCCTGTCAGTGAAGCTAAGTCCTTATACTCACTCTTGCACACCAGAAAAAAAAAAAAAACACTCTAGAAATTTCTTGCAAGGGTGTCTGTGAATTTATGGGGCATATAAGAAGAAACTAGCCTTTCTTAGAGGAAAGGAGCATATGGCCCTGCTTAACTTAACCCTTCTTTCCTCAAGTAGTGCCATTTTTGAAGGAATTTGGGCTCTGATTCCTTCAGACGCACCTTGGCAAAGCCTTTGGAAAAGGGAATGTGCAGGGACAAGAAGGAGTGGGATGCCTTCCCTCTCCTCCTCAGTGCTGAAAGGCTTTTTGGTAGTCTGAGCTGGCTGGCTCACCTGTGCTTATTACAGAGAGCGAAAAGCTTCTGAATGAGAGACGCAAAGTAGCATTGCTACGTTTGCTCCTTCTTGGATGTGCTCTTCTGCGTTTAGTGAAATTGCAGTGACCGTGGTATCACCCTTCATTCTCTCCCCACCTTTTTCCATGGAGACCCTCTGACAGAAGAGAGTATTCTTTCTAAGATGAGCTTATCCTACATCTGAGAGCAGAAACTCAAGAAAGCATCATTTTAAATGTGCAGAAATCCATATATACCCAGGTGGGAGCTTCCCTGCCCTATCCTTTGTCCCCTGGCTGCCTTTCCCCAACTCCCATAACTGTGGTGGAGGTAAGCTCATATGCTTGAAGCAGTGGGGCGGCAGAACAGAGCAGTTTTCTTAAAGAAAAGAAAGACAGTTTGTATCTGGTTTTCATTTGCTTTTTCTTATATTTGGTAAGCTGTGTGATAATAAATAATGGAAGACTTGCTAGTTCTTGTATCACAGGCACTGAATTATTAAATCTTACAATCTCTGATTTTCCTAAAGAATAATTAATGTTTGCGGAATCTGCTTGATATGTGCTGCAGATGTAATCATGAACTGGGGTGCTCTTAGCATGAGCTTTGTTGAAGTTTACTTTAAAATATCATCTTGCCAGAAAAGGAAAGAGCCTGTAGTCATATTTAAAATTAATAAATAAGTGAACCCTCTCAGAAACTGAGGGAGATTTGGGAAGACAGGATAAGGTATGAGTCGTGGTACAGCCTGTTCCCATCTGCTGGATTTATTCTCTGTTCAACTTTCATCATAGATCCTCATACTATAGTGTCAGCAGAAACATAGGTAAAGCTTAAAGGATCGCTCTGATTAATGTGAGGATGTGAGTTTTGGGTTTTGTTTGTTTCGTTAGAGCTGAAGGAGCCGTTTGGGTGCTTAGCTTGGACTCCTGCCCACCTGTAACCATATGGTGCAGTACTTGATGGAATGTAGATAATAACTTCATTTTCTTTGCTATTTAGGTTCAAACATGTGCTAACAGGTCCCCTCCCAAGATTTGTATCAACCCACTGAGTGAACTTAGTAAGGAGATTCACCTCTCTGTGCCTCAGTTTCCCTGTATTGTGCACAACAATAAGTGCATTACAAGAAGAGGTGTGTCATTGTAGTGTACAGATGAAAAGCCCCAAATACGAGCTTGCTGTATAATTATTGGGTCTTGTACTCCATTTTGTCTGACCTTAAAATGGAAACACCCATGGCTGCAAATGCTGGTGGTAAATTGAGTTAAATCCAGCTGGCTAATGGTCACAACTGGTGTTCCTCAGGGGTTGGTCAGTATTGGGACCAGCCCTGTTTAATATATTCACTAACAGCATGGATGAGGGAACTAGATGATCTTATTGGTCTTTCTAGCCTTAATGATTCTGTTCATCTCCTTCATTAACAAATGGCAGATAAATAGAGCCGATCTTCGAAGTCTAATAACTTATGTCTTCAAGAAGCAAACCGATTACAATCGCGTATTACTCCATGAGAAGTCTGGGGAGCTGACAGTGGTCTGAGAGGCTTGCGTGGACATCAACAGACCAGACCAAAGTTATGACATTTGCTTTGATTTCTTAAATCAAATTTACATTTGCGTGTTGCTGTATCTGTGTTCTGCTAGGTTTCACATTGTTCTCATTGCATGCTGTTAGGTAAAACAAATATGAAGTATAAAACTAGATCCAAGTGGCTTTATCTTTTATAAGTCCTAAGGTG
Source organism: Odontophorus gujanensis (assembly GCA_013399175.1). Classification (NCBI taxonomy): domain Eukaryota; kingdom Metazoa; phylum Chordata; class Aves; order Galliformes; family Odontophoridae; genus Odontophorus; species Odontophorus gujanensis. The sequence continues at coordinate 307,969 of VXAB01004733.1, read as the reverse complement.
TTTTACCATCTAGGAGCTCATGAAATCTTCATTCTATTTGTCATGGTTTTCTTCCCATGAGTTTTTTCATTTCACTGTGCTCATCCAGTTTATGCAAACAGTGGTATCTTTCAATAACAAAGGTATGTCCTTCAGATAATGTAGAGATCCTGTTTCTCTTCTTTGTATGTGAAGTAGAAATTCTTGGATTTAGTCTGATGTTTCAGAGCATACCTGCTGTCAGTGGGCTTGTTCCAATCCAACCATCCTGCTGCATCTCAAGCTGTACCTGACATATTGCTTACTTTTCTTCCCTATTTTTCTCCTTTTTCAGTTCCACTGCTGTTTTGCTTGCATGGAGGTGAAGATTATGTTTTCTGTTCTACATGTGAAGGTTTTCTTCTTCCCCACTCCTTCCCTGCATCACTGCTGTTATTCATTCACATATCCAATCTAATTCCTTAAAACAGCGCTGAATGCCTTTTCTTCTTCTCCAGGAGTCCTGTGATAAGCTTTCCTAGGAGTGTAAACCAGCAATAGGAGGTCCCATTCTTCCTTTGGGACCAACAAATTGAAGTGCAACAATGCCTGAACTTCTGCTGTGTCACCTTTAGATAGTACACTGGGAGTGAACTGTGGTAAAACTGCCTGAGATTTCTCGTAGATAGACCCCCAGTAGCTGAAAAACGGGAAATGGAAGTTATTAAATGTAAATGGTATCTCAACAGTACCTAAAAGATAAATTTTTATGTACAAATAATGGAATTTTTTTAGCTATAAAAGAACAAGGAGAAGGTGACTCTGTGCTTAATCTTGACGTGATAAGTAATTGCTTGTTTATCTGAATGTACAAAGTAACTTTGGCCTAGATTCTGCTGATGCGCATGGTCTGCAGATATCTGGGTTTGGAAAATTGCTTATGTGAAGTAATTCATGGTAAGCTTTCATAGAAATGGTGTTAGAATGCCTTGCAATACTTTTTTCCAAACACCTTTCAAACATTGTTGGTTGTTTTTTGTTGTTTTTTAGTTAATTTTTTTTTTAATTACACTTAAATTGCAATCCCAGAACTTGTTCCTAAACAGTAGTTAAATGTTTTCTTGGTATGCAAGCAGTCTTACTACTTCAGACTGAAACTGTGGTAGCGTAAAATCACAGTGCAGAATCCCAGAGCTGTACAGGATCCTGGCCACTAGCTGTGTGTGGTGAGAGAGGAAAAACCCTGCAGCATCACTCACCGAAGACTGCCATTCAGCAAGCCCTCAATTGCTAGCCTCATTTGCATTGTGTGGGACACAGTTCATATGCTGAGGCAGTGGACAAACTTGCTCCCACCTATTATTTTAATGCTGTGATGAAGAAAAAAACATCCTCTTTAGTTTCTCTGGATAAAGCATGGTGTTGCAGCCTGGTGGAGAGGAACTGGAAGTGCTGGTGGATTTCAGATATTTTTTTCCCACTCCTCAACACTTTTTCCAGTATTTTCTGAAGGTCAGGAGCTGCAGAATGCTTGCTGTCAAGCTTCCACTTGTTCTGCTGCTTTTGAAATTGGAGCTTATTTTGCCTTCTTCCAGGCTTCCTGAATGACTTCAGGCCCTCCAGGTTTGGTGCTTCAGACTGCTGAATGACTGCCTACGGTGTATGGTGCTGGCTTCTGGGCATGATTCTGAGACTCATCTCACTGTGTGCTTTTGCTTCTGAGCTTTGTCTGGAGGCACCTTTGGTCATTCTCTGTTAGGAAGCACATCCCATAGATCTTGGCAATGCTTCAGGGGCTCAAAGAGCAGCACTGACGCATCCAGTGCAGTGCTCTTCAGTGGAGAGCATGAGTGAGGTGGTGAGAATTTGCCTTTTAGCATCAGCTAACACTTTTTGGAGTTGTTTGAACACATTCTAAGCTCACCATGCTTTGATGCCCTGGGATCCTGGAAACTGCAATGGCTGGGGATCCCACAGTGTCACAGCAAACAGGCTCTGCTTTTCACACGGGAAAACATTCACAGTTCCTCTGTGGTCAGGTGGATACAACATCTGTACAATCCTGACCAAGCTCATGTGGCTACAAGATGTTCCCTTAACTCATGGAAGGAAAATCAAATGTCACAATGGGAAGTGTTAGCAACAGGATGAGAGGTAATGGCCTTCAGTTATACCAGTAGAGGGTCAGGTTGGATCTTAGAGTGGTCACAGGCATGAGTTGATGGTTGGATTGGATGACCTTAGCAGTCTTTCTAACCTTAATGATTCTATGATTTTTAAATGTTCTGGGGGAATTTTGTGACCTACCTGAGCCTGACTGTGCTGGGCCCTTTCTGAGATGCAGCCCAGGAGAAATGTTAGGCTGTAGAGGGCAAATAAAAAGATGTCACATCAACCTTCCTTGTTGGGAACGTCTGCCTGGAATGACCATCCCATCAGCATGATGCCTCTGAGTAGGCTCTGCAGGCTGGTTGTGCCACACTGTGGTTCTGGAGATCTTTATGCGAACCCACCATGGTGCTGGCCTCAGGAATTTCTTTCAGCACCTGCTCACCTACCTGAGCACAATGCAGCTTGCTCCCCTTGGAATGTAAGGCAAGAGATGGTTCTGAGAGGAGAAATGGGAGGAAAACCAAACAGGGAGCACAATGTGTGAAAGAGTCTCCATGGGACTAGAGTTGGTAGATATGATGTTTACGTCGATTTGTGTGACTGCTATCACCTTGAACCTTAAACACTGCTCTTCCCCAGTGATTGTCATTACCTGTCAGGAAACAGGTGGGAAAAGTGTCTGGGAAAAACAGGACAGATTTTTATGTAGCTTTGGCAACTAGACCAATCAGTCAAGTTTCCATTTGGCGTTGTTTCTCGGTGCAAAATGGCAGGAAATGGGATTAAGAGATCACTTTGTCAGTGCATTAACTCAAACACCCCAAATATTCCCCAGACGTCAGTATCATCAACACAACATTTAATTTCCATATTGCAAGAAATCTGACATAACATTTTTTGAGCATTGCTCAAACCAAAACCAACCGTTGCCAAATCTGTGTCTTTGTCTGCTGCTCCCCCGTTTTGGTTTGGGCAC
>VXAB01004733.1:259394-289133 GCA_013399175.1 Odontophorus gujanensis | reverse complement strand
TTTTTTTTTTTTTTTTTTAATTCAGCTTAATCTCAGTCATGTCTGAATCTGTGGGCTCAGACCCAAACCCTCCTGGATTTTCAAATGATTTCTGCTCTGAGTCTGTAGTTTCAAAACATATTTAGTCATTTGGCTTTTAAAAGTTGTCTTTCTCACAACAGTCCATCCAAGGTGAAGATGCAGTTAACTTAATAATTACGAGATTTAAGGCGTTAGAGCCATCACAGTTGCATTCTAACAGAAAACTGGGTAACAATACTGTAGGTCAGAGTTTGTCATTCCTCACCAGAAGAACATTTGGAAGCTTTATTACATATACTAACAGTGTCTGTTTTCTTTTGTGCTCTTGGAGACCTTTGGAGGCCATCAAAGCAACTGCAACAAAGCTCAGCATTTCGGCAGCTTCCCAGCTACTTCTGCCATGGGCAACTTGAGGGCTGGTTCAGATGGAGGCATGCAGGAGAGGGCAGTGCCCAAGGTGAATACAGTTATCTGTGGTGGCACACACAGACAGAAAGCTCCATAGAAGGAGTGCATCTGGCTTACAGCTTGAGGCAGTTTGGCAGCAAAACCTGCTCCTTGCATCCACTTCCCAAGTGGCTGACAGTTATTTGCAATTCCTGACTGCTTATTCCTTAGCGTAGCTGCTAACCACCTGTCTGTCCAGTGTACTCCTCCTCCTTTCCCACCACCACTGCTCTCTCACTTGCTTGGTGGCAGACAACAGTGAATTTGCTGCTCAGGTCTGTCCATCAGCTCCAACCTTCCCAGGATATCCCAGCCCTGGCAAAAGGTTAGCAAAAGCCTGCTTAAATTCCTCCGTGCCTTCTGTTTGTAATTTCTTCATGTGCTCTTGTTTAATCCAAGTTTGCTGTGTGTGTGGGGCGGGGGTGGAGGGTTGTTGCAGAGAACTATGGAAGGGAGAAAAAGCACTCACAGGTCAAAAAAAGCTGTGTGGGAAATCATGGAATCTTTGGAGTTGGAAGGGACCTTAAAAGCCATCTTGTCCAACTCCTCTGCACTGAATAGGGACACCTACAGCTCCATCAGGTGCTCTGAGCTCCTCCAGCCTAACCTTGGCAGTCTCTAGTGACAGGGCATCTACCGCCTCTCTGGGCAACCTGTGCCAGTGCCTCATCACTGCTCTCAGGTCTCTCTGGAGCCTTCTCTTCTCCAGACTGCAGAGAGGTGTTCCATCCCTTGAGTCATTTTTGTGGCCCTCCTCTTGTCATATGGGAGGACAGAGCACAGTGTGGCATTTTGTCTGTCATGTTTAAGTTAAAAAAAATCTTTAAAACACTGATTGTAGTTGAAGAAATCATTTAGAAGCATCTCAGAGTATGGAAAGACAGCCAGGAGGGGCCTGTGGTCATTGAGGGTCTGTGTGAGAAGCACCCTGGCAGACAGGGGTGTTTCTCAGAGGTGCTTGATAGCTTTGCAAGCACGTCACAAAGTTTCTCTGGATAGGAGGCAGATACCAATAATGCTGGACATGGTGTTGTGTTACTGGTAGCATCTGAATAAGGAGACTAGGAAATGACAGTAGGACACTGCAGCAAAAAGGTAGTGTTATTTCCAGATAGGTTTCATGTCCAAATGAATTAATTCTGTCAGGTGTAAATGTGAGAACTTACCTTCAGCAGTCCTGAGCTGCTAAACTTTCCCCAGTAGAAGCTTGCAATTTAAACGAGCTTTCTGGAACATCATCCCAGTGCTGCTCTCAGGTTAATTGTTCCAGGTTGAATTTTCTTTTGGAGACTGAAGTAATTTCTCACGTTCTCAAATTATGACCTCTTTGCGTCAGCAGGGCATCTGGTAACACCTATATTTAGGCCACCAAATGCACTGTGTTATGAAAGATTTTTTTTTTCTCTCCCTTTTTAGGGGAAGCAGGGGGTGTGGGAGAGGAGCTCTAAAACTGGTTTTGTTTGCAGCAGGCTTATTTCTGCCTGAGGAGATGCCTTTGGCTTAGGGGAGAATCTTTTCTTCAACTCACAAAATTCTGCTCTTACCAAGAGAGCTAGAAAGTGAAAATTCTCTTGCTGTGGTGGTCTCTTTCCCAAGAAAATCTGAGATGTGCCAGAATATGTGTACTCTGTCTCACCACACAGCCTTCAAAGCAGCAACCAGAACAACTCTGAGATTGCTTAGGAAGTTGCAAGGCTGAGACAAGCTTCCCAGCACATACCCCAAGTGCCTTGCTGAAGGGCACGAGGTGGTAAATGAGCCTCTCATCTTCCAGCCAGGAGCTGGTGGGGGGCACCCCCAGGCCTTGCATTTGTTGCTGGAATTGCAATGATTTCTTGTTCCTGCTTCCTCCCAGAGTAACCGCAGCCTTTCCCTGTCATCTGATGTTGCTCAAGTACAGAACATGCATGCTGAAGTTCAGGAGCAGGTCCAACAGGCAGTGTCCAATGTGACCTGTATTGTGGGATTTTTTTGAATAGCTTGTTTTTGATGAGCATAATGTAGTAGGTGCTGGTGCCAGTAAGCATTCTGCATATATATTACTGAGCATAGTGTGCAGAAAATTAGTGTTTTGGCCTGAGATAAAACAGAAGAAAGAAAAACTTCAGAAGTTTGATGTAAGCCTGTGTACTTGGCACAAAGCACTCTTGGTGGCAGGAGCAGTAGAGGCAGCACAAGATTTGCCTTCAGTATTGAATCCTACCAGGGCAGTACTGTCTGCAATTATGGCTTTCATGATGCAAAAAGGCAGTTATCTAGGGTTGTATGTGTATAATGTGTGTGTAATAAGCAGCCTGTTTTCCTTAAGATAACTTTGGAATTTGTATGCTTAAAAACTAAAGATAAAAGCTCTGAAGGCAAGTGCTTGCAGGAAAAAAAAAAAAGATCAAATTTGTAATTTCTGGTAAAAACTTAACTTTTGGCACTATTTTACCTCTGGATTATGACAGATTGAGATTCTGTTGGGGTGTGTTTAGAGGGTTCACTATCTCTGTAGTAGAACGAATATGATGGTTTTCTGTTCTGTGATCAGAGAAGCCCTCTGAGGGAAGGAAGTGATGCTGCTGCCGTTCTGCAGATGAGCAACAGAGAGAATATGCAGTCATAATACTGTGGTTTTCCACAGGACTTCTGCTTCATACTAGCTGTGCAGTAGGTGTATGAGGGAAATACAACAAGGGCCACTTGAATTTAGGCTGCTGTGATACAGAACTTATCTTATGTCAGTGGACTTGTCTGATCTGTGACATTATTGCATTCCCGTGGGTGTCCATACGTCATCTCACCAACAGGTTATCTTTGTAAGAAGATAAAGGGAAGTTAAAATGCTTTACCTGAAATTATGCAAGGATCCTTGTTAGACACTTTCAAGGAAAGACTCTTTTCATGACCGCAGTTATTATGTGCAAATGAAGAACATTGACTTTGAAGTATTTACTGTGCCCTGATGGAGAACATGGCTCTGCCATGTGCCTTCCAGTAGCTAGGAAGGAAATGGGCTGTGTCTCTGTCATCCTGTACTGTTTGCTTTGAAAGGGAAGTACTTCTGCTCCAGATAGTATAAAGAATTAGTGTAGAGCTTTAAAATGGTAATGCCCTTTGGACTACTTCACCATGAGAATAATTTTTTTCATTGACTACAGGAAAAATGCAGATGTTGTCATGTCCATATGCTATGCATTACATTGACAGTTGAAGTAGCAAGCAGCAGCCCATGCAGCACTGTAGTTGAGAGTTCATTTGAGTTGCCCTTGGGTCAAGGCCTTGACTAGATGAAATGCTCAGGCTGAATTAGGTAAGGTGCTGAAACTGTGTCATGACAAACATGAGGCTGTTTGACTTGCTTCGTGTCTCAACCCCAGAGTTAATGGTACAGTGATGATGTTCAGCTGTTGCCTGATGCCTCAACTATGAACTGACTATTGAGGGAAAAATCAGGAATGTGTGCTGCTGGGTTGGCTTTGTTGTTCTGACTGGGCCTACCTGAAGTCAAGTGAAATGCACGTTAGTTCCTGAACTCAGCCATAGCTGTGGAGCCTCCTGGGTCCTCCATCATAGCATCTGCCATTTTAGTACTGGTACCCTCGGACTTCAACAAGAACATTGCAAGCTTTTGACTGGGCTCTCTGGTCCTCTGCCAGCTGAGCTTACGGGGCAGAAATGGGCAAACTGACCCCTGGCTTCACTCTGGGGAAGCAAGTGTTCTGCAGAGGCTTTGCCTCCTATCCCTTTCTATTTAATGGGAATGAAAAGTCAAAGACAAGCCTGAAACCTAATTGGTTCTATGGATCAACAGACCATGACTGAGCGTGGACATGATGTCAGCAAGCTGCGGTCTGTGTTTGATAGCAAAAAGGGTGTACATGAATTCCTCCCTCTGAATATAGCTTCTACTCTTAAATATCTCTTTTTCATTCCAGATTAGAGCAGAAGATTTCAGTTTGGGAAAACTTCATTTTAGAAAGTAATTTTCTGCTGTAACATCTTCATTCTTTTCAAGATTTTCAAGGTCAAGTGTTTTTCAAGATTGACTCGAACAACTTACTTATATTTTCCTCTCTGCAAAAGGGTGCAAAGTGTTTGCACCATGATACACATATGTATGCAGATATTATTTTTATGATGTAAATTAGAATCACAGAATTATTTGAGTTGCAGGGGACCCCTAAAGGCCATGTGGTCCCACTCCCTGCAATGAACAGGTTCATCAGATGCTCAGAGCCCCTGCAGCCTGACCTTGGCTGTCTTCAGGGATGGGGCATCCACCTCCTCTCTGGGAAACTTGTGCCAGCACCTCACCACCCTTAGTGTAAAACACTTCTTCCTTATGTCCAGTCTAAATCTCTCCTCTTAGTGAGAAACCATTTCCCCTTGTCCTGTCACAGCAGACCCTGCTGAAGATTCTGTCCCTTCCTTCTCCCAGCTCCCATTTCAATGCAGAAATGCCACTCTCAGGTCTCCCCAGGGCCTTCTCTTCTCCAGGCTGCACAGCCCCAGCTCTTTCAGCCTGTCAGACTTCCTTGAACAGATTTCCATTTTGACCACCTCTGTTAAATTTGATTTTGAGTAGAATGCTAATAAAATCAGTTAAAATGTGCAAGTCTTACTTCTTGACAAATATTTCTGGTTCTCGCAATGGATCAGAAATTCATAGTCTGCTGCAAGATAATTTATGTTAATCTTCTTATAGACAGCAGACAAGATTTCAGAATCAGATTAAATATTTGTATTCCACATTAGGAGACCTCCCTGGCTCTGTCTGACAATTGATAAATCCTCTGGGCTCTCTGTTCTTTGGTCTGCTTTTACCTCTTTCAAGTTGCATGTGAAGGACCTTTTGTAGGCTCTTAACGCATGTTTATTTGAAAGTTGGAAACTACATCAAACCTTTACATGCACCTCTGCATTTACTCTTACATCTGTTTCTCTCGTTTCTCTTTGTTTTGTTTCTTCTAACTCAGAGGACAGAGATGGGTGCTTGCAGCACACTTGGGTTCATCACTTCCAGAATCTATTTGTTACTGTCGGGGCATTTAGGGCAGGGGTGGCCATTTTGTGCTGTTCAGACCTAGTGACTATCTTATGATTAAATCTCACGGTAGCAGGGCTGGACGCTCTCCCAGGCAGCATCTCTGCTCCCTCTCAACATGAATTTTCCTGTGATCAGATGTGGGAGGTGAGGTGGCAGACAGCCTGCATGGGATGGTGAACGTACTGAGGATGTTTGCATCATTTGTTAGTAATTTTGGAAAACAGCAGTAGTTAAGGAGATAACTATTTGTCATGCATACAGCTTGTTTAATATCAAATGATGTCATTGTTTAGCTGTGTGTCGCCTATTGCTTGTGTATGCAGCAGGTGGCACTGTTTGGTGCTTACGTTAGTCTACAGCAAAATTCTGTCTGCTTCACTCAGAGAGCTGCTTTAAAAATACTTCTTGCATGTCTCGATCACCGTTGTGTATGCTTTGTGTGTGCATTTTTCTAGATTCTACCCGTTGTGTCTTCATAATATCAAGAGAGATGGCCCATTCACGGGCAGTCTGTCAACCTCCCTCATAAGTACCCAAGCACAGTAACAAGGAAGCACAGACAGCACCCTGGTCCTGCAAAGATGTCGTACCAGATCCTGCAGTAGTTGTGTAGATGATCTCCTAGGAAAACAGGGTCACAATTTGAAGAATTTGCCAACGCAGAGTGTGGAGACTTAAGTATTTTGACGGTTTCTACAGGCACGCTGTTTTGCGCAATGTCATAACCACTTTTCAGCTGAAAAATAATCTGAAAATAACTTTTTGGTAAGCTGTCTGATATAAAAAGTGTGTGGGATGGTTCATTACAAGTTTCATCACCCTGCACTAGAAAGTAGTTTATATCACTGTCATCTTTTTAGTACATTCAACTTGCCTGGTTCAAAAATAAAGTAAGGCAAGAGTTCATGGTGTTTGAACGCAATGCACCAGGAGTGGAAACTTTCTTCAAGAGGTGAAGTAAGGGATTTGTTCTCTGAAAAACTAGTGTATTGTGGTCAGACTCTGTCATGTGTATTTGTGGATGCAACCTGGGCTGTATGTTCTGGTATTCAATAATGATATTTCTGGATTATTTCTATGCTGAGAGCAGTGCCCTCAGTATACAACCAAATTTCAAGTGCCCAGTAGCTGCTATTTTATCCAATCAGGAAAGGTCAATAACATGGATTAATCTGTGGTAGTACATGGAGGCTGATCACCAAAGCTCAAGTCCCTTGAGCTCAAAATGGTCAGGAACTATAGGATGTTAGGGGAAGATACCACTGCTTCCATATTCTTGCTTGACTGTGCACTGCCAGACACTTTAGGAGGCTGAAAATCAGGCTAGAAGTGTTCTGGGGTTTTCTGTGGCCTTACGTTTTAGTAGCCTTATAATTCAAATAGAAAAAAAAAAAGGATGAACCTGTTGAAAGTGTTTCTTGTGCAGATGAATCATAAATGTAAAGCAGTCTCATGTGCCTGACAAGCGGTGTTCAGTGCTTGGCTATCTGCACATAATTCACAGTTGAAACCCACACCCATGGAAGATTCCTGCTCAGCTTATTCAGATGGCTTTCAATCCTCATTTAAAAATATGTTTCATTAGATTTCACTTTTTTGTTGTTGTTTTTGAATGTCTTACTAAAATGGTATTAACTGTATAATTGCAATATTACCATTTCCTCCCCCCCATGTCCCATATTCTATCAGCTCCACAAATTGCTCTCTGATTTGCTGGGTGCTGGAACAGCAAGCTGAATTAGTCACTTTATTTAATGTCTTCATGTTGTCTTCAGAGTCAAAGCATTTGCACAGGTCACAAATGCCATCTGCTATTCAGATGATGGAAAAAAAAAAAAAAAAAACAGACTTGGGGATGAAGTTGATTACAGGAGACCCAAGGAAATGTTCCTTTCTGCTTGAGTTTATGAGTGATGCGTAATGTTCCCCACGCAATCTCAGAAGCAGAGGAGCCTGTCTGGCTGTGGCTAAGGTCAGGTCATGACTGCATGCTAAGGGATGTCCTCTTCCCACCTCTTCAGGCAGGGACACACCGGGGCACTGTCATGCTGCAGGAGCCTGGCTCCTGGCAGTGGGGCCCACTGTACTGCTGCTAGCCCCATAGGGATGGCATCTCTCCAGCTGGGCCTTGCTGCAGCCTGCCTGGGCTTGGCTACCTGGCTTTTAGTCTAGGGTGCTTTGATCATCTCCAGCAAACCAGTCCTGTCCACATGCAAGTGCTTACTGAGTATCCGAGTACTTGGGTAGTTTGAAAACAAAGATTATTTACTAGTAAAATGTGACGGTGAAGAATAGGAAAATAGATCATAGAACCACAGAATGGTTTGGGTTGGAGGGGACCTTAAAGCCCCACTGGCCCCATCCCTTGCTGTGGGTTGTGTGCTCCCCATCTGCTCAGACTGCCCAGAGCCCATCCAACCTGGCCTGGGGCACCCTCAGCTCTGGGCAGCAGTACCAGCACCTCACCAGCCTCACAGTGGAATTTTTTTCTTCTAATATAAAACCTAAACCTCCCCTCTTTTAGTTTAAAGTCATCCCCCTTGTCCTGTCACTCTCTGACCACATAAAAAAGTTGCACCTTCTCCTGCTTCTAAGCTCCTTTCAAGGTCTGGAAGGCCACAGTAAGGTCTTTTTGGAACCTTCCCTATGTCTAATGATGTCACAAATTTAGAAGGTTTTTTTTCCCCATGTCTGGATTGAAGTTTTCACCACATTTGCATTAATTTATGAAATTTCATGCTTTATATTCAGAGTAGAATGAATAAAGATGCCACAGGAAAAAAAGAATAGCTTAGTCTTAGACTTCACATTCCAGTACAGGTGTCAGCATTGCGAGTATTTATGCCTCTTAACTTTTAACTAGAAGAAACTTATATTCGTTTACAAAACTAAGAGCAGTGTTGTGGGAGATGAAAAGTACATTTGGACATTTTTTCTTCACACCGTGTAGAAATGGAAAATGTAGGACTGCGTTAATGTACTTTCTACTGTCACAGACTATTACATGCCGGGGGGGGAAAAAAAGTCAGATCCACGGCTGAGCAGATGGTGTTCATGAGTCTCCCTGTGTAACACCTCCCACACGGTGAGGTGGGTGGTGAGCTGAGGCCCAGTGCTTGGTGCTGGCAGCAGAATGGGTGCTGTGCAGGACATGGGCAGGGCTGCCTGCATCAGGCCTCCATGGGCAGATGCAGGTGCCTGTGGCCCAGCTTCCCACCTGTGCTGATGCCAGCTCCGTTCCCCAGCCACTGCCTGCCTGGGCTTGGCAGGTGATAGATACCAACTTTACTAGTTGGTTGCTAACTGCATGCAGGGCCATGGGATTAGTGTCACTGCAGACAGAAGGTACTTTCTGCAGATTTTCGGTGCATTAAATGGTTGCACAGCATCATTTCTTTCCTATCTGTCACCAGAGTACATATGTATGCATAATTGTTATGTGTCTAGAAAGGCTGCATTATTTTATATGTCTGGGAGGGAATAAGAGCAGTCAAAGAGAAGGTAAAGAGAACAATTCTGAAGAGGAGGTGAGGTGATCTAAGAAGGGTCTGTATTTCCCAGCATGGTCCATGTGATGTGGCTGGCTGACACACAGGCTGTGCTTTCTGCTTCACACCCTGTTGACAGCAGTTTCGTCATGCGTCGTACTGAGTTAGCATGGGGTTTGCATTAACAGTTTAGTCAAGGGTAGCCTAGAAAAGTTTCTTTTAGAGCTTTTATGACTGACAAGCAACATTGTGGCATGCACCTGTAGGCCCACTGACAGCAGCTTAAACATGACAAGAAAGTGTTCATTGTAATACCTCTATTTCTCATCTCCTAGCACAACCTGGGGGTGCTGGAGGTGGTTGGAAAGCAGAGGTAACAGCTCCTGGATGGCAGGAGGTTGCAGGCAGCAATCACAGCCTCCTCATGGGCTCCTTCTGTCATGACTTCAGCAGGAATGCTGTGGGCTCCTTGTAACCCATTCTTGAGCTCCAGCAGTAGAAATTCCTTTTGCCTAACTCCCTGGCCCCAGGAAGGGTCAACAGTGACTTTTGTCATCGTAGGAGAACAAGCAGTGATTTGAGGGTGTATACCTAGTCCCTTGATGTGTGTAGGCAGTGGTGTGTTCTGCATAGCTGCGGTCGCCTGAGGACCACATACAGAGCTGCTGCTAACATAAGGAATGCTTCTCTTTTGCAAATATGTAAGTAAATAAACAAGTTCAGCCCACATAAGTCATCAGACCCGGAGTGATAACTCACTGGCCATCTGCTTCTCTCTGCGACATTGTTTTTGTTGCCTGCTCTTCAGATACAAAGTGTATATCATGGAGAGCTCGGCCTGTTACTTTCAGATAATTCAGCTGTTACTGTTACCCATGGGAACTACAGGTGCCTGTGGTTCGTTACTGGACGCAGAAATCATGATTAAAAAAAAAAAAGACTTCTAAGAAAGCCAAGGAAACCATGGAGGCATGCATGTATTATAAGCATGACTTAGTTTGTCAGGATAATTATTTTGCTACTGGAGTTGTTTGTTTTTAATCTAAAGACAGTAATTACCTTTTCTTTTTCGCATGTACGGCGCCCTGGCTTGTGCAGAGAAAGCTTCAAAGATGAGTAAACAGCACTAAGTTTCTCTTGGAACATTCAGTACCCAATAAGTGGTCTCCAACACTTGGAAGATGTCCCTAATCATAGTATTTGTAATAATTCGTATTCATGTTGCTGAATACATCTCTGTAACTGGCACTAAAGCTATACACTCTGTTTCAGAAAGGACTGGTGCAGTTCCTTCCATTGCGCGTGGTGTTCGATGTCCCTCTTTTTTTCCCCTTGAAACAGCAAAGAAAGTCTCTGAATTTCTGAATATTCTATTTTTATTTTTATTTTGACCATTGGAATGTCTCACCATTGGTGAACTCACATTTCTTCTCTTGAATGTGATCTTATGACTTAGGAGGTTTGGGTTACTTACCCACTCATTCTTGGGGCAGTACAATACTGCTGTTAGAAGACGGGTATGGTGAGATTTGTGTTTCTGGCCAAATCTTCTCTCAGTCTGTTCTCAAATCACCAGGTTTCACACTAACTTTCAAGACTTAGCAGTCAAGGGAGAATGTCGTTTTCTGGAGTGGCACAGATAAATAGGAATCTGTTCTGACACCTTCTGAATCAAGGTCTTATCACTTTCGAAGTGGCCTGCTCAACATCTCAGCTTGCTAAAAGATTGTGCATTATTGCAGCCATGTGCTCAGAGACCGCTGTTGCTGTTTGGGTTTCTTTTTCCTTTAAAAAGTAAAATCTGTTTGAAAAGTTAGCTAGCTGGTTGCACTGAAATGAGAAGTAACACTAAAGATTTAAATGACTTCTGGGTGAATAGAACTCTGAAAATAAATAAGAATGTAATGCTACTACGTGTATGTCGCAAACATTGTCAAGAAATCCAAAGGGCTACCCTTTAGAAGTACCTGATTTTTTTAAGATCAATATTGGAACCAGCAAAATTATTCTGAATCAAATGAGTAGTTGATTGCTTTTATTGAGGACAGAGAGTGCTAGTAGTTTGTTTCATAGTAAATGTTTGTTTTGCTCTTGCACCAACCAGGTTTTCGTTCATATTGCGAGCAGTGTGAGTCATGGCAAGCCTGAATGAACTGTGCTTATGAATAGTTTCTCCTGACTCCTAGGGAATTCTACAAACTAGATATCCTCTAACAATGAAGTAGCAACCCAGCAGGGATCCTCCAGTCTTGCATCTTTAGCTGCACACCTTGCCATAGCCTGGGTACGGCAAGGTGTGCAGCTAAGAATGTTACCTCCTTCATCCTGTCTCACCAAATCCATGTTCCTGAGCTTCTGATTACTTTTCACTCTTTTCTGTATGTGGAACACTTTGCGAGCAGGCTTTCCCTCCTGAACATAGGCAAGTGCCTGAAAAACACCCATGTCTAGAAGCAGAGGAAGGCAGCTCATCAAACATGCAGGCAGTCCCAGTGATGGCTGTTTCTGGAGGCTGGGTTGCATAAGCTTGCAAACAAATTGACATTAAACAGCTTGAATATCTTCAAACTTCAGCAGCCTGGCTTTTCAGGATCACCAGTGGTTTGACCATGCATTGGCTGCTGACCAGAGTGCTTGCTTCCATTAACCACTTCATCTTATTACAGGTTTTATTAAGTCTTGGTACCTTTCCGGAGAGTGAAGTCAAATGCTCCTCAGACTGCTCCTGTTGCTGTGGCAGCTGGTTACCTTCCTCCTCACACAGTCTGTGGATCTGGACAGCGATGTTTCTCAGTTTGTCTGGTGGAGCAGCCAGCCAGAAGCTAATATGAGCAGGGTTTCTGAGACCTTACAAGACAAACAATGCAAACGTGTTCTTCAAGTGTATGTAGAACTCATTTTTCAATTATTTTGAGTTTAATGTACCTAAATGGAGAATGGGAAACATTCTGTGCCCAGGGTATGGTAGGGGCCAGTAATAAAACTCTTGCCATCCTTCTTGCCTCCATAGTACGCAGGTAGACAGGAGGACTTGACCACCCACCAACAGTTCAAGCTTCCTCCATCACTTCCAGCTTGGTGCCAGGACACCATTTTGGTTTGCCTTCTGCCCATCCCTGAAAGCAACTCTCTTGTAGTTTAAGCTGGCGGTACTTCTTGGCAAAGCTAGGTTGCTAAACTTCAGGTTTTTTTCTCTTACCTTGGAAATCTCATCCTCCTACGTAATTACTTGCATTTGTTGAGAGAAATTGCAGCAGAGAAAAGGCTTGTTAGTTTATGGGGTGGGAGAGGATTAAACAGTTCTCTCAATCCTCGTTCCTTTTGTATGTGTTGGAAGGCTCTTGGCAGAGAGATAGCTGGATTTCCAGTGCAGCAGGGAATCGTGCCGGCTTGCATTGAAATAATTGGTAGATGCTACAGAAGATTATGTGATAAAACCTATATGTTACTTCTAAGTGGCCAGGTTTTTGATAATTGCCCTAGGACCATTTATTAGGTAAATAATTATTCTTTCCAGATAAGGAGTAGGACACAATTTACATTTGAGAGATTTATGAGTGCTAAAAGTAATGTGTGCTCATATTGGCAGCTGTGTTCGGCACTAATTTGTGTATTTCATTTCATTCCTGAATTTTGTTTCCAAAGCTTCAGACAATGCAGAATTGAGAATATGGTGGCTGAAAGCACAGCAATTGAGAAATGTATTTGAAAAGCCTGCATATGATATCTGTTCCTTTTATAAGGAATATTTCCTTTATGACCTCCTCCTGCTTTGTATTTATCATTTCAAAGAACTTTGTGGGACTGTCTGTAGGCTGCATCTTCATGAAGCAAGTAGCCAAGGATTTAAAGCATTGTCATTGCTGGCCTGCAGCAGAAAACTGCAGGCGGTTTTAATCTCAGGTTGGGGGGGTTAAACCCAACCTTTTGTGTTCAGATTAGGAGTGCAGGAGGATAGACTTAAGGGGTGTTAGTGGGAGTTTTTTCATTGGCAGTTCAGTAATAGCATCAAGCTTTGGAAAAACTTTTTTCCTCTCCTTTGTTATTTCAGTAATTACTATGTGGTGGGTAGAAATCCATAGGGTTTGTGTTCTTTTTAAGTACTATAGCTGTGACACAGGGGTGTGGGTGATAAGAAGTACTTGCTTTTATAACTTTTTACTCTTTGGACAACCGAGGGCCCCTAAATGCCTTCTCAGATAGTCTATAATTGTTTCAGTCCTTGATGCCTGTATTTATTTTGACTCTGATCCATCAGGTGGGATAATAACAAGATCCATCTTTGGGGAGGGTAAGAAAAAAAGAGGATTTGGCATTAGCATCACAGTGACAAACCTGAAATCTGCCAGAAGATTGCCTGACCTACCTTAAATTACCCGGGTGATGGAAAGGTTCCCAAACATCTCCCTGGTCAGCAAACAAAGCACAGGCAAGTCCCTGCGTGCTTGTTTGTGGAGGTTCTCCTGCTTTCTTTTAGAAACCGGGTACTGCTTGGCTGAGTATGTGGTGATTTCTGGGACAGCTGGGGTAAAGAGTGCTTGCAGTTTTTATGTACGAAACATGGTGACTCCCTACTGGAGCTGCTGAGATGAACACCATAACTAACAGGATTTACTGCAGTTGGTTTGGAAGGTGTTGAGTTCAGCTCAATAGTGATCAGTTTTAATGAAGACTAAAGACTTCCCAGCCCTTCATTTTGCACATAGTTCTACTCAGTAGTACTCTAATGCTAAGAAATTTATCCCTTTCATGTAAATTATCTTACTTAAGGTGTTTGTTTCTTTTGAAAAAGATCTTTTCAGATATACAGAAATATTAAGTATAAGTGCTTTTCTGTGCCTCGCAAAAATTCATTATAATATGAAAAGCATTTTGAAAGAAACCTTATCCTATGCTAGTGCCATTCACGTACTTTAAAGGATGTAAGCACTCTTTTGTGGTGGGAGTGAGGAGTATGCTTTTCAGAGCCAGAGTGGAGCTTTGGGGTTGTTTTTTGTTTTGTTTTCTGATGAAATTTTAGTTTATTTTTCTTAATATCTCAACTTCTATTTGTCCATTACAATGATATTTCATTGTAATAAGATATGTTTTCTTTGTGACGTCCACACATTTCACTTGTTCTCAGCCTTGACTTTGGTAGGAAGGTTGTAGGTTGAAAAATTCACAGCAGAGACTGCTCTTATATCCAGTGTGACACTGAAGTGCTATGTTATAAGCACTTCTCTAAGCTGAGACTTTGGGTGCTGCTTCCTTCTGCTTAGCACGCAGAGGTAAGATCTTGCACTTACCTTCAGAAAATCTGAGAGGTAACAGTGCTCCCCTTTGTATCTAAAAACAGATAAATTAACAACAAAGTGACCAACAGCCACCGAGTAATACAGAAGGGTGTAAAGATAAAGGAGCAAAGCTCCCTGTTGGCTGGTGCTTCAGAAGCTAAGGAGAGGGGGCAGTAAGCAATGGTGACCAGCAGCACGGCAGGGCAGCTGTCCCCAGGGTGGAGAATGGAGCTGTTCCAGCATTCCACTTAAAACCAGCAACTAGAGTGCTGTCTTCATGGGGACACACTGCATCTGTGCCGCAGCAGTCTGGTCCAGAGAGTGTTCAGGCTGAGAGTTTTGTGTTGCCTTTTGGTCAGGCATGTGTTGAGTCACCTAATTTGTGACTGTGTTTGTGCTTCTCTCTTGAGATTTTTCTGCTGCCCAAATACTGGTTTATGCCAACGAGACAGCCTCTGAATCTAAGACTATAATAAAATATCCAAGAAGTAATTAAATTACTTTGCTGTGAGGTGATGAATCAGTGCTTTTTCACTTTGGGGAGTTTGTCTTGTCCTCATTCTCTTCAAACTGTTGGGTGGGAACCATACATTTTTGGTGCTAAACCTCCATTTTGAAAGTCAATTTGATATAGGCAGAACTTCATGCATGTGTGAAAGTAAATTCATGACAAGGGGTTGTTTACAAAGGGTGAGGTACCCTATATTCAGGCTTCCCAATTTTCTAAGGCTTTAAAGTTCTCTGCCTGTTATACACGCTATATATGTATGTATGTATATATACATCTATAAAATAGGTTTGCTATATGGCACAGCTGTATAAGCAAGAATTTTTAGAGGGAGCTTATTGCCGGGTTGTTCAGCAAATGCTCTGTGGAGCTAGAGCAGCTGCTGGGATTTAGTTCCCTTGGTATGCTGCTTTGGTTTTGAAGACTGTCAAATACATGCATTGTCCCTTTTGCAAAGATAGCTGCAGCTTTTTGTTTAATATGTGACAAGTAATCCTTATAGACAAGGATCTGGAATTTAAAACTAATATGTGCTTTAATCATAGCCATGCAATGTGCAAAGCAATGTACACTTGTTATAGCCAAGGACATTCTCCTCTTTCTCGCCAGATTTCTCCTTTATGGGTGCCTACCTGACATGCAGAATCTGTTGGTGCTTTGTGTTGCTGTAGCACGGAGGAGCTTCATCAGAGCCCAGGGCTTGCTCGTGTTGGTATGGTTGCATGAACTCTTATGTGAGCATGCAGAAGAAACACAGGCTTAGGGAGGAATGGAAAGAGATGTGTAATTAGTCTTTAGAAACACAATCAATAATAGCTTTTACTGCTGCTGAGTTCTATGCTAGATGCTTACTTCTTGCACTCTATTTCAAACTACCAAGCCAGAAGGACAGGCTGTTTTCCTAATACTGTTCAGCTGGCCCCCATATATCAGTAGGTTACTTAAATACCGGGGTACTAATGACATGTGACACCAGTGGAAAGCAAGAAAGTTGAGGTCAACATTTTTGGCAAATCTTCTGCTACTATTATCTTAATAAGAGCAGCCGATGAATGAACTGGGCTGCTGTAGTTCCACTTCTCCTAAGTTTTGAATTCTATTATTTGTGTGGGGTCTAATCAGTTCTTGGCTGTTTGGAAGACTTTGCACTATTCACTGTTTTCCTCCGTCTCCAGTTCTGTATGTCGAGGATTTCCAGCCCATCTCCTGTCTACTTCAGGTAACTCCTCTGAGTCAGATACCAGGGGAGGAGAAGCACGTGGCAAGGCAAAGGCTGGATCCTGCAGTCCAAGTTGAGTTCGGGTTAGTCTTGGTGTCTGGGACTGGTAAGGAGTGCCTCAAAACACTTGGGTACCCAGATTCACAACCCTTCTGCATCAATTTTCTTCAGTGCAGAGAAAGTACAAATGCAATTAGAAAGGTCTGGGCTGAAAAAACACAGGGCAGTCTTTCTTCTCATAACAGAGGTAGGTTTTTCTAAAAAGTCATGCAAGTTAAAATAAATACCACAGTGTATAAGCTAGCACACGGAAAAATGAATTGGTGAACTACAGCATGTGTGCAGCAGCAGCACTGCATTCCTGTCAGCACACATTCCCGAAACATAACAGTGAGAGAAATATGATCCGAAACTGGTTTAAGAGGTGCTGTAATTAAGCCAGGATTACTATGCCAGTATAACACAACCTGATAGCATTCTGGAGTGAGACTGAAGACTTGCTCGTGATAAGCTCTGAAATATTTTCCTTTTCTAAATTTGAAGCTTTCTGACTCGCACCTTTGACCTGGTGATTTTTAATCTGTTTCTGGCAGAGTTTCCCAGAAGTCCTCTGCAGGAGGAAAGGGCTGTCAGAGCCAGCCCAGCTTCTTCTATCCCACAAACCCACTGAGAGGGGCTGCCTTGTTTTGTGAGCTGGGCCTCAAGCATGGATGAGTACTGGGCTTCTCTCATGTGTGCGTGTAACAGCTAGCACTGCTGAGAGGTGTCAAGCTGAAAGCATTAGTGGCAGAAGTCTGAGAGCTGCTGGGAAAGGGAATACGCTGCATCGTGAGCTTTCTGCCTGCATGTCTGCTTACAAAAGACTGAGAAGGGACAGCAAGTACTTCCCAGAGCCAAGGACAGTTGCAGCCTGCTGCCAGAAAGGGGTCTCACAAAAGCATCTCATTCAGAGACCAAGTTCTGGTTTGTTTCTATGCTAGTGGCACATTTGATAATACAGAGCTATGTGTTAAGGAGGGGTCATTTATGCAGCCGGCTGTTTTTCCCCTTCATGGATATATTAATATTAAACAATGAACGTTTTCTCGGGGAGGTTATTGTGCAGAGCTGTACCTCTAACAAAACCATAATGGTCACAGGCCATTGCCAAGGCCTACAACGTACATACCTCAGTTGAATGTTTTTCTCCAGTTCTTAATTCAATTTTTTCCAGCTCTTCTCTCATTAAACTTTCTTTCCCCCTCCTTCTTTTTGCTGCTTTTCAATTTCTTGAACTATAGGTTGTTTGTTTTTTTTTTCCTCCCTCATTTATTTATTTAATTACTTATTTCCTCTCCCACTTTCTTAGGTCCTGTATTTCCTTCCCAGCAACCTGCAGCACTCTATCCCCCCTTTAAAAAGTTGGAGATTAAAAAAAAAGGAGGTTTTTATGAAGTTTGAAAAAGTTTACAATGGTTGTTCCTGATGATGTGCTAGGCCATTTCCAGGATAAGGGTGAAACTGGTTTTGAATGCATAGATTGAGGAGATGATTCTACAGGGGAGGCATGCAGTCCCATTAGCGAAGAGGGGGCACCACTTTCCTCCTTGTGTGTCCTATTTCATCTACTTCGACATTTTTATGTTATTGTTTGGCTTGAATGCTTGCTGTGGTTGAGAACTTCATGCAGTTGGTCCCCAGGCTAGTCAAGCTGACGTGGCAGCAGCAGCTCACCCTGACATGAGGTCTGCTTCTCTCCCCTACAGAAACCTGTTTGCCAGGGGTAGAAGAAATGCTCCCTGACTGAAACTTGAAATACCAGATTACATGAGAGCAATTACCATGTACGCATACACAGACAAGCACGCATGCACATACACGTATATATATAGAGAGAGACCTCACCATATAGTACCCTACCATATCAGTAGAATCGTAAATTCATAGAATGGTTTGGGTTAGAAAGGACCTTTAAGATCATTTGGTTCCATCCCCCCTGCTATAGGCAGGGACAGCTCCCACTAGACCAGGCTGCTCAAAGCCACAACCAGCCTGACCTTGAATGTCTCCATGGAGGGGGCATCCAGAACTCCTCTAAGCAACATGTTCCAGTGTCTCACCACCCTCACAGTAGAGAATTTCTTCCTAACGTCTAGTCTAAACCTACCTTCTTGCAGTTTAAAACCATTTCCTCTCGTCCTGTCACTACTTGCCCTTCTAAAATGTCCCTCCCCAGATTTTCTCTGGGCCCTTTCAGGCTCTGGAAGGCCATTCTAAGGTCCCCCTGGAGTCTTCTCCAAACTGCACAACCTCAGCTCTCTCAGCCTGTCCCTATATGGGAGGTACTCCAGCCCTCTAATCATCTTCATGGCCCTCCTTTGGACTTGCTTCAACAGCTCCATGTCCTTGTGTTGTCAGCCCCAGGACTGGATGCAGTACTGCAGGTGGCATCTCACGAGAGCAGAGTAGAGGGGCAGAATCACCTCCCACGACCTGCTGGTCATGCTTCTCTTGATGCAGCTTAGGATGCGCTTGGCATAACCCTTGATACGGTTGACATCCATATATAATTAATAATTATATTTGGTAATTATTATTATTTTTTAACAGAGGAGAAACTAGCTTATAAAATTGGAACTGGGACCCGTGGCTGTAATAGCAGTATATTTGTCGCTGAATTCCTATGCCATTTTGGGCCCCTTGTGTCCTTTTCTTTTTGCCTTTTTCCATCAGCAAGATGGAAATAGACCTGCTTAGCACCTAGTAAGTGCTTATGAAGATGTAAAACAATAGAAATCTAGAGTAATATTTGTTTTTTCACTTTTTAAGAGATAACATAGAAGCTTTTCAGAAGCTGACATTTTTTATTGCTTCTCCAAAGGCCTTTAGGCTCTCAGTGATGAATTTCAGCTGAAGCAGGGTTATGATGAAAAGCTTGAACCTGTAAGAACTCTTTCTGGTGTTTTAAGTGTACCTAGATCCCTTTTCATGAAATTTACGGTGTTAAACCAGTGCCTTTGAAATGGCTACTGTTATGTCGTTGATTGGGAACTGTTTGTTAGGCTAACAGGGAGGTAGGATGCTCATTTTTTTTGTTTAGTTCACTCTTCTTTTTTTCCCAAGGTCTCTGTGATCTATAGGTTCTCCTCTTCCTCTAGCAATTCAAGAAGGAGATGGTACCTTCTGGAAATTAAATACCAGAACTGCCCAGGGTGGTGGTGGAATCACCATCCCTGGTGGCATTCAAAAGAAGGGTGGATGTGGCAATGAGTGTCATGTTCTAGATTTAGACAGAGCTTCACCAGTATGCCCTAGGCAGGCAAAATGAAGAGTGTAAATGGAAGCAGAATTTCATAACTGTTTCAGCCAAATAGAGCCAAAAATCTCCTCCCCACCTGCTGGAACTCTCTGATTAATCAGCAGTTTTGTATTTGTTGCAAAGTGTGCTTATAAGAGTACCATTATGTCATTCCAAACAGGAGAGTGGTTTGTAGCTGTGAGCTCTTCTTTTCCTACCGAGCTCTAATGTAACTCTGTATGAATCCAGGCATTTATTCTATTAAAACAACAGCAGTGACAGCAACCTACACTATTTTAAAATGTCTAGAATATAATGTGTTTTGTTGTTCTTTTGTTTGTTTATTTTTGTTTTCAAAAGCCCTAAAATCTTAGCATTCAATTCATATGGAGAAAATTACTTTTTTTCAGTTTGGCCACCGAAGCAAAAAATCATTTATACTCACAGTTCTAGCTCTTTTTCCAAAGAAAACAGCCAAAATTTAAACGTGGTCTTTAATTATATATTTGATTCATCCCAGTAACAAAACTTGACTTCAAACAGTGCAAAAACAGGAGGAAACTTGCTCTGAATTCCTTTCTTCAAAGCGAAGAACTCTTTCAGATACCATGTCAAGAAAACTTGCAGCTGAAACCTGAACAGATGGAGTAGAAGAAGCTTTAGCTGACCACAGTCAGTAACGTCTCAGGACTGAGAGGAGACTTCCAAAATGGTTTTAAATGAATCTCCTCACATTTGGGAAGGCAAATCTTTGCTAGATGGATTGCTTGTTTCTTCCCCTTGCCCCCAACTTTAATATGAAAACTATTCATAGTCATAGGAGCAAAATATTTCTTGTTCAAAATTGTCACACAATGGAGACTTATCCTGTTATCTGTCCCAAAACCAGTCTGACTCCTACAGTCAAAGAGTAGAGGACGTCGTACGTTAATTGCAAACACTGTACTGCTCTCATGACAATTCCTGCAGGTGTAAAACTTAAATCAGTTCACAGTACTTGGAACTGTTCCTCTACAGTGTTACTGGTTCATCGATGTGTAGCAAATTGCTGGAAAAGCACTGGGACGTGGTTTTTTTTGTGATGGTTGCAGTGGGGCACAGCTCTGACTGTGACACAGCTGTCGCCTGCTCTCAAACTTGTTCGACTAGCCCTAAAACTAGACTCGTGTTTTTAGTTGGGAGTAATTACACAGAAAGACAGTGTCAGGATTGCTGTGGTCTTGTTTGTCACTCCCCCAACCCTGCTTTGTTCTGTCTTTCTACTTCTTGACCTCATTTTTCCTCCTCATTGCTTATTTCTATTTGTCTCATTCCTCACATAATGCATCTTTTTCCCGTGTCTTTTTTTAACGGAACAGGATGATATCTAGGGTTGTGTCTAGACTAGAAGAAAGGTTGAGTTTAGTTCAGATGTAGGTTAAAGTCAGCTGGCCAGCTACAGGCTGCTTTCAGACGCTTCCTGTACAACGTGGCCATCATTTGCTCAGCTTCCAGACAGTGGAAGGGGAGTTCGTGCTCCTGTGTAGGATTTCATTTCCTTTTACATCCAGTGAAGTGGGTTGGCTTGGGGGGTTTGACTTAGCTAGGTTCCACTAACCAACCTATCCAGATCTGTCTTGCCTTAGAAAAGTTGAGCAATTCTAGAAGTTCTCCTTAGTTTTTTTGGGGGTCTGAGGATGAAAACGTTCTATTATAAGCCTTGTGTAGGTTGATGAGTAAATTGCTAGATGAGTAAATTGCACGATGGAAAATATATTTTCATTAGTGGTGCTCTAGGCCAGGTTTTTTGCTCATCTTACTTCTTCACATTTTTCCCAGTATATGGACATCAATGGGAACACGTAGCTCTCCTTGGTTTTTCACTCTTGGAAGGAGATGAGAATGAATGAACAAGGATCCCATAGTATTTGATTTCTTGCTGGGTTTCGTTCATGTCATTTCGATACTGTGGCAGCAAATGAAACCCTTTATGACTCTTTGGTGTGTTGTCTGTCCGGAGGCAGAGCAGGGCCTGCTGTTGTGGAGGCTGGGGAATGAACCCAAGGCTTCATGGCCATGGCTGGAGAGCGTCTCCAGGCCTGTTCACTTTGATGTACTAGCCACTTGCTGTCATCCTTTCTGTATTGTGACACTACTGAAAGCTTTCAGTTGCTGTCCAAATTACAGACCTCTGATTTTCCATGCTTTTAGAAATGTGACCAAACCCCATGGGAAGGAAGGTTCATTAATTATATTAAAAAAAATAATAATCACAAAAAGCACAAGCAATTTATTAGCTGAACTTAGGCAGCATCTTGACCTCCATGCGTCATAGTTTCCTTCACTGGTCCCCAAACCTGGCTTCGTTTCAGGGCCGCTGCCAGCCGCCGGGGTCTAAGGGGCGGCGGTGGAGTGGGGGGGAGATGTCGCTGTGCTTCCGCCGGCCCCGCGGCCGGGAGAGGCGCTCGCTCCTCCTTCCCCTCCTCCTGCTCTGCCCCCTCCTCCTCCCCCTCCTCCCCCCGCCGTGCCGGGAGCCGCCGCCGCCTCTCCCAGCGCCGGGCGCGCTGCGATTCGGGTCACAACCGGCGGCCGTGGGGTTTTCCCCGTTTGTTTGGGTCTTTTGTGTGGCGGCTCACAGTTGGCTAAGCACGGCTAGGCTGAATCGGGCTATTGTTTGGGATCCCGGAGCGTTCACGCTGCAGATCTCAACCCCCTCCNGGGGGGGGGGGGGGAGGGAGAGAAAAAAAAATAGCGTACATCCACCATTTTGTACCTCGGCAAGATTCACGGCGAGGCCCTCGCAATATGGTGTTTAAAATCTATTAGCGGAGTGAAATAAGGCAGGGGGGGAACGGTCACGTCTCAGCGCCGCGGAAGGGCAGGCGGAGACGAGCGGAGCGTGGAGCCCTTTGCTCCTTTTGTGCGGGGAGCATGTGCTGGGAATCTGCTGCCGCACGTTCTGCTTGTAACGCAGCTGGCCCCGCTGTAACCCAGCGCTTTGCTGCGGTTGTCTGCCCGGGAACGAAAAAGGGTCACCTGCCGTGGCCAACGCGCCCCTCGTAGGGTCACGAAACCGTGAAGCTTGGAGGAGATCTCTGAGATCATCCAGCCCGGCTGTCTGCTACCGCCTAGCAAAGCTCCGGCTGCGTGTTTCTGCGCTGGTGTAAATGACTGTAAACACGTTTCCGTTCGGTATCGGAGGTGCAGAAGGGGAGCGGAGCTGCGTATGCGGGCAGCGCACACGTGCATCTATGTTCCTCTGGCCGTCCCCGTCAGGGGAGGCCGTAGGGAAACGATGGGCACTGCACCAATGTGTTTGTGCGTGGGGAAGGGAGGGCACGCACCAAACAAAAACCAGCGCGGGGAAAGGCGGGCATCGGGAGAGGCTCGGCCCCGGTTGCTGCAGTGTCAGAAAGCCTCGGCAACGTTAATGGAAACCGCTTCATCCCGAAGAGCATCCACATGCGCTCGGGATTCAGACGTTTCATAAACAACAGAAGGAAGACTTGGGAAAACGCTGATGGGGAGGGGGACGGGGGCAGAAAATCCTGGAAACCTCCTTTGTTGTTCTGCTGCCTGCTTATTGTGATGCTCGGACATAACGTTTCGTTCCTACCGTGTCAAATCCTGGTTTGTCACGAAGGCTCGTTTTCCCCTCTCAGGCTCTATTTAGGTTGAGTAGGCGGATTCCTTTAAAGGAGAAAAAGAGGGAGAAGGAGAAAACGAAGGTATTTTTCATGCATTACTGAAAACGTTTCCAAACCCTCCCCCTCTCCCCCCCCATTTCTGCTGCAAAGGTTGAGCCAAAGATTGTGGCTGTCAGTTACACGCTCGCTTTGCTCTCTCTGTGTCTAATAAACATCTCTCTTTGGTTCTCATGGTTTGAAAATACCGTGTGACCGCTCTTTCGTTAACCTCCAGGCAGAATGGAAAGAACATGCATTTTACTGCAAAATCTGCCCGGGCGAGAAAACTGTGCCATTTTGGCAATAGCCCTTCTGATTTTTTTCCCTCTTTCCTGGGAAGCCACAGATCGGGAGGAAATGACAAGTGTAATTTATGCCTGAGCAGCTGAAGAAAAGGAGAGCGGTTGTTGGGAGGGGGTGTTTGTTGTGTTGGCGCTGCAGGTTCTGCAGGCAGCTGGAGAGCCAAACCTGAGAGCGTGGCAGAGATTTTTGTTGTTGTTCTGCGTGGATGTGCTCGCATTCCTGATGCAGAGATCCAGAGCCGTGTCGGTTCTGTGCAAGTCAGTACTTCAAGGCTGGAAACCTGTATTTAAAAGAGAAAGCACTCTCGTGTGCCAAGTGGTGTGGGTTTTGCTTGTTTTTAATTCTTCAGGGAAACACTTTGGCACTGTAAAAGCCTTATCTTGGCAAGGTTGCCTCAATCCAAGTCGGTGTTCGAGCACGAGCGATCCTCAGAATGAGATGTGTCACCCAGCATTCTCCTGCTGATAGCTGTGATTTAGGGGCCTATGGGTATGAAATCTGCCACGAAATGAATCTCCAGAACCCCTGAGTTCTGTGTTTATCCAGCACATCGATTTAAACTGCAACAATTGAAGAGGGACGAATGTCACATTTAGTTTGAGCATCATGCTCAAGTTGTTGGAGGAATGCTATGCTGAAAATCAGAAACATTTTAGAAAGAACCCGGTTGGCTTCTAGCTGGAAATGCGATGGTTCTCTCTTGATGGATAGTTTCCACATTCATTTATTTTTAAAGAATCGTGGTCCACTGCCTTGGCAAATATTAGTTTTGGGAGGAATGGCTACTGTATCTAAACACATCTCACTATTTGAAACACAGGGGCTTTTCAGAGGGCTGTATTCTGTTTA
The DNA here is from genome assembly GCA_013399175.1 of Odontophorus gujanensis. Lineage (NCBI taxonomy): Eukaryota > Metazoa > Chordata > Aves > Galliformes > Odontophoridae > Odontophorus > Odontophorus gujanensis. The sequence goes on along the minus strand of VXAB01004733.1, from coordinate 265,048 downwards.
TCCAACCGTTTAACCTCATCACTATTAGTATTGTTGTGGTGCTCTTTTAATTAAATGCTGCATTGTTTGGGGTGGGGGTGGAGGGTGGGAAAGAAGCCTTGAGTTTTTGCCTCAGTTACTCTGGGTAGGAAAACAGGAAAAAAGGACCTTCAGTAAGATGGTAAGAAGCTGAAAACACTACAATTTGAGTGTGTCTGAACTGGGTATGGAGAATATATAGGTACATTTCTTTCAGCAGTGGTGTTGCAGCCAACGCTGTGGTGCTTTCTGGGGGGAGGAAGAGCAGTCTCTAAGCAGAACCTTGTTGATAGGGGAAGTGCAGACCTCACGCTGGAGTTGTGAGGCACGCTCAGCTTTAAGAAGCTTTTTTGGCAAAGCTGAGTAAGGACCAGTTTGATGCTTATTTGTCAGGAAGCAGCACTGCTGCCTAGCAGTCACATTTTCAATACTTTGGGAACAAACTGCCCATAATTACAGAAAATTACAGCGGATGCCATTGCAGTTCGTGTGAAATTTAGAGATTGTTTGACAGATCAAGGCAGACTGAAATAAGGAGAGGGGAAAAAAAAAAGGGCAGGGAATTTAGTAAATCACACATTTTTACTGTTGAATAATCTCTTGATACGTGCTATTAAATGTGCTATACTCCAGGGTTCCTTTAGGCCTCCTAGCAACCGCGAGGTTCAAAGGCCATGCGAGGAGTTCATTGTTCATGCTGAATATTAATTTCCCAGCGGAGGGCTGACTTGGGGAAAAAAAAACCACCAGAAAAGAAAACTACAACAACGGAGAGCTTTGACCTTGCGTGAAAAGAGATGTTGAAAAGTTTGAATCCAATCAACGCTGCTGAAAAAGGGGAAATGTACTTGATGTTTTTGACAGATTGTTACTTAATTGAAGGGGAAAGAAAGAAGTCATATAAAACTGCCAAGCAGAATAAAACTTGCTGAAACTCAGGAATGAGAGCTCCAAAAAGTCACATGCAATAATATGCGTATAACTTGAAATGTCAAAAGCTTCTTTTTTTTTCTCCCTCCTAAATAAAGAAGGGAAATCCTGGATTTTCTTGCAGCAGAGAGATGAGCTGCATGCTGTGGTTGACCCAGCTGTAAAACGTTACCAGACGTGAAGAGTGCTCTGAAAAGAAATCCTTTTTTCCTGCAGCCTTTCCTGATCTGTTTGAGCTGAAGGCCTCGGTGGTGGAGGCGATATGTCAGGTTGGGCTGGGGGTGGTGTACGGTAACAGCCTCGTGTATGCAGCGTGAAGGAATGTCTGAAGAACTCTCTGCGATGGTAAAAACTAATGCCAGAGCTTGCTTGTTTGAAGGTTGCCTTCTGAAAAGTTTGCAGTAACTTTGTTGCTCTTTGCTGCAAAACTTCCTTGCAGGTGTTTCAGTGCTCTGAAGCTGAACATCAGAATTCAGTCTCAGCGTTGCCTTACAGTTAGTGGAGCTTGGTTAGCAAGCTGAAGCAGAAGAGACAGACAAGAAGTATCTAACCCTGGGAAGCCTGCTGATGTTATGTGTGCAAACTGTGATTTGTAGGAGGAAAAGATGCTTCGAGGATGTTTGTTGGAAGGTCTAGGGCCACCTCTTCAGCCTTCTTGAAGAGAAGGAAAGACTTGGGGAATGAAATTCGAGCAAATTTGAGAATCCCAAATCACTTCTTTTCCTAAGCTTCAGCTCCTGACTAATAGAAATTAATATTTGGAGATAACAATGCATGATCTGAAGAAAGCAGTTTAATGTAATTGGGAAGTGACAGGTATACACAAAGCCTTGGACCTCATTCAGTTCTCCTGTCGCTTAGTTCAGTTATCTAAGGGAATATGTTTTAACTTGAAAATAGCTGTATTGTAATTAATATTTAATGGAAGAAGCAGTATTGCATCACCTTTTTCTCTCCATGTGGCATAAAGAAATACCTTCTAACTTGTCTGCTTACCAGTAATGTGATGTCTCTTCCTCCCTCAGTTCTGAATCGTTTAGGTTTAGGTCAGACCCATTCCTAGAACAGTAAAAGCAAAAAAGCAGGTGTATACCAGGGGCTAGCAGAGAGAGCTGTTGCCCCTCAACTGCTGCTCTTCCTCCCTTGCTCCAGCCTGTGCTGAGCAGCCCAACCTGGGTGGCTCAAGCTTGTTTTAATGACTTAGAAAATTGCTGCTGGGCTGCCTGTGCCTTCCAGTTTGTTTTGGTTCCTGGGGCATCCCCTTACCTTGTGAGAGAAGCAGGAACTTCCACTGTGTTTGGAATGGAGGGAGGAAGGTCTAGCTCTCTTGTCTTCAGACTACAGACTTTGTACAAGTTCACAGGCGAACCTTTTTTGCACAATTTCTGGCTTGTTTTGTTTTCTCCTTTTGGTTTCTTGCCAAAAAGAATATGAAACACAGTCTTCTCTGACCACCCTTTGTGGATTTCACTGTTGTGATTGCTTGTGCAGCATTAACTCCAGTATTAACTCTGCGGTCCTGCTCCTTTCTGACAAGGCACCAAGATGTTTCCTGCATATCAGTGACACTAAACCCTCACACCAAGCTATGGACAGTTTCTTTTGTGTTAATTGTACTTTCTCTCAGCTGAGTGAACTGCATTGGAGTACGTGTCCTTCCTGTCTGCTGCAACCTACAAGCAAGGAGATCCAGGGCTTTTTATTCTGTGGTAGTGCAAGTAAAACCTAAGAGGAATGAATGTAAGAAAGAAACAGAAGTCTGTGTGTGTGTCTATCTCACCTAGACCTGCTCAGATTTCCATCTCACTTCAAAGCACTCTTCCCTGCTGGGCTAAGTTTCAGGTTGTTTTTCTTTCCCAGCCTCCCTCACTGCCACTGGGAGCCCACTTACATTCTCAGGCTCTGCATTGTCTTTGCTCAGGTGCTTGCACCTTGGGCCAGGTCAAGGTGCACAGAGGGGACCAGGATCAGATCACCAAAGGGTGATTGCACAGAGGTGGCATCCTGTTCTGAATCAGAATACCTTTCCAGGTGTGTTTTCCAGTGATCGTGTGATTGAAGTAACTTCTTGTATGCACATTAGATATCTTGATAGCTATTGAAGGTACAGGAGACTCCTCTTTCAAGGAGGGACAAGTGCTCAGAACAGACACGGTACTGGTTTATTGCAAATAGCTCCCGAGCTGTCATAGATGCAGAAGCTACATTGCCTTTGCCAGCAAGTTTTGATAAGCCCAAAGGGTGTTGAGTGTCTGGCCATTTTGGAATCGAATTGCAGCTGCATCTTTGCAAATTGCGTTATGTGTTGGAGGCGGCTGAAATGTGAGGATTTTGCAGATTACCTTGGTTTAGGCCAGTGACCGTATCAGTTGTGGGCAATAAGCCTTCGTTTGTAGGCAGGAGAGTAAACTTCCATCTTTGTAAAGCTCTTCAAGCGATTAAAAACGAGATAAGTAAAATCAGGTAGGAAGAATGAAAGAGTGGTATTTTGCTAAGCACACTGTGGAAGTCCTCCAAAACTGGGTGGGGGGGATTGTCTTCACTGTTCTGGGGAGGTTCTTTAGGGTGACAACTGTTTCATAATCGTTAACAGGTTGTAGGATGTTTCTGTGTATAGCACTAAAGTTGAGTCAGCTTCTTGTCATCTAAACTCTGGGCCACGACGTCTTACCTGTAATTGAAAAAAGAAAGAGTGGAAAAAATGTTCAGGTACAACTTATTTACAGCTTCTCCTGAACCTTTGTGTCATTGCAAAAGGGCAAGCAATATTAAAGTCACAAGAAAATGTGCAAATTTAGATCTAGTGTAGGAACTACTAAATAATCCTTCTTTTTTTCTTCCTAAAAGAGCGTACATCACATTATTTTAAATGGTCAGGCTGCTGTTATGCTAGTAAAACTGGATATTTTCAGTGGAGTAGATCTAAACCTGAGCTAAGAAATAAGGGGTGCCCTTTGTAAGGAGTATCTAAGAAATATTTGATACAATTCTGTCTAATCATTGGGTTTTTATTTGCACTAGAAAAAAGGAATAGAAGTAGTAGCGGTTGAAACTGAGATGTGAAACAATTAAAATCTTCCCTAAACTTTGGAGTCTGCACACTTCTGTACCAGTCCTAGCAAGAATTTTTGGTACTAAAGCCAATGGCAGCATGAGTAGTCCTAGATACAGATAATGCTTGAATATTGAAGCTGCAAAACTCTCCCAAACCAGCATCTACTTCTCCCAGCTGCTGCCTGTAGATATGAGGGGGTAATGGAAGTTGCTTATAGTCACTGGCTTGCCCTTTTCAGTGCAGTTATTGAAGTGGTTACTTTACCAATGCTGTTTTGTGTCTTGTGCAGGACAGGGATGCTGGAATAGCTAAAAATGATCAACTTAGAAACTTCAAGTTGCAGTGCTTAAAAAGATATCTTAATTGTTTTATTTGTTCTGGTGAGATTTGAAAACAACGTAAAAAACCAAGATGATAAGTAGCAAATAAAAATATTATTTGGGGAATTGCTTTGTAGACCAAGATTTTGGAAGGTAGAGATGGCTGAGTGTGGGTGTATTGCACGTGGAATTAAATTAGTAGTTGATCCCATTTATACTGTTTTAATGAAAATATCAAGAAGAGAGTTGTGAGAGGCATCTTTGAAGTCTGACTTTACAGAGGCAAAAGGAAACTTTTGCTGATTTCTGTCTCTCTGATCCATTAGAGGTACTGGTAGCTGGGCAGTACATAACATGTTTTAACTTTCAACTGAAGCCGCTTTGAAACAGTTAAGCAGTAACTGCTGCTAAACATCTGCTCAAAAGTTGTCTGAATAACTTAGAAGAGCTGCAGCCCTTGCCCTTCCTTATGCTTTATTGTCAGAAACGTATTCTGAAAGGGTGAAAGTGTGTATCTACCAGAGTAGAACAGATTCCTTGACACTAGCCATCATATTCCCAAGCTCAGTGGTGATTACTATTGCAGTTTGACCAAGATACCAGAACTGAAGCACCACAAGAATCTTTTCTTGGTGTGACTACTGTCCTCATGTCCATGGTGCACCTCGCACTCCCGTATGTGGGTTGTGGATTAGAAACCTACCCTTCATGGTCTCAAAACAGCTCTTTCTGCCACCGTTTTCTTTCCCAGCTGGATCACTTAAAGGAAAAACTGAATGGCCCTTTGTAGTGAATTTAACCTCAATGTTTTGAAGCACAGAGAGTATAATAGACAATTCAGAAATACTTACTTAGTGTGGCTTGGAAAAGGCAAAGTTCAGTAAGAAAACTTAGTTCATCATAACACAGGAAGCAGTGTTGGGAGAACCCAGATTTACATAAACTACTTTCCGTGCCCATTTGTGTTCTTTTAATTTCCTCCATAATTTCCTATGAATTTCCTGTTGATGACCTGTGACCTGGTTTCAGAGGATGAACTTCTGACTGTACGTGATAAGGCTTTAGGTGCTGTAAATGGCGCTGCTTGTGTTACAGGCAAGTGAAGATGGTGGACTAAATTTCAGTGTGATGCCCAAAGGGACCTTCAGCGTCGTGTGTTAACTTCAAGGTAGGGTGACAAATGCAGGGACTGGATCTCACTGCTGGACTGCAGCCTGGCTTTTCACAAGACACACAGTTTCAGCAGAGAAATCTTGAAATCATGTTTGCATGGGATCTTTGCATTAGGTTTGATCTGGTTGGAATGTTTTCACAAAAAAAAAAAAAAAAAA
>VXAB01004733.1:112680-259385 GCA_013399175.1 Odontophorus gujanensis | reverse complement strand
AAAAAAAAAAAAAAAAGAAAAAAAAACAGAATAAAATAATAAAAAGATTTTCTTCATTATTCCATCCCCTGTCGTGAAGTTTCAGTGTTTGAACGACTTGATAGGACTTCTCTGGAAAGAAATGTAGCCATCTCATAATAAGACATTTTGCATAATATTTTGTTTTTCCTAAAATTACTAGACATTTTCCTTTGAGTCAATCTTAGGTTCAGTTTGTGGAATTAGAGTAGAATAGAATGGTGCAGTTGGAAGAGATGTACAGGGATAGCCAAGACCAGCTGCCTGCCGACCTCAGGGCTAACCGAAAGCTAAGGTGTATTTAATGAGGGCATGATCCATTAAATTCTACATTTATTTGCAGAAATATTCCTCAGTAACTATGACTGTCAAACTAATGTGTCTCTTAGAAACCTCAGATGAGAAAGTGTTTGTAACTACCTCTTTTCACAAAACAGTGCATTGCTTATTTTAGAAATGTGTGCAATAACTTTTCATTAGATACACTATCTGTTGTGTCGCCCAGTAATTGATTGGTTATGCAAGCTTGCTTATTGCATTTTACGTGTTGCTAAATATTATGTGTCGTGGAAGTGGTCTCTGTCCATCTTCACTAATTGTCGTACATCGGGATGTATGCTAAATCCACAGGGGTTCAATTCAATCTATAATGGGAAAGTGCACCAAACTATTGACTGCTCATGCAGGAAACTTATGTGCAGCTTTTTGCTGCCACTCCTCCCTGGACGATGTATGTACCTGTCTCTCTTGCATGTATTCTTTGCCTGCATCAGGGAACTGTAAAGGCTGAGGAGGGAATAGCTGTAGCTGCTGAGTGATGCGTCCTTTTAATTGAAATTTGCTGCTGAATCAGGGTCATAGATGGAAAAGGTGGAGAAAGTGGGACAGACTAACTAGAAACAAGGGTGGATGTGATGGCAGTGAACAAAAATAATCAGTGTCAATGTGTTGCTGTTGTGCTAGAGCAGGTTTTCATCCTGTGTTGTGGTCATGAGAAGTAGATTTCCTCAGCTCACCTTTAGATTTCAGTGTAAGTCATTTAGCTAACTGGATTTAAATTAGAACTATTGCTCCTTCACTTGAGAGTCTCTGAGCTCATTTCAAAGGCTAATAATTGATCTAAGTCTTTTCTGCCTATCAAATGATAACCTCATTCAGTTTCTGTCCTGTTGCTGATTGTTCTGAGTATGCATGCAACAGTACAGTGCACTCAGCTTTGCATCTTTGCCCCTTTTCATCCTGGTAGTTTTCCCTTCTTCTATGTCTTCAAGAAATGTATGAAAGTAAAATGAAGTGTTTCAGTGTAGCATGCCTTTAAATATTGTAAAGGTAAGTTTAAAAAGTTGGGGGAAAAAGCTTTAGCTTCCTGTGTCTTTGTAATTCATTCACTAGCTAATGGGGCAGTTGAATAGGATAGTGTATTTCAAACAGTACTAAAGCATACAAATTGATGTTGGCTGTTAGATTCCACTCATGGTTTGGTGTCAAACCAAGATCTGTAAACACTGAGGCAAAACTGTCTAGTGCAGTGGCCCTTAGGACCTGGCATTTATCTCTAGTAGAAAATGCAGCTTTTCAGATTGGAGTATTTGACCTGGGTATTGTATTTCTAAATTAATGCGTTACGTGATCGTTGTGCATAGCATTAGAAAGGCTACATCATGGGGACCAGCAGGAAGAAGAGAAAATCTGAAACCAATTGGGATTATGTTGCCATACAGTGATGTTCTTTGAAGCAAAGTGCAGGAGCAGGAAGGAGCGTGGAGAGAACAGTAAGGCTGTCAAGTTAGAAGAGTTAGACTAGAAAAATGGTGTGCAAACTGGAGTTTCTGTGCTGACATAGCAAAGAAATTTTTCAGGTAAGGCCAGTGTCCATCTTTCCCGCTGTGCTGTGTCCTAGTATGGCCACAAGCAGGTGCCTAGGGGGAAGAAGAGGGCAGTGTGGTCCTTCCCTTGCGTGCCTCCCTGCCTCCAGCTGTTTCAGGCATTGCAGTTAGCTTGGTAATCCTCAGGTTTCTCTCCCAGGTACTTGCTGTGGTATGTGTGGAAAATTTAGGGCAGTGACAACTGCTTGCCTAATGTAGGAGGAGCTGCCCCATGATAGCCCTAAGTCTTGTGCTTTATCGGTGCCATTCTTGCATTGGGTCTCCTCCTACCCTGCTTTGCAGTATTTCTCACAAGCAAGGAATGTATGCAGTTGTGAAGAAGGCTTTGAGGTTTTTGGTGGTGAACAACAACACATTGGCTGCTAGCTCAGGAGGCAACATCAGTTCTCTCTCTCCAAATACAGCACACATGAATTCCAGAGTCCTGAAACTGGAATGTTAATAATGTGCACGTCATCATGCATTCTCTTTTTACATCAGATAGGTTGTGAGGTCACGAAAGGAGCATTTCCTCATTATTTCTGTGATTCTGCTTATTTCTACTTTCAATTAGTTTTATTCCCTTATTTCCCTTCCCTTCCACTCTGAGTTCTGAGCATCGTGAGCCGTCTCATCTCGAAGGTGACACATGCCTAGATGAAAGGCTTGCATTAAGCAGGAGCTTCTTGTTACATCAACTCTTGACATTCCGAAAATGTCAACTCTTAATTTACATTGCAAGTAGGATCTGGTGCCAAGACATTACCAGTTTCCAAGTCTTCCACTTATTAATCAGGCAGAACTGCTGTTGTCCTCAGAAAATACTGCAGATTTGGATACGATCGTTTCATGCCTATGAGGTACCCCTTTTCCTTGTTTTGGAGTTACTGGCTGGCTCGTAAGATAGTCTGAGGAGAGAAGCAGTTGTTCAGCTAATAGGTGAAGGCCATAACTTTTCCACCGTGACTTCCTGAGGTTGTGACGTGTCAGATGTCTCAGTAAAAGCACTAATTTTCACAGAAGCTAAATGTTCCGCATCTTTGAAGGCTGGTAAATTGAACTGCGCAGGTTTTAAGATCCGCTTACCTGGTTTTGCATCTAGGCCTGAACTGAGCCTGTATGCTTGCCAATTAGGCTGTCTTTGAAAATGGCACCAATGTGTTGAGCTTTTCAGTCACCATCATCTCTCTGCAGAAGTGCTAAGACAGCAATCTTGTACACATCAAATTTGTATCTCTAATCCCCATTAATTCACTGACCTGCATCACAGAAATGTGTTTTCTGAAATAGATTTTGGGTGTATAGTGCAGATGAGGCTGGTGGTGGTGACAGTGACTCTTCCCCTCTCACATAGTGAGCTGCTGTACATGTGCCATGGGTCTTCACAAAACAGGTAAAAGTTATGTGTTTGTGTGTACATTTATATGCATGTAAACATACTACAGCATGCAGCATAAACGGCACTCATGTATGTTATATATCATTTCACCTTATACTGTCTTTAATCTCCACCCTTCTGATGATTTTTATATATTGCTTGTAGGATAGCATCAGTATGTGTCTATTTCATGTGTTCTGTGTGGGGAGACTGTACTGTATGCCAACCTGAGTGAATTTGGTTCATGCTTGGTATACATCTGCAGGTGTTTAATTTACATGTACATGCTGTTAGTAATTGCAATTGATGTTGTAGACGTTCTTCCTAGCAAGACTGAAATATAAACACTAGAAAAACAATGCAAATGGTAGAAAATAAGGAGAATGCAGAATGGTAAAAACATTGGGAAAATGGTGAATTTTGAGGTAATAATTCCATTTAAAAAAAAATAAGAATTCTGTCCCAGAATCTTAGAATCTGTCATTTATTGTTTGTTCTTTAGAAGTGTTGTTAACCACCATTGTACCATTATGATTCTCATGATATTGTGTTTTGTTCATTCCAGTCTATGGTCTAATCTCTTTCTAGTGTGTACTTAAGCAGAAGACACTGAGTAACTCTCAAGCAGGTGATTTTTAGAGTCTGAAATTAGTATTGCAGGTTAAAAATTTTAGCATTACAAATTCAAATGCACAGTAACAACGTGTCAGATGTTCCTTATATAAACTAAAAATTGTGCTTTAGTCTTGAAAAAAATTATGTACTTCTAATCTATACTGGTTCATCTAGAAGTGGCAACAGTAGTTGAATGTTCGATGTTTAACTTGACTTCTCTAATTATAAGGTCATTGAAAATGACCTGATAAATCATAGGGTCTGATTCTCCTTTGTATGTTAGTGTGACTCTGCTGATTTTAACTGAATTGTTATTGGTTTATTTTAGAACGAGAGCAAAAGCAAGGTCCTTGAGTCCATTGCCAGCAACAGTAGAATGGTTTCTCCAGTCAGAGCCAGGCAACAAATTTGGTGACACTCAAAAGGTGAGGGAAGACTAAGGATTGTTTGCAGAATGAACATCAGCACTATTTAGCCCTCTGTTTATTAGTGTTGGTTTGTACTCCGTTGTCTGATTTGAAGAGGGATATTCACGCTCATACTGAGTACTACTGTGTCTTTGCAGCAGTGTCATTGAAGTGAGTGGTGTTACTGCTGCGGAAGTGGTGGGCCCCATCTGGTCCTGTGTATGAGCATAGGCTGATGGTTTCCCTTCTAGGGGTCATGGGCTCTTGGTGCTCAGGGAAGGAGAGGGCTCTGAGTACTTATGTCAAAAACATGTAGGTTAGGGAAGAGGCAAGCTACAGCCTCCGATGGCTATTGCTGAGTATTGTAGACAACTAAAACATGCTACAGTGCGACATCATTGAGTTTATCATTCTCTCCTGTGATGCTGGGCTGTTGTTTACCATTGTATCAGTATGGTAGTCTCTCCCCTTGATTTTACTAATAATTTGGAGGGCAGGGAGTTGGACCAACGGCTGATAATTACGTGAAGCAAGAATGCTTCTAAGTTTGGAAAAGGGCAGTAAACGCTGGTAAGCAAAGGGCGATTTACTCTGAGTGGAGGCTGCAGGGTTACCCTCAAGCAGTTATTCACGAGTAGTTATGAAAGGGAAGAAAACCAGGAAGCTTTTGTGAACTGTGGAACTTCTGAAGCTTAGTTTCCTGTGGCTTTCTTTCATAAAACTTCTCTCCCATGTGGGTGCTCTGATGTCTTCTTATGTGGCTGAGCTTTGGCTTCAGTCTTTTCCTGAGAAGATCTTGTGATGGGTCATGGAAAGTTGTGGTGACGTAAGACCTGTAAGATTACCCCTTTGTCAAATTTGCTTGATGTTACTGAAAAAAAAAATACTATACTAGGTTACACTCAAAGCATTTCTTTATGAGCAAAAGGTTAAATCTGGTTAATCCCAATTTCAGAGCTCTTCAGGAGCAAGCTGTTTAAGATTTTCCCCCTGCCTCTTCAGTAGTGGAAAGGAATTAGCTGGATGACTTTTAGAAGCCTGTAGGCTGTGTTCTATATAGCAAAGTATAACTGCCCCATTTTTACTTTGAACCATACAATCACAGACTATCCTGAGTTGGAAGACCCTCAAAAGGATCATTGAATCCATCTTCTGGCTCCACACAGACTGACCAAAATTCAAACCATGTCGGAGAGCATTGTCCAAACGCTCCTTGAACTCCAGCAGCTTGGGGCCAGGCCGCTGCCATGGGCATCATGTTCCATGCCCACTGACCTCTGGTGAACAACTTTTTCCTAATGCCTACTCACCCCTCTCCTGATGCAACTGCATGCCATTCTTCTGGGTCCTGTCACTGTCCCCTGTGAGGAGCTGCAGGCTGCCATGAGGCCTCCTTTCAGCCTTGTCTGCTCTGGGCTGAACAAACCAAGGGGCCTCAGCTGCTCTTCACACATCTTGCCCTCCAGCCCTTTCACTGTCTGCATAGCACTCCTTTGGTTGCTCCCTAGTACTAGTTTTGAGTCGTTATACTAAGTGAATTTTGGCACAAAAAAACTTGAAACATTCATCAGAATTTCACAACTGTGAAACAAACTGTACAAAGTGCAGTGTTAGCAAATGTTTATATAAAACGCTGCCATATTACATTGAACAATTATACTTCTCTTATCTCAGGCACTTATCTCTCGCTTCAGCCAAGTGGCTTGCAGGTTGGAGTTGCTTGGTATTTTTGAAGTCATTGTGGTAATGAAATATGCTAAGCAACTGGGTTTTATGAGAAAGCGTTTTGGGTAGATTTTTTGGCTTGACTACTTTTGTCTTTGAAGACATAAAAAATAATGTTGCCAAAGCTTAATGAGTTGAGTTGCAAAGAAGTGATATTCACAGTTGCATTCATACCTCACTTCTAGGATATACATCTCAACTTATCCATTCTTGGAAGTCTATAATAATATAAACCATATACATTTTAAATCACGTAGATAATAAAGCCATGTAAATATTGTATAAGACTATGTTCTTTGATTGCAGGAGCAAGCACGTCTTCACAGCTCCACAGGGCTCTGGTATTAGTGGTTAGCTGTCCCTGCTGGTCAGGGGCAGGGTGCAGGACTCACCAGTCTCCTGTGCAAGGAGCCAGTGACTGGCCACCAAGCCTGTCTGACCAAGCTGTTGTGGATAGAACATTGTAAGCTAATTTGTTGGATGTGCCCAGGCTGCTCCTGCACTGAATATATTATGAAAGCTGCCTGAAACCAGCTCAGAGAGCAGCAGAGAGCATATAGGAAGGCTTTTTAGAAATTTAGAAAATGTAGTTATACTCACCTCTCTCTTGGTCCATGTTAATTCACTGTATTTTTTTTATTTCTTCTGTGAAGAGCAGAAGGGACAAACTGCTTTTGGAGCTTGCATTCCAATAAGAAATTGATGTCTGCTGTAAAATTTAGAATGTCATAGATATTTTTCTTTTAATATGTGAACCACAGAAGTTAGGATCTTGTGTGCCTTGTCTTCACTTTTATGATTGTATAGGACAGTATAAGCTCATGATTACAGTAATGGCTCACTTGTGATTGCAGCTATAGTTTACATGGAGGAATGAAGCTAGGGAACAAATTAATACTACATTTATAGCTTTTCTTAGGATAGACCAGGCAACTCTACATCTGAAATAAGCAAATGCTCCGTGGCTTGTCAGCAGAGCAAACCTCAGAAATAATGCAGTCTAGTGTTGGAGGTCGGAGGTAAGATGCATTTTCTGATGGTTCTCAAAGCATCAGCTATAAGAAACAAGTGGAGTTGTTTTTTCTATGGTCTATAAGTGCAAATGCCTTTACGTGGTTTCTTGTTGTTGTTGTGCTTTTTTCTTTTTCTTTTTTTAATTATAATTGCAAATCCAACATGCATGCATTTCTTATACTGTCTTATTCAAAGGCTGACTTTTCTCCATTCCCTCTTTCTCTATTCCACTGTCTCTTTCACTGCCTATGTTGCAGTTGGAAATAAGTATAAAGACAAAGATAAGATAATTCTTAAATTTTACTCTATACTGGGACAGGAGAAGCCAAACAAGTAAGTTTCTTTATGGCTAATGGGACAAGAAACCTGGCTGCTTGGTGTTCTTGAAGTGCTGATGCTGGTCCGTTGTTCTTTACACATTCTTCCATGTCTGTCTTTCCCACATCATGATATATTGTGGTGGTTTCCATATTGTGATACTTACTACCCATCTAGCCTTGCCTCTCCCAGGTGTTTGTCAATGATCCTGAGGACCAATATGATATTTTAGAAATTTTATTTGACTGGTTCTTGAGAGAAACAGCTTGGCATCGGTTGTACAAAGCCGGGTGAGTCTGCCTGGAAGGTGCAGACAGGCAACTGTGAGTGGGCAAATAACTCAGGGACCCTGAAACCAAAATTACTGAAGTATCAGGGGATTTATAAGCTGTGTTTTTGCAGGATTTGTCTTTTTTTTTTTTCCCCTCAAAATGTCACTGGCAAACGTTCTTCACGCCAAGGAAACAAGTCGTATTTTGATGGTTACATCACAAAGGGACTAGATTTTTATTTATACACTTTACTTATACCTTAAAGTGCTCCCTAAATCTTCAGGCATCTTAGGACATCAATGTCCTCTCAGTGAATAGCTGTATTCTGAGTTACATCATTAAAAGAGCTTTTATCTCTTCTTGTGCACTTTGCCTACAACTTTCAGATTTCTGTGATGTTTGAACTGGTGTTGTGGCTTGTTTTGTTATTTGTGGGAAAGTTTGTTTGTTTGTTTGCTTTTATGTATCATAAAACTACTTAGCGGGAAAATCAGGTTTGTTGTGCAAAAGTTGCTAGTTGATAACTATAGTAAAATAATCTCGAATTTGTTTAGCTAATGTTTTATAGTAGGTAGCAAAAAAAACTTCATTCCAGTAATACCAATTCAGGTGTTGAGTGATCTGAGATGATAGCTTTCCTCCATTCTCAAGCCATCCACTAAAAAGGATGAAGATTGAAATGCTCTGCCCTTCAATCTAGTTATCCTTCCGTGCAAAAAATACCCATTCTTTAAAGATCACGCGTCTCACTTGTGCCACACTTCTGTTCCAGTAGCAAGAGTACTTGTTCTAATTTGAGTCTTCAAGATTTTAAAGTAGCTTATTCAGACTTTTATAGTTGAACTAAAATAAATAGGCATATGGCAAGTAGAAGAACATATAATCACGCTGTTGCCTCAGAATTCTTTTGAGGCCAAGAATTTCAAAGCAGGAACCTATAGTGGGGCTTGTGAACACAATAGGAACAGCTGGTGCTCAGCACTTTTGAAAATGAGGTCACTTTATTCTTGGTTGAAATGTGCAAAATGGGTCATCTGGGCATAGGCTTAAGACAAAGGCTAAGCACGTGGCCCTTTGTAACCAGGTTGTCCACGTTTCCAGAGCCACTTGGTTAACAGGATTCCGTTGTGCAGGGGAACACTCTGATAGATCTGGATTTTCCCAGCTTTTGGAAGCACAGCTCCCACTCAGAAAGTAAATTGCTACTATTCATTTTCAAAGATCTGCTCATCCTAAGGATGACATCATTGATATTTTCTGCAACCACCCCTCCCTCTTGTGTCTTTCTGCTTGTCCTTCATATAACCTACTTTAGGAAACACTGCTCTATTGTACGGTCCTTGAGAACAACATCACTCCACCGTTCTCAGCCCTGGACTTCTCTGGTCCTGCCATCAAAACAAATGAGAAAATTCCAAACATGCACGAACCCCGTAACATCATTAGCAAAATCCAAAGATGCATTAGGAATGATAACAGGAGCTGTACTTAGATTTGACTATGGCATTTTCATTATAAATATTCTGTTGAAAATATATGCATAAGTGATAGGACTAAGGTCCAGTTTCTGCACATTTGCTTAATTGTGCTGCTATCATTAACATGCCCAAGGGGATAGTGTGTGTCACAGGATACAGGTATGTCAGAGCTTGCAAACCTGAGACTTGGTATTGATCACCATTTACTGTTACATAACAGGCATCAGAAGTTTAGCTTGAGAGCTGATCTGTATTTTCAATAGAACCACCCAGGTCTTGGTTACTAGACCCTGCCTCCAGAATACAAATTGGCATCCTATTGGCCATCTGCGTACTGGAACAGGAGAATTTAGGTTGGAAGAGATCTCCGAAGATTATATTCTGACCTTACGTGAGCCATTCTTCTCAAGTGGATTTGAGTATTTGTGTACAAACAGTGCTTTAAAACTAAACTAAAGTAATTCTAAAGTAATTTCTGGGATTTTAGCTGGTGACTAGTACATGCAAAAGACACCTTAGACAAGAATAGCAAGAGTAAACAAAGCAGAAGGGAAAAAACCTGCTCTCCAGTCTTGTGCAGTTTGCCTCCTGGGGCGGAGCTGCACCAGTTGGCCAGGGCTGTATTTCATAGTTAGCACCCAATTTCAGATATACCCAAGAGAATGGTTCTCATTATATTATTACTATTGTAAATTCAATTTACTGGGGCAAGCTTGATGATTGCTTTGGTGTAAGTGAGGTAATTTGGCCATATAAATCAAGCTTACTTTGGAACTAGTTTTTAGCAAGAGCTGTCTCAAAGCACGTAGAAGAAGAAGACAAAGCGGTGATAGCAGTGTGTTGGACGATAGAATTGGGGCAGCAGAATACAAGAGGGCAGTTCCATGGCTGGCAAAGGACAACTGGGGCTGAGCACACTTCACCAGAGAATGCAGTACTGTTTCTATGACATGTTTGTTCTGTATTTGGTTTTGATAGTTTTTCATGTCCATGGAAGGAACTTTCACAGAGCTGTGTATATGATGGGGTAAGTATTGAGTGGCAGCTAAGTGGCTAAAATGAAGATGCTTTTCTCTTTCCCTCTCTCTATGACAAGATCTTGCTTATCTTTCATTAGTCAGAAATACTGTCTTTTCTTTCAGCAACCAGAAATACTATATGAAGGTTCCATGTGGCTTTACTCCTTTTATTTTCACTGGTAGAGGAAAGCACTCAGAAACATAAGATCCTCACAGTGCCTTACTGTTTCCAAGATCTGGATGAACTGCTCTACTGAAGGGTGATTAATCACTAGCAGGGAGATGGAACAAGGGTGGCTGGCATATCACAGAAGCAAAATTGTCTGCTGGATGCCCACATGAATGGGCTGTGTCTAGAGGAGCAGGAGTGGTGTCCATCTTGGTTTTGCGTCCTGAATTGTGTCTTCCTTTTGACTTTATCCCAAGTTTTGGTAGATGGTTTTCACACAGGAGCATGCCCCAGCTTTTTCAGTCACTGTAATTGATTCTTGCTTGGCAGAAGAGGTATTTAAGGGGAAATGACAGTATCTACTGCTCATGCCACGGCTCATTTTGAACTTAATTTCATCCTCATTTCAAACTGTTGCTGGATGAATAAATGTAATACTTATGGCTGTTTCTCTGGAATTTCACATGTGATCATTTCCATCCTTGTAGAAATTGCATCCTCAAGAAGCTGCATACAGTGGATGTTTAGAAAGTAACTCTTTCTGACATCCTTGCAGTATCTTTTATACGACCAAGTTTTTCTTTCTTATTCAGAGTGGAATAGTTTGTGAGTGTGCTGTAAGAAGGTAGATAATTTTATCTATATAGAAATACAGCATTGATTTTGGAACTCTATATTATGTTTTCCTGTAAGTGGGTAGTTTTCTTTCCAACTATGCAGTGCCAACATGTGAAAGCAACCTTCAGTCGAGGTGTAAGTACCAGTGTAGGTTGTGAAACAGATCTAGTTGTGCTTTAAATATTGACATTCGTCTGGATTTAGCCGCTTAATGTGGAGTGAGAAGAGCAGAGTGGCGGCCAGCATGTTAAGGTGCCTGGCCGAGAATGGTCCTTGAGGAAAGTGGTTGTAATCTAATCCTTGACAGGTCTGGTTAAGGTGCGGGGAGCTCATAAGGGCTTGGAGTTGCCTTCACCAGGCTTGGTGTTCCCTGTGCAGGCAGCAAGGAGGGGGTAACCAGATGTGCTAGATGTCTGCCCTGCAATGGTAAAATGCACTGCATTTTTAATGTATACATTTTAAACAGAGAACAGACAACTGCCTGCAATGCAACTGTGCCCAAGTTGCGCTTAAAGTGCTTTGCTTCCTTATGTACCAAGGTAGTGGCTGCTTAACAGCTCCGATACCTTCTGTGAAGTGTGGCATTGCAGCTTGCCATGCTGAGTGTTGCACAATGTGCCTAACCCATTGATTTTAACATTCAAGGCCTAATGATCTTTGTCTTCAATGGTCTGGTATTAGCTGTTACAAGGAATGATACCAAACATCTTACCTGTGCCGAAGTCTATGCAGAACCTCACATGTCCAACATTTATACTGGGAGAAAAGTTTGTTCAACAAGTGATACACTTTTACTTGCAGTCATACGTATCACAGACGTGCATATGCATCTATTTATGATTCAGCAATTTTTGTATTCTTATTTTTCTGTGCTTTTTTCATTCTGCATCATGTTGTTTATTTCTGCGCTGCGTACTGTAGTGCTGAACTCTGTATCTGCTTTGATTGATTTTTGTACTGTTTTCACATTTTTGAGTGAAAGCAGTGGGGGCCTATATTGATTTTTTTTTTTTTAATTATTTTTTACCATGTGTATGAGCACACTACAGGCTTATTTTATTCTGTCTCTGTCTTCCTTTAAGTGTTTTCCATCTGTCTTTTGCTCCTTGAGCTGTGGGATAAATCACATATGTGATGTTATTGCTTTGGTTCTGTGGACAGTAGACAAACTGAGAACGTTCATGATTTTCCCATGTATGTTTTCATTATGAATACTTATGAATATGTATCTTTACAAGCATTTAAGGTGCATAATTTCTCTGGGCAAACTTAACTTCCAATATTCTTGGAGGTCAAGTACAATGTTTTATTGACACTTCTACAATCAACTTTTATTATTATTTCACTGGATTAGTACATTAACATGATTGTTCAAGGGTACCAAGGCCTTCAAATAATGAGACAGATTGCTTTGTTTTGTCTCAGTCTTTCTGGGGAGTACTTTGGCCAACAAACTTGAGCCTTTATTCTTTTAAAAACTTCACAGTAACTCACAGGTATCCATCACACTGTAGTGTGTGGATCAGACCACATCAGACTGGTAGATTCTGAAGAGAAATGGTGTGGAAAGAAAGACCTGAAGAGACAATTTCTTAGTACTCATGATGGAACTATTTAGGTTTAGCTTGACCTCTGCTGGGTAAGTCTTGGACTTGACCTTTCCATTCAATTCCAACCCAACCCAACCCATCTCTCCCCTTCTATTGACAATGACCTGCCTTGTCCAGAAATTCAGATCTTGACTCTACAAGCGAGAAGTTGACCACACTTTGTGTGTGTAGTGTGCAACTGAGAAGAGAGTGATTTATTCTTACCATTATTATTTATTTGCATTGCAATCGTGCCTAAGGTGTACCATTGTACTGGACACGGAAAATAAGGTATAGGAAATGCCTTGAAGGCCTAGGATTTAAGCAGTGTCCTCAGAGGACGAGCGAAAAGGGGTGAAAAATATGTACAGAGTAAAACATTTTCCTACATTTTATACTACCAGTAAATTCTGTCAGAGAAATGAAAGTGCACCAAAGAACAATTCAGATTACTAACTACAGTTTGCAAGAGAGGCTTCACTTCGGAATTTGAGGAGTGTGGAATAAATCATTCTCTGGGAGCTTTTATTCCTTTTTTTTTTTTTTTCCCAGAAAGCCATTATCTTTCTTATCCTCATAGTTACATGCAAAACAGTTCAGTTAAAAACACCCTCCAGAAATGATTCTTTAAGTGAACTGGTTTTTGTTTAAAAAAAGATACTAAAAGGATAAAAGTAGGAGTCATACAAAAGTGGAGTAAAATTTTATTAATGTAGATGTAGTCCTGTCAGCAGCGAGAATCTAGTCTTCCTTTTAGCTTTTAGGTCGCCTCACTCCAATGGTTTAATGTTTATCTCTCTGACTTTCCAAGACACTGGGAGGTCTTAAGGCAAAATTGGGGATTGCCTGCCTGCTGCCCTGTTTGCCTGCTGACACCCATAGTCTGTCAAACTATCCTGATTTGTGAACAAGATGAAGAACTGAAATTAAAAAAAAAAAAAAGTTGAATAAGGTTTTTGAGGTCATTCTAGATGCTGTAACGTGCTTTAAATGTATAAAATGAAGGATGTCTTAGTTCATGGGAAAACAGGATTTCTCAGTTTTGTTTGAGCTCACAGTCCTCATGTGTGGGAGGCACAGGGTCTGATAGGAGGACAGGGCTTGTGAATATAGGACCTGGCTATATATTCACAGGAAATGTTATTTGTTCCCTGTGTAACTTAATGTATACCAAGAAATGGAGCTGATTGGTAACCCATTGAGGCAATCACTGGAAAATTAATCTACCTAGAGTCTCGTAAAATGCCTTAAGCTTCTTCTTCAGGGAGAGTTCTCAGGTGATACATGCCGAGACTGGGAGAGATTACAAGTGGATATTAACAGGATGCTGAGCTAATCGCTGACACAGAGCTGGTTCCCCTTCTTTCTTTGCTTTGAACCTTAATTATATCCTGAGAGTGAAGAGAGACAACCAAGAAAGCAAGTTCTTGGGATTCTGTCTTGGATAGCAGATCATGGGGCTGAAAGAAGGGAACTGCTGCCTGCAAAGTATGGTGCCTTCTGCAGTCATCTGCATAAGAATTCTTCCTCTCTCCACTTGTTTGTCTCATGACTGGAAGCACTGAGAAGCGTTTTAAGTCTGGGTTCAACCCCACATACAAAGCTGCTTTGCCCTGAGCGTGCAAGTCAGGTGTGTGTTCAAATAGATGCATGGAAAATGTGTTCAGGATTCTGAGCCTGTTTAGCAGTGAGGGCCAGCCTCGGGCTTCTGCCGTGAAGGGCTGTTCCTTCCCTGCTGGTCATGTGTGTCACTTGAGAACATCTATTGGTATTACAGCGCTTGCTCTCCTTGTATTCAGGGCTCAGGAGAAGTCAAATATATTCTTTTGGGTATCTTTTGGTGTTCAGAGTGAGGTCTGCCCTGCTATTGAACAGCCTGAGTGCAGCTGTGCAGAAGTGAGAGCAGGCATTGCAGGAATGGATGGTCCAATCAGTCTCCTACAAGAGAGCATCTGCTGGGGCCCTGCGAAGATATGGTAAGAGCTGGGAAGGATACAGTGATCAAGCTTTGACCTGACTGATGACTACACAGCAGTCAAGTGGTGGGCTTGTTAGTTTTGTTTCTTCAATCCGGGTAGCTGGCTGGACTGTTCTGCTGGTTTTGTTTGCTGGCTTTTAGGTCTCCTCATGACTGTAGTCTTGTTCAGGAGTTTTTTTGTCGGTAAAGTGTTTTCTGGACATTCCTCTCTGCAAATGGCAGTGCTTTATAAAGGATGGCATGAGCATCTTTTGGGAACCTCCTTAGTAGAGGTACTTCTCTCTCACTTTCTCTTTTATCTCTTTCTAGTCTTCTTACAGCTTAAATTTCAATAAAATAAAACACATCCATTTGAATAATACTTTACATGATTTTATCTCAGGAATTTAAAAACTGACATATTGCTCCTTTGCACCCTCCTGCCCCAGCCCTCCTCAAGCCTTTTTGTGCCTTCCTCCGAACCTTTCAGGCATGATAGTGAACATTTCTCTTCACTGTACTTTTTATCTTCTTTGTGAATCTTAAGCACACCTTTTCTGATCTGTGTGTGTGTTCTGGAGCAGAATATGCTAGGAATGGGACAGGGCTGGAATCAAGATCACTGAAGCAACCACTGAGAGCTGTCTTGAAAGCAAAAAGTTAACATTGTGATATATTTATCTTCTTATGAGGGCTAGATAGTTCTTCCAGTGTCTGCAAATTTCATGTGCTTATATTTTGAATGGGCTCAGGAAGTTCGTGTGAAGTGGTAAGGTACTGGGATGAGAGTTTTAAGTGCATTGTTCAAGTACATTTAAATCTGTCTTTCGGATTCTGGTATTTGTCACATCAATACATTTAAATTGTTCTTTGTTGGGTTTTTTTCTTCTCTTCAGGGGGCTGCAGGGGGAGTAGTCAGAGGATTGGGATAATGGCTTTAACAAATGGAAATAGTTTGCGTGAATAACTCTTAAAGCACCTCCTCGTTCCAAGCGCAGTTAGAAACACATTTAAAATACAACTTTCACCCATACAGTTTTGTGGGCATCCTTTGAGTTTCTAAATAGAAGGGAGCACAAAATCAGTTCTCGGGTTGAGAAGTTCTCTTCTGAACAGGCGGCATAGCTTCATCTGTGCTATTCCTGAAAATGCATCATTTTCTTTCTTTCTTTCTTTCTTTCTTTTAACACGTTTAGAATTTACCTGGATTTTTTGTCAGCTCTCTACAAGATATGAGCTTCAGTTATTTAAAGTAGAAGTTCAGAGTTTCTAGCTATTTTTTTTTTCCTTTTAGCCTCTTAAAATTCTGGGGTGTCTTAGTTGAACTGCACTTTCTAAAAGTTGGTGCTGCTTTTTAACAAACATTTTATTTTTTTCAGCTAATAACTGGTTAATGAATAGCCCTGACTGTTACAAGAGTGATGCATCCAGTACAACAGAGGCATGGGGATATTCCCTGTGGTACGTCTACCTCATTTTGTGAGACACTATCCATCATTAATTTCCATTGAAATACGCTGGTGTTAGGTGTTCATTGTGAGAGGCAGTAAGAATGTCTCAGGACTTTCTTGTTTCATGTTGATAATGGATAATTAATAGTAAATAATGCTAGTGAAAACTCCAATGCAAGCAATGGTAGAAGGATTTAATGAGGGCTGGCCCTCTTTCCTGCAGGATCACTTGGTTTGACACTCTAGATCTTATTCCCAGGAGCATGCTGTCTACTCATGAGCCTCCTGCCTCATTCACTCAAATTGCTTAACCCACTGCTCTGCAGCACATCTTTGCCTTACCAGACAAACTCTGCTAGCTCCACATTCTTTGGTGGGTTCGCGTTCTTCCAGCAGCAAGCCCAGGCTGCTGAGCTTTATGGTATCCTCCTGAGCTGATAGGCGATTCATGAGGTGGGAAAGATGAAATCATGTTCCAGACTATCGCCATTCCGGCTGCTTTGCTTGGGGCTTCTCTTTATCAATTCAAAATCAAGATTTGAAATTAAAAATAAACATTTCCAAAGCAATCCTGCTGTCCCTCAGGGGTTTGTCTTAACGCTTGCTCCTTTGTAGTCTGCCTTCCAGGTATTCAGATGCCTCTCCAGCTAATACCTTTCCCACAGCTGCCTTCTAGTAGGGGCAGCTACTGCTACGCCAGTGCAATACCACTGTCACTGTTAGCAATCTTCATCTCATTTCCTGGCTGAATTTTCTGTCTGCTGAAACAAAATGGTTTCTGGGTGGCACATGGTGAGGGGCTCCCCCAGCTCTGACTTTCTTGGATCCTTCCTGTCAGATGCGCCTTAACACGTAGCTTAGCATAAAGAGTGGTAAGCTTCTGCCACACAAAATAGGTCTGTTTTTTTCCTAAGGTTTGCACTTTAAATTAGAAGAAAAATTATTTCAACAGTTGCTTACATTAGATGCTGCTAAGTCTTTGGAAATAATCTATTCTGTAGCTAAAAAACTGTTTCCTTTTGGTTTCTTTTCAATTTGTTTTCTCTACAAATGTGACGTATGAGATCTCTGTCTCAGACATGAAATATTCCTACTTTCTTTTTGAAACATTTCTTCCAACCTTTTTTATTGCATGTGTAAAGTACTTAATGCCCTCAATCTGCATGAAAATGTTTCGTGTATAACTCTAAAAGCTCCCTTAGGACTGTGGATTTTTTAATGGAACAGTTTAAACATTTTCCACACAAATGGGCACTTGGGGCAAATGACATTATGAGATTTATAAATATATTTGTTAGATATTCTCTCTCTCTCTCTCTCTCTCTCTCTCTTTTTTTTTTTTTTCCTTGAAGATCTGCATCTCCAGCTAGCATATTTTATGTTAGGGGCAAAGAAGTATTTAGTTTGTAAGACTTGAAAGTTATGTGTTAATAAGAAAGAGAAACAACAGACAGCCTTCCCTGCTTCAGTCAACATGGTGCAGGTGTTCAGGCTGACGTAATGGTGTTGCTGCTTTTCTACTCTGAGCTGTACATGCATATTTATAAACACATGCAAGCCAGGCAAGTATTGCATTTGCAAGATAAACTAACAGGACAAGGACTGAGATACAGAAGAATGTAGTGAAAGTACTTCAACTTCAGGTCCTGCTCAGACTCAATGGAAGTTTTCATTTTGCAAGTAATATGTAAAGATTCTCAAGTTTCACATGAGGAAATATACGATACTGGATATTCTTGTTAGGACATATGTTGAAAGTCGTGTTGTAAAGCTTGAGTTTTACATATGGTTGAGTAGAAGACAGAAGCTCTATTTGTGGAGGTTTTTGAGATTCGAAGGAAATTGTTTTCTGATTTGAAGCAGATCTCCAAAGTAGTCAAATTTCATGCGGAAGAAAATCCCCAAAACAGTAGTTTCAGATCAGATGAAGTGCTTAATTCCATCAGAATCAGACTGTTTTATTTTGTATTTGACTGCTTAAATGTTTCAAATATTGCTCTCTGTAATGCAGCCTTTCAGAACAAGCTAATTTGAAGGGAGAGAAAGAAATACTTCATTTAGGAATACAGTAACAGGAAGTTCTGACATTTCTCAGTGTTTTTCCCTCTCTCAAATTAATATTTCATAATATCAGTCTGACTTTCTGATACACTTTCATTTTGGTGGATGTTGTTCATGTGAAGCCATTATTTCTGACTGTGTATAATCTGCATTTTGGGGAGACACTCCATCAGTAGTGGAGAAACACTGGTTTCTGCCTTCTTTCTCCTGCATGTTTTCATTCCCTGAGAATGATTGGTTTCTGATGTCTAATTTACTATATTCCTTAGGAATATTGCTGGTGATGTTATTTTAACAGATCCTTGGTACTACTGGTGAAGTTGGGTACATGCTGTCTCTGACAAAACAGCGCTATTTTTAAGTATGTTCTTTGAATGTGTGCTTGCTACTTTTATTCTTGTTTATTCTAGCTATATGTCCTTCCTTGGTTAGAGTCTTGATGGTCTACTGGATATGACAGACAATGCTTGCCCACTCCAGGGAGCTCTTGCAGAAGTTGCTGCCTTGATAAAACCGGTACTGATAGTCCTAAACCCAGAAAGAATTTAGTGAGCATTTTGAAACTCCTATGAAAACTCCAGCTGTCATGTGGACTTGCTGTCAGGGGGTGACCGGGTCAGCCATTTTTTTGTTATGGGTGGCCATATGACAGTGCAGTGTCCTGGTGACTGAGCAAATCTTACACCTCGTGGCTACAGGGCAGTAGGCTGTGGTTCTTCATACCTGCATTGGCGATGTGCCACTGTCTCTTATTTTGCCTTGACACTGGGCCTCACTTGTCTTAACAGTGGATTTAAAACTGATTTTGGGCATGCAGCTGTTGAGGAGAGTTTAGTTCTGTTTATATTGGTTCTGCTGCCAGATGGACCTGTTAAAAGCACCTAGTTTGCTGGTGGGATTTTAAGCACAGACAAGAATATATCATTTCTAGCGTGTGCCCCTGATGTGAGTGTTTCAAGGGTAATAAAGAGATGTGTGTTTATCTATTGGCTGTTTAACCCTATCTGTCTGTTGTAAATGGAAGATTTCTGGCATGGGAGAGACCTTTTGCTTAAACTATTCAGCAGGGTTTTCCAGATACTTAGATTAAAAAAAAAAACAACAAAAAAAACAAAAAAAAAAACCTCTAAAAAGGCCAATCATATGACTAAGATACACTGCATGCAAGGGGATGTAAGTATGACTTCATTTTGTCCATGTGGGCCAGTGCTAACTCTAGCATAGTCAGCTCTGGTAATATAAACAAAGCAGTTCTGCACCGCTGTGTTCAACACAGCAAAAAAAGTTTGAATGGCTGGGGAGTTACACCATAGGGGTAGCATAAAGCTGACCCAAGGCACATTTCCATCATGTCATGGCATTGAAACACTATAAAGGTGCTTTACATCATCTTTACCTCCCCTTACTTTTGAATCAGAACTGTTTCCTGGTACACTTGAGGGAGTCTTGATGATTAGTCTGCTGGCATTTGATGTGCTGGCCCTGTCTTGGATCTTTTCTTGGAGGCTGGCAGAATTGAGGTGCTGTTTGTGCGTCTCGTCCTGGAGCTACTGCTGGTCCGTCGGTGCCAGGCCTCACATTTAGTTATTGCTACAACTAATTTGCTTGGTCATCATCTGTTAGTTCAGGTTGATGCTTTTAAAACTGTATCTGAGAGAAGTGGGAAGCTGGAACAAGTTGTGTTTAGCCAAGTCTACTCTTTGCCATAATCTTTCAGAAGGAAAGGAAAAGAGAGCAAAAATGAACTTCCAGAAAAATCCAGGGCGTTAGTATCCCTACACATCTAGTATGAAGAGGTAGTAGTTAGATTGTATCTAACAGAAAGTATATGCAGAAAGCTAAGGAATCCTTTGCATTCAGATATTTCAGGAATGTATAAACACATATTTAATTATTTTCTTTGAATACAAACAAGAGGTGCCAGTAGAATTTATGAAGTTCAGTTATAGGTTTATTATCCTTAAGCTAACAGTTGTGGCATTTGTTTTATGGATTGTGCAATTTGGTTGGGCAGTTGCTAGTTTTGCTGGAAGCTATCACTACTCATCTTGCTCTCTCTTGTTTGCCAGGTTCCTCCTCCTCTACATGAGGACAAAGGGAATCATAAATGTTTATTAACTAAGGTTTATGGTTGGTCCCAAGGCCAAAAACCAAAAGTGATAAAATCATAGAGTCTTTTTTTTTTTTTTTCTTTCAAATGAACTTCTTAAATAGGAGCAATTGATAAATATGTAAAGCTAAAGATCACAAGGAGGAAGTGATCTCATGCTTGCATGGCCTCATAGATTCTATCTGAAACATGTTGGCTCTGTCTGAAGTAGGCTGTGAACTCCTTGGGGCAAGACATGCCTTCTTCCAGATCTTGTAAAATGCTAGACTGCTGATGTCTCCCTGTAAGGAACCATTTCTTCATTCCTGAATTGTAGAGAAAGTGATGTGTTCCAGTTGTGTTGATGGAGAAGATTGCCAACATTTAAGGGTCTCAAATATTAATGACACATGGGAACCAAAGCAATTCTGTGGGAAATCAGTGTAGGCAAGAAAATTATGTGAACGTTTTCAGTGTGTAGTTGCGAGGCAGGGGAGATCCTACGTAGCACTTCTGGTGCCACACAGCAGTTCTTAGTCCAGCTTGAATGGTGATAGTTGCTATTCGATGTCGGTAATGACCCTGGCATATCGCTTGCTTGATTTTTATTTTTTTGCCCTCTCTCAAGCAGAAAAATTCCACTTCTTTCAAGTTAACCAACTCCTTTAATGGGTTGCATATCAGCTTCTGGAACAAAAGCATTTATGCAGCTTGCATAAGTGATTCAAATGACGAGTGAGCTCATAAAGGGAAGAACACTGAATTTCAGGCTGAATCAGTGGTTAATTGGCTGCTTGTCCCTTCTCAGCTCCCCTCTTTTTGTCTGAGTGCTGGAGGAGGATGAGGTCATTGTACTGATTCTTGACCACAGCACACTGCCGACCTTCAGTATTGTACTAGGGCTTGCATCAGCCATGTCTTAAACACCAAGTTACTCTGACATAAATGCTGCTTTAGCTTTCTCCTAAATATCCACCAGCCTTTTGTGGTTGATGGTTGATTCTAGTGGACCATAAGCCTAACCAGCCCTAAAAAACCAAGATGATTGTTTACACTTGAAAGAAAGTCTTTGACCCACATTGAAAGCAAAGCTCACATTCATCCTCTGGATCTGCAGCAGCACTCTGTTGCTAGCCTGGGATTTGGTTCTGGAAGCAAAATAATACACTTGCCTAAAAGCCGATGTAGTCAACGTTTTATAAGCAGAAGTAAAAGCAACTGAGGGTGTTGCAGCTTTCTGATTTGGTCTACAGCTTTGGGCTTTCTTTGCTGGTTTCTGTTTTTACAAGGCATGTTTGAGACATAGAAACTCATGCATCCATTCAAGATAGAGGTAGCTGGTCATTTCACCTGTCTTGTGCAAAAACCATTCCTTTTCCAGTTGTCTATTTAGATGGTGACTTCTTTTTAGACAAGTAGAATGCCTAAATATTAGTACAGGTACAGAGCCTTCCTTAACACCCACAGAAGAATAATTTTGTTGGTTGCATTCTGAAACCCAAAGACCAATCGTGAAGTAGCGTTGGGTTAAAAAGTCACACAAAATACTCAGTTTAGTCCTCTGGTGGTGAGGGTGGGTTATTTGTTTGCTGCAGCTGCTCAGGTTCACTTCTGGAAGCACCTGGGTGGCATCACCTGCCTTGTCTCCGGAGTATGGCCCATCATGTGGTATGCAAAGGGATTTTTGTGCTGTGCTGCCTCTTGGAGTCTCAAGAGCCTGGAATGCCTGTGCTTCGGATGGGAATGATGGCACGATGGTGGAGAATTGGATAGAGATCTGCTTTATCATCTTGTTTAAAAAAAAAAAAAGCCAAAAATGAAAAACCCAAGCAATAAAAGCTTACAATCCCAGCCCCAAAGAGACCTATCCACAAAAACCTTTGTTGTATTGTATGTTTTGAGATCCACCTGACTCAGGTCTGGTGGGCCTGCAAGACTGGGGCCGTGGGTGTGAGGCATAACATAACGCCAGCCTGGCAGTGGAGCGAGGCCGGTGTCAGCGTGGGGGGAGAGCTGCTGCAAAGATGTCGGGCCCTGTGTGCTCACTTTAACCAGAGTTGTCATGGGGTGGCGGTCTGTTTCTCACTGTGAGCTGAAAGGGAGCAGCGGGGTCCAGCCTAGCTCTGGGACAGCCACGCTGTTTGTATGCAGCCCCGGAGAGTGGGAGTGCTGAGTGGCAAAGTGAGTACATCTGGCATGTGGAAGCCGGGGCTCATTGCTGCTGGGCTTGGAGGGCGAAGAAGCAAATGTGTTCTTAAACACAGTAAGGAATTTCAAAGGATTTTTAAAACACTGTGAAGCATATCATCAGTCTGCCTGCGTTGTTTATTATTAGTGTTTTTCATGTTTGTTTGCTTTTTTTTTACTCTTGTCCCACTGTAGTATAGCTTTCCAGATTCTACAACAGGTGAAAGCTTGATCAGCAGCTGCAAAGCTGCCCGTCATTTTCTACCATCCCTAGAGTGTATGTTGGAATTGCTGCTCACACACGGTGCTGGAAGTCTCAGGCCAGGATAAGCTGAACAGGGCCTTACTCACAATTCTGAAGTTGCAAGATGCTGTCATGCTGTAAAGCCATTTCATTGTTGCATCACAGCTCCAGTTGTAAATTACAAAACAGGCTGCTTTAGGCTTGCTAGATTTTAATCTTAAATCTGAGACAGTCCCAGATGGATAAATTAAACATGGGTAGTGAACATGATGTGTTGGACCTCCTGCACATGTGAGGTGAATCTGTATGCAGTTACTTTGCAGACATTAGGCAGCCTAAGTTGCCAAGTGTCTGGAAAAGTGAGCAATTACTACAGAAATATGGGAAAAGTGGTTTAATGTACAGGCATGCATGGAGTGTGGGGTCTCTGAATAATCATAGAATCATTGGAGTTGGAAGGGACCCCTAAAGGCCATCTGGTCCAACTCTTCTGCAATGAACAGGGACACCTACAGCTCAGAGCCTATCCAGCCTGACCTTGGGTGTCTCTAGGGATGGGCCATCCACCACATCTCTGGCAACCAGTACCAGTGCCTCACCGCCATTCTCAGGTCTCTCCAGAGCCTTCTCTTCTCCAGGCTGCACAGCCCCAGCTGTGAGACAGGCTCTCTCAGCCTGTCCTCGCGGGGAGGTGTTCAATCCCTTAGGTCATTTTTGTGGCTCTCCTCTGGGTGCGCTCCATCAGGTGCATGCCTCCCGCACAGAGGATTCCCCACGTAGATGCCGTGCTCTAGGTGCGTCCTCACAGCACACAGCAGAGGGGTAGGATCATCTCCCTTGCCCTGTTGGTAACAAAACTTTCAAAGTCAGTATTTACAGGAGAGTAAGCCTTCTTTGTTGGAAAAAATGAATCACTAAGAGCGTAAAGAAGTTGTTGGTACAAGTATTTTATTTTAACAGTAATTCTTGCAAGAAGGATTCCTATGACTCTCAGCATATTCTCTGGGGAAGATTCTTCTAAATAATCACCGCTTCTTGCATTTTAAACAACTTCTTAAAGCACTGTAACTTAAAATGTATACTGTTTTCAATCTTTTTTCAGAAGATAGAATCCCAGTTTGGATTATTTTCTCAGATCCTTGCCTTAGCAATAAGGTGTGCTGATACAAGATGTGTCCAGACTGCTTGTTCCTTTTCTGTGTTGGTTTTGTGTGTGTGTTCTTTTTCTTTAGCGCTCGCTTTGAACACCTGTGAAGAAAGTAGCTAGCAGAAAGTGGGAGGAAGGGTCTGTCTGCACTTGCAAAACCAAACAACTGATGAATCAAAAGATACTAAAGTTGCTTCAGGATTCATCTGCTGTGTAATAACTCAAGAGGCAGCCTCCAGTTCACTCAGTTCCTTGGGAGCTGTCAAAGAAAGCAGTATCTTATTTTTACAGTTCCAGCTAAGAAAGGGAACTTGTCAGACAAAGACAATTTACAGCCCATTTATTTTCAGCATCCTCCTAATTCCCTTTATTTGAAATAAAACCCATCTTCCTGACAGACCAGCCTCTTATTTCCCTTAATCCTGCAGAGAAGTGATAATCTGTTATTTGTGACCTCATAGGCTGTTGCTACGGAGAATGTCATGATATCACAGAGCCTGTACTGTGACTTCACTGCTGTTGGAAGGAGCTGTCTGGCTCTCCGTGCTTGTGTATTTTTGGTGTTTTGCTAGTGCTTCCCATGGAGTGCTGTCTGGCGAACACACGTGCATCATGTCTGTCTGCATAAATGATTAATGATAATCAGAAGCTGCATGTCAGGTGATTATTTTTGGCAAATTTGTTCCTACCCGTGAAAGTTTTTGTTATCAGCAGGAAAATGTCACTGGGAAGTTACACAAAGCTTTTTCAGCCTTGATCTCTGAAGTCACCAGGAGGAAATGACACTGAATAGTGGAATTATTTTGTCTAAAACCAAGAACTCCTTGTTACTAATTCTCTTCTTCATCTGAAGAATATAACTTTGTCAAAGCCAAAGCATTTTTTGGTAACACCAGTGACACCAAAACTTCCACTGAAAGAAGTTTCTCAGGTACGAGATGAAAGATGCATTAGTAAAACCTTTATGCCATTAATTAAACTTCTAGACTCTTAATTATTAAATTAATATATGAAGGAGATGCATAACTGTAGACATTAGGCCTGAGACTTTCAGATATTAATAAGTAACTTACATGCATGGATTCTGTTTGCATTCAAGGCTGAGCTTTTATTACCAGATTGCAGGAACGTGCCTAAAATTAGGCTCCTCTATGACTGTCCTTATTTTCAGAAGTACCGAGAGTACAGCAGCACTCAATGGAGATAAAGGGAAGTGCAAACCTACATCGGTTTTGAAACACAAGCTGTGACTATTAGAAACAACATATGGCCGTAGGAACCGAACTTGGCTCTTTTAATATCTCTGCCTTTGACCATAACAGGAAGTTTTTAGAGAAATAGAATTTGTAACAGGAAGAAGATATTATTAAAAGAAAAGAGTATTTCCTTTGTTTTAAACACTTATTTTTTTATATACATCGGGAGCGGTATTGTTGGAACAACAGGAAGACATATTCCCATCTCTATTAAAATCTGTGTTCTATTTTGACTGTTAATTACAATTGATTTCATTTTTTGTTTCCACTTTTTTTAATGTGTGACATGAAAGTTAGTTCCTGCAGAGGAATTTAGCAAGATTATATGCATACAACTGCAGTCACTGGTGTAATATTTGGAAGGTTTATAAGCTAAATCAGGTTTTAAATGCACACTTATTCCAGAGTAAGTGTGGATTTACATAGGTATAATTGTGTGGTGGTAATTCTGGCAGTGAATTATTCTTTCAGACGAAAGCTTTGCAGTCCACTTCCATCTTATCCCTGTACCCAGAGATTCCCCAAATTGGGGTCAGAGAGTGTACCAAACCAGATGCTGCATAATAAATCTTCAGTGCAACATCTCAATTAAATGTAGTACCACAATTACAATACTGTACCACAAGTTAAGCGAAATCCTCCTGAGGATGCTTGGCAGACCACACATGGCACACAAGACACAATTTGGGAAACTGCATTTTCAAGTCCTGGTGGATTACACCTTCTTTCTAGAAACTACTTGTGCATGTGTGTTTTGAAGAGATTCTCATAAAGCAGCAGTAAACTTCTAAAGACAGCATTGGTGATGACACGTTTAACTGCTTTCATATGTTTTGGTTCAGACTGCCCAGACTGCTTGTTCCCTCAGTGGAGTGGTACTGTGCATGTACCTTATTAGCATGCACACTAATGTACTCTCTGCTTTCTTCATCGTCCCCTTAAACTCCCATCCTTCCACTGACTTTGCTCCTGCATTATAAAAGCTTAGGAGCAATCTGTTGAAGAACGAGCTGAATGCTTCTTTTTAGAAACTGTACAAGCTCTAAAGAGTGACAGAGCCCATCTGCAGTCACTGGAGGAAGCAGGTTCCCTCCGTCAGAGCATGAGCTTTGGACGATGCTCCCTCTGCTGCAACACTGGCAATTGGGTTTCAGCTTTGGGCAGACAGCAAGACTTGTTCGTTCTCTCAGGCTTTTAATTGGGGCTGGGAATGGAGGCTTTCATTGAGTCCTTTGTGGCACAGGGTGAAGGTCAGCCTGGAAAACAAAACAAAGGCGAGCGCCTGGTGGATGCAGAGCACATGCAGATTGGCTTGCAGAAAACAACTGTCCCTTTGTTCACTTCTCTCTTCACCAAAACATACAGCCGTTCCCACTTTGCTTATTCCAACAATCCTGTAGACCCTTGGATTTTCCCAGCCTTCGTACAGCTGGAAAGTTTATTTCTCACCATTTGGTTGTTATTCCTGCTTCCGTTCAGCCCCGCTAAGCATTTGGATTGTTTTAGCAAGTCTTCTTTCATCATTAGCATCACATCTGCTGCATCGCCTGCTTCAGGAGTCAAACAATATTCATCTTTCCTTGCATTTCCTTTTAACCTTTCTTATGTTTTTCTTTATGTCTGTTGTTTCTTGTTTTGCCCTACAATCTGCCACCGATCATATTTCAATCTTCCCAGCCTAAGCTTTCCTTTAAGCAGTCTGTACGTTAGCTCTAAGGCTAAAATTACTAGGTACCAAACAGAAGAAACAGCACAGATTTCAAAACCCACTTCTAAGGCTGTGTTCAGCCCTGGTGAAGGCTGGTTAGTGTGGCATGTTCTTTTACCATGCCATGAAATGTACTTATCCAGAGCTTGGATTTACACATCCCTATGTTTTAATCTAAGGTCTTCATGTGGACATTTATTGAACTTGTTCAAGAAATTATTCATCTTTCTTTTAGTGGCTTTTTGGTTTAGTTCAGTGTCACTTGAGACCATCCTGACGTCACCTCAGGAACCCTACTTCAGTTTTCTCCACACTGGATAAGAGGGCAAAGACACAACTATTTTTATGTGCTTTCGTCTTTCAGAAAACTGGGTCATAGCAACACTTGAGGAGCACAAGGATGCCCCGTCCCTGTAGACTTTCAAGGTCAGGCTGGACCAGGCTCTGAGCAACTTGATCTAACTGTGGATGTCCCTGTTCATTGCAGGCGAGGTAGACTAGATGGCCTTTAGAGATTTCCAACTCTTTTAGTGTACAGAGGAGAAAAAAGAGGAACATCCAGTTCTCATCCCAGGGAAGGGTTAACTGCACTATGTGCAGTGAGTGTTTGGTTTGTAATAGTTGTATTAGAAATCTGAAGGGTGGGCTGGATCATAAAGCGGTCACCCAGTCTGTCTGGTCACAGTTGCTCAGGTTTGTTAAGATGGTTAAAGAGGGCCTCAGAAGGCAGTGGCAGCAGCTGAGTGAAACAGCTGAGCCATTTGGCAAAACAGTGACATCAGCAGCATTGTGGAAGGCGATGCAGTGAGTGTGGGAGGATGTCATGCTGGAGTAGCTTTGGTTCCTGCACTTCAGGAGCATGATCTGTGCGTTGCTGGCGTCAGAGTGGTGGAACTGGCGGATAAGTGATGGTAATTCAAAGTGTAAATGTACGAGTGTGTGAATTAGGAAATATGTATGAAGTCACACAAGAGTTGTCTGTGAAGTTGATAATTCTGTCTGTCTTTGAAATAGCCTGTTCAGTTTTATGTCTCATGGACAGGGACATTTTCAGATTCTTGAAATTTTGCTTAAAAATAATTATAATAAAAAAGAGTAGCATGCAAAAAGGTGTTACTCTTGTAATGGTAGTAAAACACCCACTGAAGATTTTGTTTTACTGTAATATAATGAGTATTCAATAAAATTAAGCAAAATCCATGTGAAATGGATGGAAGGAAATGCATTTGATCTAGTGAATTGTTGAACTGGGGGAACCTCTCATTCTGAGTATGCCTATTATCTGGGGAGGTAGGTTTTGTTTTCTACATTTGCTGATAGTTACACGAGTTGGAAATGACCCAGTGAACCCTAAACTGCTAAGACTTTGGTGTCTAACCTTTTCTTTTTAAAACCACTTTGGCACTATTATAATTGATTCCATCCATGGCCTTTTCATCAGTTCTCTCCTAGCCAGGAAAAACTGGGCTGTTAAAGGCTGCTGCAGTACCATGGGACTTGGTTCAGTGTTGCAGGCTCTTACTCTAACCTGAAGTTATCTGCCAGTCATCAGTGTTTGCAAAGCTCTAACTACCTCAGTGTCATCTTTGGGATGAAAATCCTGCCACGGTTACAGGAATCAATACAAATAAGAGGAGATGCACCGTGTAGTCAGCTTGTGTTGCTAATCATCCTTTCACCTTCCAAGAATTTCAGCTGCCGACTTGCTGCTTGTGTGCTGCAGTGTTCCCAGCCTCACTGACAGTGTGCTGGTTGTGCTGAAGTTGATAGGGAGGAGCGAGGGGCTAAGGTGGCTGGTTGTTGTGCTTCAACAGCCATGTTCTGCACTTGCAGGGGTGTTGCCAGAGGGATCTTTTATAAGATTCCTGCCCTAAAAGGAAACATCTAGGTTTATCACTGTTGTTTTTCTCTTCTTTCGTTTATTGCATGCTCGTGCTGTCTTGCCAAACATCAGGCCCTTTTCAATGCTTCTGTCTTTCTTTGTATTTGAACTGTGTCCTGCCAGAAAACAGGCAGACTTTGACTATCTGTCTGTCTATCCACCTATCTATCTATCTATCTATCTATCTATCTATCTATCTATCTATCTATCCATCCATCTATTTATTTATTTTTAGGTTAGTATTACTGTAGCTTTAGTATTAATTCAAGGAATTTAATAGTAACAGGTTTCTATACAAGAAAATAAATCAATGTATTGCTGTTCTTTAGTCTCCCCCCATCACACAATCTTGGCTGTAAAATCTAACTTAGAGGATTCTTACTGTGATTTAAAATGTTGCTTACTTTCCTGTGAGGGTGATTTTCTAAAAATACAATCGTTTCAGCCACTGCCTTTCTTGGGGGAGGAGGGGTGGGGTTCTCCTGTTAAAGCTGATGGGAACTTAGCAAGTGTTGCACTGGGACCTGGTTTTAACCTGCGTAGGCAAGGTGTGAAGTGTCAGTTGTTTTTCATTTTAGTTTCTGTAACTTTTCAGTGAAGTGGAGGTGCTTAAATTAGAAGACTTGGATGAGCAGAGCTTCATATCCAGTGAGTGAGTGATGAAGTGTCAGGGCACAAGATCACAGTCTGGGAGCCAAATCCGGGAGTGCTTGCCTCCAACTCATCATTTTGAAACAGCATAAAAAGATACCTGCAAGCGGTCATTTGTTGGGCCTCTGGCAGCTAACTGCCAGTACAGTACTGCTGTGAGAAAACAACTTTCATTTTTTATACATATAAAGCAGGATATCCACCAAAAGCCTGGAAATCTAAACTTCCTTGTATGTGATGCAGGTGAGAAATTGGGAGGAGCGCTGGAATGTTATGATGCAGGATTCTGGTTGTTGTTTTTTGAAGAACTGTAAGTCAGAAAGGTTAAAAAAAACAGGAGGGACAGGCACATGAGATCCTTAAAACGATTCTTAAGGCCAGGAAAATGAGGTCTGAAAGAGGGAAAGTATGCTCTCTGCACATACATTGGAGTGTAAGCAGCATGAGGAGGAAAGGAGTAGGCTCGTGAACATTAGCACAAAACCAGATGGGCATTACTTGTTGGGATATTGCTGAATTTAATATCCTGATTGAGTTCCCTCTTGTGCTTTCTGAAGTACTTTCTGAAACAGCCAGCAGATTTGTGCAGGTAAGCCAAGGAGAGCTTCTCAGCATGCCACCAGCGTATCGCTGTTAGTGGGGCACTAATATTTCCAGATTTTCAGTACAAAGAGATTTCCTAAAGAAACACAAGCATGCATTTGTGTCTTTCTGAGGTTCTTTGGTCCAGTGTCTTCTGGAGCCATGCTGTTAGTGTGCTATTTTCTCCAGGCTGCTCTGTGAGGCCACCTCTTGTGAAAGTGGTGGTCGTGGCCGATGGCCTGTGGTAGGTACTCATGGCCTCTTCATCTACAGGCTCCAGCTTCTGACTGCTGATGGGCAGTGGTTGGCCTTCCACCTTCAGCATCCCCTGAAGCTGCTCCTGTTTTTTCATGCAGTAGGTGCGTGTTTAATTCACTTTTAAGCCCACAGAAGTGTTTCTTCTTGGGATGAGTTTCATTTCAGTGCAGTGGGTGTGGGCTCAGCAGACAAGCAAGATGAGTTTCCATGGGGTCACCCTGGGGGATCTGGATGTCAGGAGCACCAGGTTGGATTCGTTGGAGGCTTTGTGGCTGATTCTACAGCCCTGGGGAAGGCAAAGCTCCTGTGAAGCTGAAGGAAGATTTCCTGGAATGAACATAGGACTGTATGTATAGCAAACTCAGAGCTTTCATTGTTGAGACCCTGGCTGCTGTGTGAGTGCTGGTGTAGCAAAGCACCCTGCATGCCTTACACTTGTAAATCAGCTTGGTTATACTATGGTTTTGCTGTGTAACAGTTGGCACGGAGCTGTGAACAAGAGTGATCTGTTAGTGGAGCAACCAGCTCTTCTTGAAATTCATAGAGCTATTTCAGGCTGGGACAAGTTCTTTCACTGCTGGGGTCATTGCTAGGCTGGGCTGGTGGCAGAGTGATCACTCTGGGGGAACGCCAGTTGCCCACTCACTCTGACCCAGCACAGATGGGTCCTCAAGTGCTGTGTTTCAGGAATGTAAGGGTTATGTGGGTTAATGTAAGGGTTATACTACGCTTCAAGCTGCTTCAAAGTGCTTGAAATATGGGAGCCTTTGAAGAAGAGTCCCATGGCAGCACTCCTTGTTTTGTTTGCTCCTGTTTCTGCCTGCGTGGTCTTCTCATTTTGACTGATCACCACTAGTTTTACAGTAAAGACAATTTTAAATGTTTCTTTCTCTTAAAATTCCCAAATAACTCAAAATGTTTCTCCCAAGCTGCATCTGTCCCTCATCATGTGCTGTTCCTTCCTCTTATGTGTTTTCCTGATGCTCCAGCATAGCATATCCTAGAAAACCTAGCACTGGCAGTGAGATGGTGACATAGTGACCTCGTTCTGAGCATTACTTTCTTTGTCAGGAGCAGCAGAAGCTGAGGCAGCTCCACTGGCTCTCAGCACTTGGAGCAGTTTGACGTTTTCTGCCTGGCAGGGTTTCAGGGCTCACTTTGTTGTGAGCCCAAACAGTGAATAGAATGATGAAAAACGAGCTTGCAAGAACTTGCCCACTGCTTTATTATTTTTTTGATAAACAGTTGCAGCAGCACAACTTTGATCCAGTGTAGAGTAATGCTCTCTGTTACGTGCAGAGCTGCAGCGTTCTTCGGGATTGACAAAGGAGGAGAGTAAGTCTTTTCTTTGAATCAATAGAACAGAAATTAGTGTCGTATTCAAATAGTGAATAATTCAGGAAAATACAGCTCTGTGTAAGCGCGTGTGTGTATATGTGTAAGTCTGAGCATTTGTGGTTTTGTGTGTTGTGGGTGTGTGTGTGTGTGTGTGTTAAATCAGGAAGAGATGTTGGGGATATGTTTTTTATCTTGACCAGAGGGTTAAAGCTTTAACTTGTCTTTGCTAATGCATGTAAATAGCTTTCTTGTCCACTTAATGAGGAGGCTGGCTTGTTATCCTCTACAATGCAGCTGGGCACGGTTCCAGAAGCAGAGGCACTTGGTTTCAAAGACAAAGAAGCCAGCGCAGACGTAGGGAGAAACCTGGAACATTGCGCGGTGGATTTTTTCAGAGCGATGACTCATTTCAGTTCACAAAGGATTCTGGGCAGGGTAGTGAGAAGTCAGGTTGGCTGATCCATTCCTATGACTTCACTTTGCAGAGAGCCAGGCAGAAGAGGAGTGACACTGCAGAATCCTGAGGCACTGCAGTGGAGAGGTGCTTTGCTAAGACTGTGAGTGCCTTCAAAACAGGGGGTGGTGTCAGAGCAGGATTCCAGCTGTGCTGTGGAAAGGGGCAAAAAGGAGAGAGATGTTTTCAAAACACCGTGTGGGAGTTGCATTTGTAGGGCCCTTTAGATTCTCTGCTTCCTCCTCCCCTTCATTTCTTAACCATTTATTTCTTGTGCTTATATGAGAATTAAGTGTGAAATGGCATTCCCTTCGGTGGAGCTGCACAGATACTGCATTCTCTTTTATTTTCTGGAAGCCTCTACTTCCTGCTTGAAGAGGTGGGTGTTCGGCATATTACTGCCTAAAAGCGTGCTTTGTTTTTCTTCTTTCAGGTCCTGTGGCACTGATCTCTGCTGCTGCCAGCTTCCACAGTGATATAAAGCCCCAATATGCACAGTGTTCTTACATCACAGCTACTCTGGATGCTGTACTGGAGCATGGAACCAGATCATAGGGGATCAGGTAAGTCCCCCTTTTTTAACATATTGTGTGCCGGGAATATAGACACGGACATTTGCTAAGAGATGTGTTTGAAAATTACAATTTGTGTAAACACATTCTAAAGCACACAATATATTAAAAAACAAACAAACAAACAAACAAAAAAACAAACAGCAACCCTACCCTCCTTCATCCCAGGATAAGCAATACCTCAAAAAATCTCAACTGAATCCTCTCTGGGAAAGTTCCGTGCTCCAGGAGAATCTTTTTATAATAGTAGTCATAACACGTGCTGGGATATATATCACTTTGGATCAAGAGGCAGCTGACCACTGGACATGAACCAAGAAAAGGAAATGTAAATTTCAGGAAATACTCAGAAGGAATGTGTGTAAGACAAGTGTGGCACTTGATGAACCTGCAGATCA
This sequence comes from Odontophorus gujanensis, assembly GCA_013399175.1. NCBI lineage: Eukaryota > Metazoa > Chordata > Aves > Galliformes > Odontophoridae > Odontophorus > Odontophorus gujanensis. Next base: position 226,665 of record VXAB01004733.1, on the reverse strand, counting down.
TGCTTTTAGCTGGGTCTGACCAAGCGAAAAGATTAACGTACATGACTGAAGTGCAGTTTGTAACTGGTAGAGGACTAGAACCTTGTTCAGAGGCAAGTATTTGTCATGTGGTTGCTCACTGCTAGGGTTGCTGTGTTATCTTCAGACTGGTTAAAATTGTACTGGTCACATTACCAGTTTACATTCTTGAGGTCTATCTGTATCTGCAGATATATCTGTATATTTTGATGAGCATGTATTTCAGAGGTGCAGGATGAGCTTCCTGTTTAGAGAATATCTGTTACTGCTTTTGACGTGCCTTTGTTTAACCTGCTCCTAAATGTGAATAAATGGCAGAATCTTATACTTTTCTTATTGAAAATTCTCTGATATGTGTAACCATCTATTAAACACAGCTTGCTGCTTTGTCCTGCAAACTCTCCAAAATTGTGTTTTAAAATGAGGATTTAACTATGGCTGAGATTAGTGAAAACAGTGTAATTTCTAATTTTCTTTATTTCAGATTTGGTGAATAAAATGTGTTCTTTCTTGTGATATGTTAGTGCAGATCTAAGGCGTTTCAGGGTAATCTGGGTAATACAGAAATCTGCACATCCTTCTGCTCCCTCGTGTTGTTTAATGAGATGAAAGCATTATCTGGCTTAAAATGGCAATTATATGTCATCGTTGTGAGTTCATATATAAGAAGTTTTCTTTGCCACATTTAAGTGAGTATGCTGTGATTAGAGTGATTCACTTATGTCGAGGTTGGGGTAAAAAGGGAGTCACATGCAACCCAGGCCAGGAATGTGACTTGTGGGGCATCAGTCGCTTCTGCAAGTCAACTTGAAAATGTGCTTTTCCTAAAAAAGGGGGAGAAAAAAAAAAAAAAGTGAAAATATAATAGTTGAATAATAATAGTGAGTAATATAATAACAGTGAAAATATAATAGTTGAAGAGCTTTCTTTCTGTCCCTTACTGGTAATTTTGTTTTTGTTACTTCTCTTGTGTTTGAAGAGCAGCTTTCTCTAGTTCTTCCTGGAGTGAAACTGTGGTTGACTGTTGACCAAAACATGTTGTTATCAAGAAAATGTGTGTAAGGAATTTTTGTTGAAACTACATCTGTGGCCATGAAGTGTCATGAAGTACTCTAGTTGTTTGATGCTTTCTGATTAATTCTGTAGCTCCGTAAGCAGCAGCAGTAGTGACCTGATGTGTGTTTTCTGACTAGGTTCTCTCATGTCTGGCGGGACGTGGCTTTGCTCCATGCTCTGTGCAGTTGGAGCATGTATAGCAAATACTCACTGTTGTAGAGTCTCTGTTGTCTACTGAGTCTCGACCTCTCTGGCACATGAACATAACCAGACTGTGTTTGTGCAAGCTTCATTTCCCATGGAAACCAGGCCAAAATCATGTTTAGAGCTTGTTTTGAGCCATAGGAGGCAAAAGGCTACAGAGGTTTTGAGCACCAGGATAGCCAGACTTTGGCTTTCTGTATTTCACAGGATGCATAGTGTAATCAAGAGGGTTTCTTCACCATTTCAAGGAAGGAGTATATATAAATTCTAATAAATTGTGGCTTTGCATTGTAATCTTGTGAATTTTCCTTTTGAATGGCTGTACTGAATCGGTTCCATTTATAAGTCAAGGAGTGATTTTTTCAAACAGTCTTCATGCAAACTTCACGAGACAGGGACTTCCAAGTCACTTCTTTCCAACAGCAGAACGGCTAACAAAATTCTGTCATCTGTATGCAGGTGGTAGTGTAATTACTGAAAGATGGTGAGAAATGCAGTGTAGCTCATTTTCTCCCAGGATGGCGGTACCCCAGCTTTCAGAGAGCAGAGGTAAACCGGCACAGGAAAGGCTCTGGCTCATATGGTTTAGGGAGAGGTGAATTTTCTTTGCCAGATCAGTTGCAGATTGTCACTTTCTCATCTTTATGTTGAAGATAGCTATGGTTACTCTGTTTTTCTGATTGTTTTGAAATCCGAAGAAATGTGCTATGTAGGAACTAAGTGTTTATTTTATTTGCTATGTAATCCCTTGTTCTAAGTAACAGGAGTTACTGTTTTCCCACTGGGTAGCGCTATAAATCCCCCTGAGGCATAAATGAGGACAGCCCCCATTTATTGTTTCTTATATGCTTAGACACTCTTTAAAATGAGGTACCACTTAAACAGTATAGAAAAACTTCAAAAAAAAAATAATAAGAGATTATTGGAAAGACACTGCAGAAACGGAGCTGAAACTGTATATGTGTACATATAAATATATAGATAGTATTTATACAAAGATTGCAGTCAGCTGGTGAAAACTGCTTTCTGAGCTTCAGTTTTCATTTAATTGGGAACATAAACATATGAAAGTCAAGGATAGTAATTTGGTTTCAAAAGAAAGCTGCTTGAGACAAGCATCAGCCAGAGCTAACAGGAGCCATATGCTGGATGGTTTGTGTAAGTGATGTGGTCTTCCAAAAGAAAAAAAAGTAGGATAAGCAGATTTGATTATTATTATTTTTTTTTAAACAGATCTTTCCTGAAAGAAAAAGAAAAAAAAGTTATAGTCAACCTTCTATTCAGAAGGCTAGACAGTGTTTGTACACACAGTTGATGTTAATATGTGAAATCATAAACATGAGGAAGTGTTGTGTTGTTGTGCATCAGAGAAGTTTGTTCACTTAACAGTAATACAGAGTGCTTGTAGTTTCCCAGAGATGTGGGATATTTAAGATGAAATTCGTTGAGTTAGAGCCTCCGTGGGTGAGGGGCTTTTGACTTTCTATCACTAGGACTACTGCAGGTGTTACCTACGTGTGTCTTCCTTTTTAAAGCCAGAATCACTAATTAGCTCAAGTGGACCATTACTGATGGAGGGCTGCAGAGTTAATTCAGACACAACAGAGGTGAAACAAGAATTGCCTCATCGTAAAGAAGGTTGAAAAATATTAAATGGAAGAGTATAGGCCTTGACTAGTGACAGTCCTTTACAAAACAGAAAGGTAGGTGCATTCACATGAATGAATACACGTTGACTGTTTCTACTCCATTTAAAGATATTTAAGTTAAGGTTTTGTGTGCAACTGTTGTCTTATTTCTAGTTAGTGAAATGTTTGTTAGCTAGTGATAGCGTGCTCTGCTAGAGGTTGTGTTAGTGATAAGGATCTGAGGGAATGTGTTTTGAATCAGTGAGGCATGGAAACTAGAAATAGTTCACGTTTCAATGGAATCTCTCAGTTTGTTGATGTTGACAGCGAGGACACAACTGGCAGTGATCAAATCCAGTAGACTGAATGTTTTCTGCAGGCTAAGCTAGAAAAGTAGTTCCACGCTGGGAAATCGTGCACGGTGCAAGGTTACTGAAATTCACATAAACTTTACGTGTAACTCTACACGTAACTCATGTTTAACCAGGTTTGAGTCAACACATCCTGACAGGGTGATCCCAAAGGTGTGCCCTGCAGGCATGGTGCTGCCTGGGGAGAGGGCTGGGAGGTGTGCTCACAAGGGCACCTATGGTGCCCATCCTCTGCATATGAAGGGCGGTAGCTTCTGAAATCACCTGCTTCAATCTCACGATTCTTAGTGTAACTGATGTTTTTTAGGCATGAAATTAACAATTGAAGGAACCATTCCCCTCAACAAAGTGCAGTGGTGACTTGTGTGTCTTGGTGATAACAGAGATGAACAAATTTCATCTGATGGCAGGCATAGTTATCAGTAAACAGTAATTAATAACTGTGAGGTTCTTTATCCATTCTCCAGTGATGAAGGGGCAAACAGCATTTGTTCCTGAGTCATGTGGAATTGTACCTCATCATGTTTCCCTGTAAGCTGTCTGCAGTCTCTCTGATTGATACTGCTTACATGCAGAGTGCTCTTCTGGCAGGAACTTCTCAGGCACATATAGATGAAAATATCTAGAACAGATTATATGTTAAGGTCATCATTCAGTCATCATTCAAGAGGAGGGACTTGAGGTGCACTGTGTTGAAGCTGGAGAAAAACTTCTGGGATGGGATTGTAACAGCGATGTAGTCAGACCTGATGAAGCAGCAGCAGTCAGGAGGCAGCATAGAGCCAATGTGTACTTTAAATCATTATTGTATCTTGGATAATATGTATCACTGTTTTACAACAGATTGTACAGCTGGGGTGTTGAAAAACACGGCTGGTATGTCTCACTGAAACAGTTACGCAATTTGCTACTCTCATCAGTTCCTTTCTTTAACAAAGCAAGGACTAAATGCATTTTGATACTGACTTTCAGGGACCACCATTCCTGTCTAGTCGAAGGAATAGAAATACAGATAGGACAAATATCAGATCCTCACAATTACAGAAAAAAGCTTGAATATTATTTATTTTCCACTGTCAAAGGAGATATCTTAGTCTGTTTCTCTCCCATATGTGAGATCATCAGGGAACTGTTATCCCTTCAAGAGGAGGTATGGAGCAGCATGTAAGATCAGTTCTATATTTATATCAAGTGTGTAAAAATGCATATCTGTAAGTGTATTTGTGCAGTCTTTCTAGTATTATCAGATTATCATTTCTCCTGTAACTTTCTCTTTAAAGATTTTTTTCAGTGGTCTTTTAAGTATGGGCTAGAGAATTATGTTTAAAGATGACATGAGAAAGAACTATTTGGGTGAAGTTACAACAAAGTTTATTTTCAGGCCATCCTGGAACCATAAAATCTTCTAAAAATATATTACCTTTACAAAGACATTACAGAGTCACAGAATCACAGAACTGTAGGGGTTGGAAGGGACCTCTAGAGATCATCGAGTCCAACCCCCTGCCAAAGCAGCTCCCTAGCCCAGGTTGCACAGGTAGGCATCCAGGTGGGTCTTGAACATCTCCAGAGAGGGAGTCTCCACCTCCTCTCTGTGCAGCCTGTGCCAGTGCTCCGTCACTGCACTGTGGAGAAGTTCCCATGCACATTTGTGCAGGACTTCGTATGCATCATTTTGTGACCATTTCTCCTTGTCCTATCCCCACACACTGCTAAGAAGAGTCTGACCTTGTCCCTATGCCTCCCACTCCTTAGATATTTGTAGATGTGGGTCAGATCCCCTCTGAGTCTTCTTTTCTCAAGGATGAACAGACTCAGGCCTATCAGCCTTTCCTCATAACGGAGGTGTTCCATGCCCTTTATCATGTTTGTAACCCTCTGCTGGACTCTTTCAAGTAGATCCCTGTCTTTTTTGTACCAGGGAGCCCAGAACTGGTCACAGTACTCCAGGTGAGGCCTCACCAGGGCAGAGTAGAGGGGGAGGACCACCTCCCTTGACCTTGACACATTAGATGTGTAGATCTAAGACAGGCTTATTGAAAATATCAGTCTTTAGGTGTTTGATGCTTTTGTGACTTTAAAGAGCATGTTCCACTTCATCAGCTGAGCGGATATGGTGTTCATTAATGCATCAGCATACTTTTGTAATCTGTCACTAATAGACATATTCTGTCAAATGGAAGTGGTAGGTGATCCACACCACTAGCCAGTCAATGAGTTGTGAAGTCTCTGCATCCAAAAAAATGCCTATAGCTCTTTTGTTTGTGGATTTACCTTACTAGGTATGTTACTTAGGTACTAGGATGTTCAACTGCAAGGTTTTGCTATCTTAAATGCCCATTTGTAGGCACGTGTGTGATTTTTGTGAGTCTGTCAATAGACCCGTTGAGAAACTGTATCTGCATTGTGTACATCTCTCCTCTTCCGAAGTTCACCATGTCCAAGTCTTGAAATAACTCATTTGGCTGAAATAAGTTGGATGGTTCTCATTCTGCAGAGTACGAAAACTGCAGAGCTGTATGCATCATTTCCAATTTGTCTCTTCATTGTTGTTCTGTGAGCAGCATTTTTATACAAAACGCTTCATTGCCCATCTGTTGTCTTTTTGCAGGTGATGTATCACCGATCAGCATGTCTCCCATCAGTCAGTCACAGTTTATTCCACTTGGGGAAATCCTTTGCCTGGCCATCTCAGCGATGAACTCTGCCCGAAAACAAGTCACACAAGAGGCACTAATGGAGCACCTAACAACCTGCTTCCCAGGTAACTGTGCATGAATAAATCATTGGTCAGAAGAGCTCATGCCTGTAAAAGGGCAGTTAAAGAATCCCCGCCCTCACTGTGAAAGATGCTTGTCTGTTTGGCTTTCTTAGAAGATGGAGTTTCACATTTGGTAGTCTGTTTATCTTAGCTCTCCTGGATGGGAATATTGATTAATCGTGAGATGCTGCCCAAAAGTAAAAGGAGGCTTTTGGGTTCTAATCTTAAAACTTTTTCTGTTCTTTTTTCTTATATGTACACACAGAGGTGTTCCATTTGATGGGGTCAGTCATGTGAGATGAATTTTGCAGGGCCAATTCCTGGCTTTACATAAATATTAAAACAATGTCTTGAGGTGCTAAACAGCAAATGGTGTTGGTTTGTTTCTTTTTTTTTTCTTCTTTTTTTTCCTTTTTTTATCTGATATCAGAATAAAGCTATTTGTCTCTTTTATCACAAAACACCTTCTTTATCATCATAATCTGGAGAGTTTAAGACTTCTTTATTACTTGAAGAGAACAAAATCATATATTGGAGCCAGAACAGACTAATTCCACCTCATGGCTTTCAGTATGGTTTTAAGAGCACTGTTAACTTTATTCAGCTGTTTCAAGTGCCATCATTCACCCTCCATAGGACTGACCTCACAGAGGTCTCTGTGTAGAGTATTCTCTTTAAAAGAATGGGTTTCCCACATCCTGCCTGTGGGACAGACTCTTAAATCTGGTGGGGACTGATACAAGTGCTAGAATCCAATGGTGATTATGTGTCTGCCTCAGCGGGGGGTGTGTTATATTTAAGCTGAGAGGAAGCTGTTACCCTGGGGACTTTCAGAGTCGTCTTTTCAAATTCTGGCTTGAAAATCTTCAATTTTTTTTTTTTGTTTTAATTTTTAACTTGGCAACTCTCTTGACTAAAAAGTTTGGGGAACCGTAGATGTTTGTCCTTTCCATTCCTCAGTTTAAAGTTCTCTGAATTTAGCTAGGAAAAATTTTGATTGTACTTCTTTTAATGCCTCAAAAGTAGTAATTAGAAATTCTTCAGTAATTAAACTTCTGATACCTCTGCTTCTTCTGGGCAGCCTAATCATAACCATGATCATAACCCAGCGAGGTTGTGGATGCCCCCTCCCTGGAATTGTTCATAGCTGGGCTGGATGGGGCTCTGAGCAACCTGGTCCTAGTGGGAAGCATCCCTGTCCATAGCAGAGGGGTTGGAACTAGACGATCTTTAAGGTCACTTCCAACCCAAACCATTTTATGATCCTATGTGTTTTTATGCCTTCTATTTTTCTGCTTACAAGTTGCAAAGCAAGAGTTAACTCCAAGCCAGCCTTACAGGTTGCACTGGCTTTTACTGCAACTGGCACTTGCTTCTGAGTTTTTAAAATGTAGTTCTGGATCTACAGCAATGTTTGAAGTAAACAGTTCTGTCTGACATTTGATAATTGCACTTTGGAAAAGATAACTGCAAGTGTATTTTGTAAATACTATCTCTCTGTTCTGATTTGTGGTTTAGCTTGCAGAGGGTTTATTTTCAGTATGCTTTGCAGATTTTGAAAATAGTAGTAAAAGTTGTAAGGGATAGGATGCAAAGAAGACAAAGTTCACAATTGTAATTCTAGTTGAATTTATTTGGATGGTTTTTTCCAGGTCATGTTTTCTGTGTAGCTATGTGTTAGAAAGGTTGCAAATACTGCAAGTGATTTTTTCCAGTGATTCTATCAATACGTTTAATAAAAACACGATTGAGTGGCGGAAATGATAATTTACTGGTGGCATCCCTTGGGTTTCCTGGGAGCATCAGGTGCCATGGTGCGCTGTACTATTCTTGCTAGACAGAGCCATGCATCAAAACTAATTCAACAGGCTCTGCTGCTGCAGACTTCTCACAAGAAGCCTCAGGCAACTTAGCACACAGTCTCTTACTGCCTCTCTTTTCCACTGGCCATGGACATATGCATTTCTCAAGTTGGGGATTCAAAAAAGGAGAGCCTTGTTTTTCCCATTCCACTTCCTAAAACATAAAGAAAGTTATAGTTAAAAAAAAAAATAAATCCACCCTTCGTGGTTCAGTTTTTTTTCCCCTCTCCCTTCTCCGCCAGCCATGATGTGTTTAACAGAGAAAGCATGCATGTTCTCTCAATGTATGAGCAGTCCATACATATCATACCTTTGGATCATAAATGGAACATCTTCTCGTGTTGAGTGATGTTTCCACTTGTCTGCCCAAACTCATAAACCAGCCGTGGCTTTTTGAGTCCTTCTGTTCACTGTGGCTATTTTCAAATATCTGATGTCCTCCCGTATTCTGATAGTTTATTTTTCCTAATTATGTTATGATACGCTGAGAGAGAGGAGAGCACTGCCAGTGTAGATGTTGCTGTAATTGTCAAATAACCTCTCTGTATCTCAGCCCGTAGCAGCACTTGTCTGCCTGTGCCGTTTGTGTTTTAATGAACAGATGCTTCTCTGCTCTTCATGGCATGTATAAATTTCCTAAGACCCCAGATGCCATTCTCAAACTGCCTAAGAATAATAAACCGCTTTCCTCAGTGCAGATCTTACACGAGCAGTCTAGCCCTCTAGTTTGCTGAGCCATTGTGCAAGCATAAATCTGGGCCATGGCTCTATCTGAAATAAGGTATGCTAATTATTTATAACATCACATAGCAACCACTTCACATCCTTAACTAGTATTTCATGAGCCAATCAGAGTATTTCTTTTATCCCTTGTTAAGCCTTAGCATCAGCTCAGGAGAAAATCATTTTAGCAGACTTAACACCATTTAAATACTACTTCAGATGTATTTTTCATGAATTTATTTTATTGAAAAAGTTTGTAATGATAATGCACGTGTTATTTGTGTCACTCGTTATTTGGCAGGTTTTTAAAGAACAGTTGAGTTCCTGCTGCACGTGTTCCCATTATTCTAACTTGGAATTGCCCAATGAGATGTTTGTACAACCCTACTTTATAATTTATTGACCGTGGTTTAAATCCTGTGCACTAAATGTAAATCTTTGAAATCCAGTATAAGGAGCTAAGAATGTAACCTCTGTTCCTGTGTTTAGCAACCAGACCCTCTTATCTGTATGACCATGGCTGAAGGAAACAGCAAGCTTTAGACTATGCTGTCTTTAGTAAGGATTTTTCTTTTCTTTCCAAATTTGTCTATGTTTGTTAGAAAATTGGTTCTAAGATGTTTGATATTTCAGTGTGGAAACTGTGTCTGTGTATTGGACTAGGTCACGTTTCAAAGCAGACGCTTTTCTGAAAGCTGACAAATTCCTGTGACATCCACATTCATATCTGTTAGCTCTTTAAATATGTGAAATGTATGTGTAGCACTTAAAATAAGTGTCATACATTAACTGAGTTCACCCTAGGTCAGTGTTCTTTGTGAGCAGCAAACAAGACATAATCTTCTGTCTGGAAGCTCTGTGGATGGCATAGTAGACTCTCTTGAGATGCAAAAAATGTACATGTCTGATGATTCAGTGTCCAGACAGTTTCTGCTTTTGAATTATTAAAACACTACATAATCTGAAATAACACCACTGCTGTCATGCAGCATTTTAAATGATAGAGCCTCTAAACTACTGGTTGGTTGCTTGCTTTTTTTTTTTCTTCTTCTTGCACCTATTTAATAGGGGAAGGGAGACCTTAGGTAGACTTCTGAATGCAGGGACAGGTTATATATAGAAATGATGTGGGCAGGTTACCGTGAAAAAAAGATCTTGAGGAAGCCAGGAAATCTGATTTCTTCTTCTGTTTGTGCCTCTGAGTTGCCATGATCTTTGACAAGACATTTGCCCTCTCTCTCTCATTGTTATTTCCAACACAGTAGGGCTGCTAAGTTGACTTTGATTATTTTAAATGCTTTGTTGTCCTTGGAGTGTCAATCATAAGTTGTATCTATCCACGTGGAAGAATCAGACAGCTGAGATATTGTGAGGGAGTTCCAGATCTAGCTGAGGAAAGGACTTGATTTAAAAACATCCCCGCAAACCCAGTCCTGGGTGCGGTTAAGTGTTGAGAGACTGTGTAGGCTTGAAACTCCTGCTGTTCTAGTTTGCTCATGGAGTTGTTGCACTGTGTTAGCCTTCAGTTTTCTCTCTGCGGTTGACAGTGGTCTCTGGCCACTCCTGAATGTGCAAATTTTCCTACTTGGACTTCTCACCTTGGGATAATAGATCTGTTAACAGGAGCAAGATGCCGCTTTGGCCTCTTGCTTCCCTGGCTCAGGAAACGTGAAAAGGCATAGAGCTGTCAAGTGGTAAATATGCACTGGAAAAAAAAAATCTCCTTTTCATTCACTGTGAGTCTTTAGGCCTGCTCTGTGCCTGCTGAAGTCAGGAGAATCCTGTCCAGTGGCTCCAGTTGGAGCAGGGCTGGTCCCAGACTGTTCCTGTTGTTCGCTTTCTCCTGAGTGTATTTGTTGATGCATGGCATTGAAATTGTCATATGAAGAACAATTGAACAACCCAATCCTGTATTTGGGTCTTCATCCACAGCAGGACTTTCCTCTGCTGCTTTTTAACCTCTTCAGAGGTTGTAGAAATTTTAGTAAAACCCACACAGAGGAGCATTTATTTTATTTTTTATTGAACCTGCTACAGTCTAATGGAAATCCCATCAACCATGGGATTAAACAAGGACTCCCCTTGTATTTTATTTATTTATTTTTTTGACTGCATGCATATGAATTGCCACATGAGAAGAACTCTCTTTGCAGTGCTTGTATGGGAAGTTTGGGCTTCTAAGTTTGTGTAATTCCATTCCACACCCAGTATCACACTTCAAGCTTGGAAACAAAAACTAACAACGCAACTGGAGTCATAGGGTGAAATATTAGGTGCTCGGAGGGAAAATAGAAGTAGTAGGTAGGAAAAGGAGAATTATTAGGCAGGATAAATTTTACACTTCCTAATGTAAATGAACTACTTGATCTTTGTGCTCTTCTGTCTCTTGTTAAGAGCAATGGGAATGCAACTGCTGAGGCTGTGCCATATGCAGCCGTGTTGGAAGTATTCACCTGAAGTACTAGGTATAAAGGCATACACAAAATACCAGCAAAGGGAGCTAGATTAATTTCATTGCTCCTGTCCATGATGCCAAACAGCTTCAATCAAGTTTGAGTCTGTTCCTGCTTTTGTAAGTACCTAAAGAGACCTGAACAAAATCTGTAAGTAGTGTTAGCAGTACTCCAAGGATCTGCATCTGCTGTCGTCTCACCTGGGGTAGTGAAATGCAGGGAACTACTGTGTGCAGCAAGCAATAGGAGTGATAGTCTCCAACTCCTGAGAGAAGGCTGTTGCAATTTACTACCAGTGTCATTGACTGCCCAGCCATGCTGACTACTTTTTCCTTGATGTTTTTCTGCATGATCTCTGTCCCTGTGACTTAGTTAGTTAATGTAACTACAGTGCACCCTGTATTTAGACGCTTACCTAACATACTGTAGTCATTATGGTTTGTTGGGTGAAAAAATACGTGCTTATTTTTACCATGTATTTGCAGGGCGTTTTGGCTATAGTATAATAAAAAAAACTAGCTTAAAACACGAGGTGATCATCAATTTCTTCCTAGCGTTCCTAGGTGAATATCTTGTTCCTTTTTCTCCTTTTTTTTTTAAATCTCATTCTTTTTTGTTAAGTGAAATAAGGATGAAGTTCTGATAGACAAAGGTAGTAGGTATGTGTTGAGGTGTTTATTGGTAGGCTCCTTGAGGATGCAGTGACTTGGTCAGGTTGTATGTAGAGGAAGGAGGAGAGATTGGCTGCTGCACAACAACTGCATCTCAGTAGAAGCAGGACTGGACCCTGTAGTGCATTTTCAGCACAGGATGGAGTAGCATGTAAGCTTGATTTTGGAGTCATCTGCCACTTGTGATGCAAAATGTAAGGGATGGCACTACCCAAGAAGACCCTAGATTTCCTCAGTATGCTCTACGCAGATATTAAAGGTGTGTCAAGATAGTGGGCATAAGCTTTTCTTCCTGGAAAATGGTGAACATCCTATGCTTCGTTAATTCTATTCACTTTCCATGACCACTTATCTTCCAGGTAGTTCCCATCTGTTTCTTTGGCAGAAACAGACAATAAATTCAGCCTTTTTTATATTGTATTTTACTTTGCAGTGCGCTTGACGTGATGAACAGTAGATATGTGTTGCCATATTTTATATCATGAAACTAAGTGTGAGGGTGCTCAGCAGCAAGACTTCTTCCTTACAGGGTGTTAGAGCTGTCGTAAGTTCCAGTACTGGTCACCTTTAGTTTGTTGAGCACTGTAAGACTTCTTATTTTGTTTGCAAAGGCAGGACTCCTTTGGACTACCCAGAAGTTTACTGCAGGCTATCATCCCATCCCAAGAGCATACCTTTTCCAGAGTTGCCCTCGCACCAAGAAACTGCTTTTGAGCGAGTTCTCCTGTTCTCTGAGATACTGAAGTTTTCGTTGTCCCGTTTTTCACTTGCACTGCAATACTGGGTGCTGATGTTTGGAGCCCATTTATGTGTACAGTCAGCAGTGTGCTAATCATGTGATGAGGCGTTGGTCATAGTGCCAGAGCTCTCGCTGTCATCCTCACATTTGAATTTTTTTGAAAGATTATGATTTCTCATTCAACACAAGCAGATTTCTTTTTCAACTAGTTTTGCTAAAACTCTAGTTTCCTTAGCTCTACATGGAACATACTCATGTGCACAGCGTGCTAATTCGGTTTTTTATCTAAAGTGTTAAAGACTTGCTGCTGCACCACTCAACTCTGCAGGTGTACTGGTAGTGGGAAGGACTGGGTTCACAGTGCCACATTTCCTATGTGGCTACTGTGGCACTGATGCGTGGCTGACATACTTGACCATCTCTTGATATGTGATGTATTACTTAGGTAAGCATCCCTCACATGACACATGACGGGTAGAAGCAAATTGTTTGGAGCTAGATCTGTAACTTCCAGCATAGTGGAAATGTTTCTTTGGGTAACTAAAACTGTATCAGTCAATACATGTATTTTGGAGCAGCTGTTTTAGTTGAGACATAGGTTAGTGGGAGAACAAGCCAGTTCAGTAAAGATTGTGATGGGGGTAGTTTTGGGGAATCCTTTTTTTCTTTTTTCTTCTTTTCCTTCATAGTATTCTTCTGTAGAAAAACAACTCAGACATCCAAATTAACAAATAACCACTATTTTTTACAAGACTGTACATTGTTTTAGATAGTTCTGGTGAACTGGGATACAGGTATTTGATTGGAAGAAGAAAAGTGAAATATTCATCCTAACACTCTTCGCTTCACAGCGATTTCATCCTGTAGCTTAGGGTCACCTGTGCTATGGAAGTGACTAGAAGTTCTCCTTTCTTTTTTAGCACTCCATTAATGGCCTCCTTTCTCTTAATAATTCATATGTTTGAAGTGTAGGAGATAAGTGGAAAAGCAAACAGACAAGAGAATGCCTAACAAAGTACTTTGGAGTTGTTTGTTCAGCATATTCCAGCTTGCACATTAGAAAAACAGGTTTATGTAGGGGAGGGGGGAAGCCAGGGTACTCCGTTGTTTACACACTCCCTGATATCTGTTTGCTGTCATTTCTAGGGGTTCCAACACCCAGTCCAGAAATCCTTCGACATACCTTGAATATGCTTGTACGGGAGAGGAAAATATACCCGACTCCAGACGGTTATTTCATTGTAACCCCACAGACTTACTTTATAACACCATCCCTCATAAGAACTAACAGTAAATGGTACCATTTGGATGAGAGGATACCTGACAGGTCTCAATGTACCTCTCCACAACAAGGAACTATCACTCCCTCCACCTCGGGATGCGTCAGGGATCGAACACTACCCAAAAACCACTGCGACTCCTGCCACTGTTGCAGAGAAGACATGCACAGCATGCATGCATCTACCCTACAGAGGAAGTCAGCAAAAGACTGTAAAGACTCATATTGCCCTCCTTCATTATGCCAGGTCCCACCCACTGAGAAAAGTAAAAGTACTGTCAATTTTTCTTATAAGGCAGAGACGCTCACAAAGCCTAAGGATGTAGAAAAGCAGTCTAAGAAATTTGGACTCAAATTATTCCGATTAAGTTTTAAGAAGGACAAGACAAAACAACTGGCAAATTTCTCTGCCCAGTTTCCTCCAGAGGAGTGGCCACTGAGAGATGAGGACACCCCTACCACTATACCTAGAGAGGTAGAAATGGAGATTATCAGGCGCATTAACCCAGATTTGACTGTGGAAAACGTCATGAGGCACACTGCACTAATGAAGAAACTTGAAGAAGAAAAAGCTCAACGAAGCAAAGCAGGATCTTCAGCTCACCACAGTGGACGAAGTAAAAAAAGTAGGAATCACAGAAAGTCTCATGGGAAATCGAGGTCACACAGTAAGACTCGGGTATCCAAAGGTGATCCATCAGATGGCTCTCATTTGGATATACCTGCTGAAAGAGAGTATGAGTTCTATGATCCATTGACTCGATCCCCACGGGAAGGCTGTTTCATAATAGAACACAAGGGAGATAATTTTATAATGCACAGCAACCCTAGCATGATTGAATCTCACTTTCCCATGACACCAGAATGGGATGTGTCTGGTGAGCTGGCCAAAAGAAGAACTGAAATGCCTTTTCCCGAACCTTCCAGGGGAAGCTCCCACTCCAAGGTCCATCGGAGCCACAGCCATACACAGGATAGACGATCGAGGAATGAGCGGTCTAGTAAGGCTAAAGAAAGGTCTAGATCCATGGATAACTCCAAGGGACCTCTGGGCTCGGCTACTTTAGGCACACCTGAAGACATGGGTGAAGGCTGTAGCCCAGATGACCAAACAACTAGCCAAACTTATGTTGATGATAGTACTTTAAGGCCGTCTCAGTCACTCAGTCATCAAAGGACTCTGATTTCATCTGCAAGCTACAAAGAGACTTGCATCCCTGAAATAGCTAGTGGCAGTGTAGAAACACCCAGTTCCTGTAGCCTGTTGGAACAGAAGCCTATGGAGAATTTGCCATCATATAGTGAGCTCAACTCCTGCACAACAAAATCTGCAGTCGATGACTATTTCCAGTGCAACACGTCCAGTGAGACTGTGCTTACTGCTCCGTCACCACTGGGAAAGAACAAAGAGGATCATGACACGCTGACAGGGACAGATGGACTCAAAAAAATGACTCCCTCAGAAAGACAGTCTCAGCATGTTGCCAGGGAGCCTGGGGTGCACAAAGAGGAGTCCCCAAAGGGCCCAAGTGGCAGTTCAGTGGTTGTTGGCCAGACTCCGGAGGTGATCGCAAACGGACGGCTGGTTCAACACCACAGTGCTGAATCAAGCAGCCTTGATAAGAGGAAAGAAATATTTAGCAAGGATACACTCTTCAAACCTCTGCACAACACTCTTTCTGTGAATAGTTTCCATAAGTCTAGCACACCCCTGCTAAAGCCCCATCAAAAGACCCCTTCTGACACATTGCCAGTCAGATGTGAGAAACTTGAACAAGCGAAAGTAACCTCAGTCACACAAGTCATGCCTGTCTCACAGAGACAGCAAGAGACAGCTGGGAATCAGGAGGCCTCTTTTGACTACTACAACGTATCTGATGACGATGACTCGGAGGAGGGAAACAACAAAAATGCTGAGGAGGAGAAGAACAGGGATGATGTTGGCACAATGCAGTGGCTCCTAGAGAGGGAAAAAGAGAGAGATCTGCAACGAAAGTTTGAGAAGAATCTTACTCTTCTCACTCCAAAAGAAACAGAAAATAGCAACAACCAGAGAGCCACCCACTCGGCCCGCCTAGACAGCATGGACAGCAGCAGCATTACTGTGGACAGCGGGTTCAACTCTCCACGGTAGGACTGTCACATTAATTGCAGCTTTACAATCTGGAATGTTCCATTTTTAGTTATTTGTGTGTATTGTATTGGTGACAAAATGTAGGGACAGTTTAAACTAGCGTACATGTTCTCAGACTGTTTTCTACAGCTCTGAAATCTCATATTCAGATGTATGATTTTTTCCCGTAGTGTAAGCAGCCAGTGACCATTTGTGGTAATGTGGATTAACACATTTTTCTTCTGCTGAAAAACCTCCCTGTATCTTTTTTTTCTGTTTTAAACTTGTGTTTGCATTTAGAGTAGAAGAGATGAGCTCCTGCATACTCACCCCTTCTTTTTCTCATCAAGACTAATTAGAAGACTAGACATAACTAGATGCTGTGATCTTTGGCTCAGACAAAAAAAGCCAAAAACGATTGTTCTGGGTTTTGGCTTTTTTGTTTGTTTTCTTCAAAAATTTTGGATGTGTATCTATTACCATTCCAAACCATTGAGTCTGGAACAGCTGCTTCCCCCACACTGCTGAAAGTGCTTAGGATATCTGACCTTCAGAGGTGACACAGTGCTACACCAGCAGAGGGAGAGATGTGTTGCCCTAGGATGCTTGGGAAAAGAGCCCAGACATTTGTGTGTGGTTGTGGGGGTTAGTCATTTCCATCCCAGGGATTGCAGGTATCACAGAAGTCTCAGTGCACCTGGAGTCTCACAGGCATAGGGAGGAGAGAGTTCCTGGTGTGTTTCCTACCCTGAACATCTGACAAGCTCATTCCCAGGTTAAGAATCCTTCACTTGAACCTTCTTCCTTCTACCTCTGGACTTTAGCAGTCCTAGGTCCCTGCTGGAATGGAACTTGCCTGGTTTTGTTTGCCCTGGATAGCAATCCATCAGAGTTCAGAACAATGACTCTAAAACCACAGAAATTATTTACAACACTTGTTCTCCTATAGTGTCTTACTTAGGCTTAAATTATTAATTGCCTGTGTTTAAAAATAAAACCTCCAAGACTGGATTTGTATTAGAGGAAAGAAAATTGTTTTCTTTTACTGTACAAAGTACAGAATACTGTACAGTATGTGCAGAAAGGCACATGAAGGGTTTCCTGCTTCTACACACAGGACTAACTTTCCTTTTTGGTTGAAGTCATGTCATTCTGAAATAAATTCCTTTGGATTTGATGGTTACTCCTGTTTGATGTTAGTGAGAAGGCAGGAATTGCTTGGCCTGCTGCAACATGCAGAGAACATCAAACTACTGAAGTGGACTTTTAACATACGTATGATTTTTCCTAAGTAAAAAAAACTTAAAAGAAATTTGAGTAAAATCATCACATTTGCACTGAATCTAACTTTAAAAAAGGGAATACAGGAAGGCTTTGATTTTGCTGCTGTTACTGCTCTGCAGATGCTCGGCATCTTTCTCACATACAGCCACTGCATGAGGCTCCTTGCCTTTGTTTATTTTAAAATGTAATCTCCCTAAACTGAAGTTCTATACTGGCAATCAGTTTTTGCAGGGAAGTATATAATGGTTGTTACTGCTTGCCCAGCCTACCCTACTCTGCCAAGTATGTTTCATTTCTAGGACAGTATGATGACTGGATGAAAATCAGTTCTTAGTTTTGCTAGATGCATACTAACATAATATAAGCTTGCATTTCAGCTTAATGCAAAGTCAGGCATTTTCTTCCCTAATTATTTACACAAAAGCTAAAATTTTTGTGCAAGTTCAACTTAATCCAGTATACTCACAATGTTCTGTTCTCTTCCATCTAAGTTGAAGTTGTACTACTTTGTTAAGATTGAAAGGGAAACAGATAAGCAGCTTTTAATAATAATTGTGTTTTACACACCCCTTTTGAATTTTACTGTTTATTTATTTATTTATTGCAAGGCCACAAAAAGTAAGTTTTTACATTTAAGAAACAAACAAACAATCAAACAAAAACATGCCATAGGGATTTTTTTTTCTGTGTATTTGTTTCCTGAGGCCAGCGTATGTTCTGGGTATTTCAAAGGCTTTTAGAAATCCAAGTCATGAGTTTTGCATCAAGCTGATTAAATTGGACACTTTTGCTTATTTTTGGTCACTCCTTGATATAACGTTATAAAAATAAATGAAGCTGAGGGTGATTTGGACCTTCTGGCTATAGTTACCATTATGTTATTACTTGCCTACCTTATAACAAAAAATGTACTTCACAGCCCTTCTCCGGGAAACGTAAAAACACCGTCCAGCATCCATCTGGTAAGATTCACCTAGCTCTGACAGCGTCCATTAGCAGATGCCTTGAGAAGAGGATAAAACCAGGACCTGCATCTGGTGATATCTCTCAAGTATACTCTGGGCCTCCGCTGATGTGCAGCTCTGGGGTTTTGCCAGCCGGGCTGTGGTGCTGTTTGGTCATGCAGTGTTGCTTGGAGAAGCAGTTAGCAGTTCTACACTGTGAAAGAAAATGAGATTGGGGTACTTCATGAGATTTGCAATGGGCATTTGACTTCAAAAGTGTTTTGTGTATGAAATTCATCAAGACATCACTGTGTGGGGGACAGACTCTCAGTATTTTGTTCATTGCATTTATACAGGTGGTATATGGTATCTACTAGCTCACCGTATTCATTTCATTGCTTTATTTTTAGAGCTTATATAATACTGCTGTTCTTTTGTCACCTAAGAAGGGAACTAATTTTGGCATTACTCTGCATACAGAACTCACTGCAGTTGCTACCTATAGATGTTATAATGATCAGTTTGTAACACTGGAATTGAAATTGTTTGAAAATGTGGAGTTGGTGGTCCTATAAAGAAAGATAGAATACTGAATGATCTCCAAAAAGCAAAGATTGCTTCTTTTCTTGTTTGTAAGCAGAAGGAAAGGAATCAAAAACCAAAAGCATGCCCTGTGTCACTGCAGCTCGATGTACTCATCACCCGTTGTAGCTGTTTGGAACTGTTTACAACAAGGCAGAAATTGGCAGATGATCAGTACCATTTTGATTGATTTTAAAAGATCATCAAGAGCTTCTGTAAAAGCATCATCCTAGTTGCAGTCATTTTAAGATGACTTACGGCTATATTTATTTCTACAGCTAAACGAGACATTTCTTTTTCCCCGTGTCACACACTGACATGTTTCTCCCTCTGTCCTTAGTACCTCTGGTTGCAGTGCTCATTTAACACCCAGTAGTACTCTAAATGTACTCAGGAAACATGTCCTTAGCAAGTTGTGATGTCATTTTGCAAAGAAGCGGGGCTGTAGATGAAAGATACATAACCAGGATCCACATGACTATTTGAAAACCAAATCTCTCTCTGCATGGAAAAACATGATTTAGAGTGGAAAGAGAACCAAAAAATTGGCAGTGCATAAACTGGCTTTAGCATATGGACAAGTTTTTTGAAGCTGTGGGTTAAAACATAGGCTCTTCTGCGTTCCTTGTTAGATGTATTTTTAAAAGGCATAGTCTTGGAAGGTGCTAAGTGTGCTGCCACTCCCATGGACAAATGACGTGTTAGTACTAAAGTAACTTTGTTATCTAAGTGGGATAACAGCACTCCTTGCTCAGAGAATGATTGTGGCTGTTCTGATTTGCTAGCATCTTGCGAGCTGCAGTTGTCTCAGCTGTGAGGCATGATTCAGGTGTTGCATTCAGAAGCACTATGTGTTTCATGTAAAGTAGCATCCATGAAAAATGTAGATAGGAGATGACAAAGCAAGTTGTGTTGTGTGGTTTCCCTCCTAGCTCTACCTAATCACAGAGTTGATTTCATGAAGTTATTTTGTGCAAAAATGCACCAGCCAGGAAAGAAAATTATTATGTTCCATGTGCAAAACAGAAGGCATGTCCTTAAGAAAAAAATCCAGATACTTGATGGTGGCTCGATTTACAGACCCTGTGTGACAGCTCCAGCACTGCTTAGTGCTGTCCCCGTGTTACAGCGCAGTGACTGCTGAGTACTGCTGGAACCCGTTCTGGAGGAACATATGTGAACCATCAAAATGAGATGGTTTATTGATGTGACATTACATACAAACACAGGAAGCCTATTATAAAACACTCTATTCTCCCTTCCTGTCTGGTCAATAGATATATTGGCATGTCATATGTGAGTGCGTATATATATTTCTTTTCCATTCTAGTACTCGTGAGAGCCTGGCATCCAACACTTCAAGCATTGTTGAAAGCAACAGACGTCAGAACCCTGCTCTGAGCCCCGCACACGGCGGTGCGGGCCCAGCATTCAGCTTCCGAGCCACCGCAGACCCGCCGACAAGCGAAGCTGAGAAACTGCAGAAACCAGCTAACTGCCTGCAAGCTTCTGTCACTAGTGTCTGATAGTCGTCCTGCCTCAGAGTTTCTGTCTTATCCCATACAGCAAAGTTTACGACACTGGGACTGATGTTTACATCTTTGGGGAAAAAAAGAAAAAAGCATCTCAACCACAGTTTTAGTGTTTACTTAAACTGTGCTGCTATGTAGACTAGGGGCAACGAATCTTTCTTTCAAGGTATTGCTTTTCACATTTGCGGCTCTGTAGCAACAGAATAGCAGTAGGGATAATATGTACACTTTTTGCTTCACTTAATTGTAACTGAGCACATATATGAAAGTCTAGACACTGTAAGTGTAATCTGCATTTTCAATGTCCATGCAGTTGCCAACTTCATTTAAAAAAAAATGCCACAGATGTGTGATGCCCCTGGTCAGAAGCTAAACTCTGCTGCAGAGTTGGTTTCCTTCAAAAATTGAGCCAATGCTGAAAGTAAGCAGCCAGGATCACCGCGAGGAAAAACGATGCCAAATGTGACGAGTGATGACCTCGGCTCTGTCTGTGAATTATTAATACCAATCAATCATTTTCACTGTGCGTTTTTGTGACACAATTTTGCAAATACCTGTTGAAGTGAATAAGAAGAAGTTCTTTTGTTAGAGTGCGGAGGGTGGGGAGGCAGATGGCTTTCCCTTTGTGTTTCGAAAGTATGAGAGATGTTTATGTGCTAAAGCTCGCTACGTGACCTTCCACAGTCACAAATGGGGAGGAAGGCCTTTGCGTAGAGGGGGGAATGGGGAGGGAAGGGAAAGTTATAACTGTCGTAGAGCTGCAACGTGGAGTGACACAAAATAGAGGAAATATCTTTGGTTTACATCAAGTATTTAAAAAAAAGATAATCTAATTCCTGTGTCGCTTCTGGTATTGTAACTTGCGAATAACACAGGAACCAGAAAAATCTAATTTCTTTGAACAAAAATATTCTTTATGATATAAACGACTAGTATGGCCTGAAGAACTGATTTCTTTCTAGTGGAAGGACATAAATCTATTTTATGTAGCTTATTAAATAGAGTGCCTAAATTAGGCTATTAAAAATAGCATACAGTGTAGTGATTATCAGAGAACAAAATTTAGAGAATTATAAACTTCTGGCCTTTTTATTCAGTGGATGTTATTTGCAATTTAGCATTCTGTGGGCACGTTTAGTTTCTTGAAATTGTGTCCATATGGTGGGCAGTAGAAATCTGAATTCTGTAGGTATGGTTTATCCTAATTGCTCCCCCCTGAACCGTTACTCTGGAGTAGTTCATACCATGCTAATTACTGCAGAGTAACTCCTAAGGATAGTTGAACTTCAAGAATAATTTTGAGGTGTAGGGTCACATTCTGCTCTGTTCCTCACGCAACCTGGTAGTGCAACAAACTGACTTCAGAATTAATTCTGTCTTTGTTTTCTATCAGAACAAATTGGTGGAAGAATAACAAAGATATCAAAATGTTCAGCAGTCCAAACTGTTGAATAGAAAAGGCACTTTTCCACTGTCTAGCTCCTGTAGTACACAGGTATTAAAACCAACTGTACATACTAAAACCCAGCATTTTCATCAGGTTCTGGTGACATGTATTACTCTGTATGCAAAGTCGTTTGAGCTTCACTTGTGTTCTATATTCTCATCAGAATTCTTCACTGAAGGTTCAGCCTTATATTACGCAGTAGGATATAGTTCATTTACTTACCAGCCGGCTTTCTAACTGGACAAGATCAGTTTCTAATTCTGTCAAGAACACCTCTAGTACCCAGTAAATGCACAGGTCTGCTTGCCTTGGTTTCAGTGTACAAATTCCATTTCATAGGAGCAATAAGACCTTTCGGTGCACATGAGGGAAATTATTGTGCTTTTGGTTGGTTATCAGAGTCACTTGGCCTTTAGCCTTCTGCCTTATCATACCTTCCAAGATGTGCTCTAATACCATATAGCGCTTTGCATGACGCATCTTATTGTTCAGTATGTAGCTCCAGCCGTGCTTACTCCATGCAAACTGTAAAGTCGGAGTTTTTGTGGGGAGTTGTCATATACTATGCAGTGGCTGACTGTGATTTTGTTTTCTGAGACAAGCTCTGACATCAGTAGTATGTATCCATTCAGTAAATAAAAATGTCAAAACTTAAAAAAGAAAAACTAATTACAGCTGATGATCTGAAGTACTAATGGCAGTATTAGAATGTGAAGAGCAAAAACAAATTTTATGTTTGTCATAAACTAATCAGGACTTATGCAGGCAGGCAGCTGGTTGTACAGAAGACATAATTCCAACAAAATGTGACAGTATATACCTACAAACTGTGTAGTATGTAGTTTCCTAAAGTTCCCAGAGACCAGCAGACAACATAAATGTCATATTAATGTTGACGTGGCATTGTACCAATATTAATGTGACTCTTGGAATATGGAATGTAAACAGAAGTTTCAAATAGAAACGTTCTAATCTTGAATTCCTTTTTATTTTATTTTATTTTAATTTTTCTTTAAAAAATCAACAATGGAATATAAGGAAATTCCATCTTGAGGTTCTGGTAACAAAACCACGAGAGTGGAGCTTGAGTGCTTTATGTCACCCCAATCCTTTGATGAAATCACAGCCTTGTATTACATGGTTGCTTATCTATCACTCTTCTAATGTATCGATTTAAAGGTTTACAGAGTTAGATTAGGTTGAATCTGTGTTGTGTTCAACTGTAAAGGGTCAACACAAATCTGTCGGCATTTTGCACACTTAATATGTATTATTATAATACAACGTGTTACTTCTATGGTAATTTTTTTTACACATATAACTACCTCCATGAATTTGATGAAATGCAGCAACATAAAAGCGTATTGTACAAAGCAAGGTTAAAAACTTTGAAGCATTAGCTCATGGCGTTCTCTTGTGTGTCAGTGCTTGCGTATGAAGTCATCGTGTTTCCATTGCCACGATTTCCTTTTACAATATTTAAAATCTGTCTTTCAGATGAGTCACATAAGACTTTGACAAGGCTGCATAATTGGGATAACAGTGAAAAGGGAGGCTGAGCCCTCCCGTCCTCTCCCCAGTTACTGCTATGATTTCTGCCTGGTAGAACTTGAAAATGTGTATGTAACTGAGCAAATTAGGAACATCTACAGTCTGTGAAATATGATTGATGGCGTTAGGTTTAGGGGAAGACGCTCTGAGTATTTTCTTGTCAGCCTGCAAATAATGCTGGGCCTTATTTTGCCTCCATTTTTGCCTACAGGTCAGGTCATGGTTTCTAGGAACTGGCAAGGGTTTGAACAGCTCGTTCTTCAGCGATACACACTCTGGTTTCTGGAGCACGTACATCAGAACCACTCACTCTTGCAGAAATGACCAGCAGCTTTTAATTGACTTTGCTGGGAGCAGCATTAGGGACCCTGCTCGAGGTATGTGCCTATTGTTCAAAGAACATGGGCAAGCGTCCAAGAAAAATGAAGCTGGCCTTTGAAAAGTAGCCAGTTGCAACAAGCCACCTTTCAGGAGGGAAAAAAGAAAGATTTTCCGAAAACCAAAGGAAGAAAGTGGCAGCTGAACTTAAACAGATCACACTGATATACGAGCCCCGATTTACGAACACCTCTTTCAGCAAACGTAGTACCATTATCCCAATGCAAGTTAATATACAGTCATTAGCGGAGCTAATTTTGCTGTTAAGGTAGTTCAGTTAAAAATCATAAGAAGTCATCCATTTGACTCCTTGCATCATTGTAAAACGTCCATAAAACAAGCAGCGGTGCTTGCTCTATTTTAAAACACATCAGGAAACAAATATTGTAATGAAAACCACGGCCTAGTGCTTGCCAGAGCAGTCATTCTTATAGCAGAGAATGAGGAAGCCAAGGTCATGCTTTGCACCCAGGTCACGCCTTCTGGCCCTGAAGCCCTCCATGTGGTGCAGCACTGTCCCTATCTCACGTCAGGGCATGCCAAAAAAAAAAGAAAACACCAAGGCTGAAATCTGTGGACAAAACTATTAACCAATTTCTTCCATTCTCTTCAAAAGTCATGCAAGTAAGTTTAATAGTTAACCGAAGTGTTGACACTTGGTCAGTTTAAGAAAGGAGCTACTCTGCAGTCCTGCGAGGACTCTCAGATGAGCAGTGCCAAACAGGTTCCACTTACACAAGCACTGCCAGCAGAGGCTCTATCAGCAGTTTTTTTAATTAAAAATTTGGGTTTTTGTTTTGTTTTGGTTTTTTTTGGAATACATTTCCCAGAGCTTTTCCCAAACACAGTTGTTCAAGTTGTGCTAAGGAAGCAAATAGCACTCCTGATCTGGTGTCACCCGCACAGTTTACAATTCTCTTTGCTCTTCTGAAGAAAGTTGTACAGTATTAAGAGAGAAAAATTCTATTTTTTACATAATTCTTTAAAAGATAACAAAGTATATATCTAAAGCGTTCCCCCCAACATAAGTAAAGTACATGGATACTGCATCAGAGTGCTGCGTGGCACTCAGGACCCAACTAAAGCCAGGCTGGTGCTAGAGGAATCCAGGACTCGCGCTTCTCGTAGCGGCTCTGAGCGTTGGTTGCAGCCCCACAGTGTAAGTCTGGCAGTCACTCCCCACTTTCCCCCCTCTCACAGAGCGCGGAATTGCTCGCTAACTCCATTGAAGCTCAGTTCTGAGCTGAGGATTTCCCTGTTCCTCCCCCCAAGACACTAAAGGCAGAGAAGGAGCAGAAGGCCGCACGCATGCACCCAGAGCTGGAAGAGATCCCTGGTGCAGGGTGAGCTGGCACAGGGGCTACCTTGGTGCGTGGAGGAGATGTGTGCTGAAAGGGATGGTAATTCTGCAGGTAACTTCCTGTGAGTGGCTGAATGTGGCTGTTGCATTAGGTCTAAATGAGTTAATAAATGCAAGTGGGACTTACTGTATGTTAGAAGGGAGTTTTGCAGCCAAGACTGCCTTGTATAAATGTGTTTGCACTGAAAAAAAAAAAAAAATTAAAAATTACTTGGTCTCTGGTTGCTGTAAAGGTCATCCAAGATGGATGTTCTGTTTATATTGTATAGTATTTCATATGAAATAATTACGGTTCATGAAATGTCTTCCCTAACGTTACTGATTTATAACAGCACATTTGTAACATGGTTTTTATTGTGTCAGTGTACCATATTGTAAATGATGATAACTTGTCATGCTTAGTATAATAATTTAAAGGAAAAAAGGACAGGGATTTTTGTAAGTCTATATTTGAAAGTCCCTCCATATGGTAATATTGTGTTCATGTTGTTTATGTAGTGTTGTGTGAAATATCCATTTTGGATTGTGTTACTTTTTAAGATATTAAATAACATTTGGTTATATGTTTTAAGTGGATTTCTTGTACCCATCGGTGGCTTTTAGAGAAAACTCTTTCCATTTCAGAGAACACCACTTCCATTTAACACACCTTTCACTCCTACATGAAGGAAAGCTTGTTTTACAAATCACCCATCTTAGAAAAACTGGGTGAGCACTGTGTCCATGGATGCTTCCCTGGAGGGCTGTGAGAGCATGAGGGAGGAAACTGGCTGCATTTGAGAACCCCAGCAGGAAGGGGGGGAAGTGTAGGGCTGGGGAAGTGGCAGAAAGTCTCATGCACATCCTGACACAAAGCCAAGAGGTTTTGGAGAGGTTTGTGCTCCAGGACCTTACCACTGCCACTGTGCCTCTTCTTGTTTTGCTGGCTTCACTTCTTCCTTCTAGGGGAACAGCCTCAAGTTGCACCAGGGGATATTCATGTTGGATTTTAGGGAAAACTTCTCCAGAAGAGCGGTGAGCCACTGGAACTGGATACTGCCCAGGGAGGTGGTGGGGTCACAGTCCATGGAGGTGTTCCAGAAATGTGGAGATGTGGTATTTAGGGCCATGGTTTAGCAGGCAACGTTGGTAGTAGGTGGGCGGTTGGACTAGGTGATCGTAGAGGTCTTTTCCAACCTTTATGGCTCCATGATTCTCTCTCTTCCCTCAGCAATCCATCTCCCTGAATTTGTGAATTTTCAATTTTAGGAAAAAATAGCCAAAGGCAGGCAGGGGTAGGTTAGGGCTTCACAGGGACCAAGTCAAACTTTGTGCTGTTCTTTTCTTGCTTCCTGGAGATGTCCTAGCATCCTCTACTGCAGCAGGGGATTTGAAGAACTGGGTCTGACCACACACTCAGGCAGCTGAAACGTGGCCCACCTCAAAAGTCCAAGTGCACTGCTTCTCTGAAGAAGCATTCTCTTGCTGTTGGCTTGTGCCTTTCTGCTGGGAGCACGGACCTCAGGACAGATCTCCAGCCCCCTGTCTCCACAGGTACCTTGTCAGATGGTATTTTTAAACTTCTCCACTCCAGTGTTGCTCTTCTTTTCCATTGGCTTCTCAACTGTTTCTACAGTGTTTGACTTTTCTTCTTGGTTTATTTTCTGGAATGTCCCTCTGTTAGAATCCCACCTCTTCTGCTCCATTTTGGCATTTTTCCTCCTTCTGGAGGTTTTCTTTTCCCCATGCCTTACTTGACGTGAGACATCTTTGCCCCTTTTCCTCAGTATTTCTACTTAAAATGTCGTCTTACTCCCATAGAGACTTTCCTTCCTTTTTCAATCATTTCTCTTATCACTCTCCCTGCTTATTTAAAGACTCCAGAGAAGAAAAGGAGCTCCTATCAGCGCTTCCCACCATGCTGCTTCAGGTTGGTGACTGTAAAAAAATGCTGGGTGGAAGTTTGCCCTTGCTCTTCATCTCTCCTGCTCACCTTTTCACTGTTGTTCCTGCTTTTTAACTGTGCTTTCCCGCCCAACATCTCTGCATTTTGAGAGTTCTGAAAGGAGTCCCCAAACCTCAGCCGACGCTAAAGTCCCAAATCTCATTTGTCTTCCAGCACTGAGTGAGGCCCCAGCTAAATGCTGAGAAAAACGATTCCAAAATACCACTGGCTTTGTGTTGGGAGGCCTGAGCTCGTGCTGGTGAGCAGTTTCCTTCTGAGTCCTCATGCTGAGCAGAGTATTTTTAGCCCTGCTGTCACAGGAGTGACAAATGGGGACTGGGAGCAGGAAATCCCAAGTACATTTTTTTAAATCTTTTTTCTCATCTCTCATCCTGATAAACACAGAAGACCTAACCGTATGCTGGCAGCTATTTGAAAACAAGCACAGTAAATAAATCAACTGGCACGTACGTGTCTGCGCTCTAGGAAGAAGCCTGTCCTTTTGGAGGAGATGCTGTAAGTAGCCTGCAGACAGGCTGGGACACTGCTGAGCTTTGCATTTGGGATGCCTCCCTGCCTTCAGCCATGCTCCATCCATCCTCCTGCTGCTCTCCAGCAGGCCCCAGTCCCTGGCCCAGCACAGGGAGGCCATGCAGGGAGAAGCTCTCCTGTGTCCAGTTTAGTGCTCGCCTCTGGCTTGTTCCCAGCATGAACTTGCCAGAAAACCCCTATTCCACATCCAGCTGCCACAGCTCTGTGCTTCCACTGGACACAAGCTGATGATGACTTTCAGATGCTTGTCACCTGGCCAACCATGACCCTGAACTGAGGCATGGCCCTGGCACAGCTTCTCAGCTAAATAGCTGTGTTTTTTCATTTTTAACCTATGCAAGGCAGTGCAATTTTCCCTCTTCTTCTAAAGGAGCAGTGAGACATACTATCCAAAACTGCAGGAAGCTGGTAGTTGAGACCTCAGCTTCATGCACACGTATAGTAGCATGGTGCAGAGAGCAGTCCTTCACACACGCATCACACACAGTCCATGCAATATTCTCCAGCATGACAGATCCAGAAGCTCCTCGCATGGGCAGGGCTGGCCCACGCACACAAGGGAAGATCCAGAAAGTCCCTCAGCTCCTGGGCAGCCTATGAATGACCTGGGTGCGTGTTGTTATCCTCCATGCTCAGCCCTGGGGGCTGCCCCAGCACATTCAGCCTTTGCTTTCCCTCTTCCTCACCTACTTCTGAAGAAAACCATTTTTCCTCCAACTGTGGTGCTTTATTTCTAAGTAGTCTCCAGTGGGCCCTAGAGATTTATTATTTGTTCATTACAAGGAAGCTCAAGAGCTCTCGCACCTCAGGTAGCTGATGTATTTATTGCTCCTCCTTAGAAGCAGACCGCTCTCCCGTTACTTTTTTATTATAAGCCATAATCCAACATGCAGTGCCCATATTTCTCATCCTCCAGTGCCATACAGCAGATAACAGTTACACCAAATCACAGTACACAGGGAAGTGTTTGAATATAAAATGAAAACCTTCTTTACTTTCAATGGCAGAAGTAAGAAAAAAAATATAAAACTCAAGCCTTACAGGATGGCAGATAGTAGTACCACAAAGCTTCCACTGCACTGAATGTTAGAAAAAAATTCAGAGTGATTGGGCACTGGAACAAGCTGTGCAAGTAGGTGGTGAAGTCACCGCCTCTGAAGATAATCAAGAATTGTGGAGATGTGGTGCTTAGGGACACGGTTAGCGGAGATGGTAGGGTGAGTTGAGGTTGGGCTAGGTATCTTAGTGGCCTTTTCCAACCCTAATGATTCTAAGGTTTTAGGGAAAGAGCTTGAAGGGTCCCACCTGGCAGGAGTACTGCCAGCAATCCCCTCCTGCCTCGGCCCTCACTGCTGGCTGTCCCCTGGCCCACAGCACCACCTTGCTGTGCTTCACCCCTCAGCTAGGAACCAGCCCCGGCCTGTAACACAACAAAGTCATCACACTGCTGGCAGTATTCCCCTCTGCTCAGGCTGCCCTCTAAAGCAAACACAAGGTGAAATTGCTTATCTCAGCCCTTCACCAGCCTTTCCCCTCCCCATGTGCTTAGGGGGTTTCTACTCAGAAAAGCTCTGAGCAGCACAAGGTTCTCACGTTTGCCTCGCAACAAAACTTCCTCCCTCCTTTCTTCCAGTTCCCATTCTACGTGCAGCAACTTGCTGTATGTTCCCTTCCAGAGGATGTGGAGTGCCTCTGTGCTTATTTTGTGTCCAAAAACATCATCTGTCCTCTCCAAGAGGAGAAGGCATGTGATGCATCCCAGATGTCTGCATGAGGAAGCAGTCTGCAAACATAAGAGATTGCAGGAGGGAGGTGGGGAAGCAAGGAGTTTCTGCATGCCCCTCTCTGCAAATTGGGGAGCTCTGAGGCTGACACTTAGATATACAGGCACATGAAACCCTTTAAATGTTACTCACATTTTATTTCCACGGCATTATCTATGCAATTGTTGTGATCTCCTAAGTGATAATCCAAACAGTAAACTATGAATAAGCAATGCTATATCAGGACAGAAAGTACTGCAATAATAGTGATGTGGCAAAGTCTTTGGATACAGCAAATGAAAACGAGTCCAAATGAAGCAGCAGCAGACACAAAAATGAATGAAAGGAGTTTCTTACCTTCAGAAAGCCTCAGGCTTCCAGGGATCTTCAGACAGATACCCCAGCCTCCACTGACAGCCCTTAAATGAGGCCTGGGTAGATCCTGGCTCAACCACCTCTGGTCACTTGGGTTCATTGCATGCACCTGAGCTCCCCTGGGTTGGCCCTGCCTTCCCACTAGGTGCTCAGTCACCAGTTCAGCCAGTGACTTAGCATTTCTGCTACAGAATCCTTCCTAATTTGACTTGTGTCTGAATTACTGTATGTTTTTTAATGGGACAAAGTTCCAGAACAGCAAGCACTGGAGACCATGGACTGGCTGGAAAACCACAAGAACTGCCCGTGTGTAATGCAAATGATCTTAAAGATGACTCTTTAAGAATAGTATAAGAGATGGTATATTTAGTTAAGTTTGTACAGATGGTATACAAATGGTACAAAAAGAAGGATGGCTCACCTTTGGATGGGAAAGGCTCGCTGTATACTCCACACAGGAGGGATCTCCAAGAAGAGATCCTTTCCTGGTGGTGGTCAGCCCTTAAATGGGGCTGGGGGAGAGGTGGAGCCAGGCTCCCCCCCTTCCAATCACACAGGTATTATTACCTCCACCTGTGCCCCCATGGCTGACTCAATGCTCCCCTCAGGTGACCAATCAGTGGTTCAGGCCGTGATTCAGCAGTTCCCTTACACCGTGCAACCCGGCTGGCTGGCTGACTCTGGGCTCTCCCACTGAGCCCACTCAGGATCAGTGAATGCTGTCCTTGCCCTTCCCATTGCAGGGTGCTAAGGAAACCTTCACAGCTGTCCTTCCTATCGGCTCCGGCTGTCACACTGGGGGATGCTGTGGGGCACATGGGGCAGCTCCTCCTGTGGGCTGTGAGGTTTTCCATTGTGGGCTTTGCTCTGAGCCCACCCAAGGGAAGCCCTCAAAGGCAGCGAGGACATGGGGCTGTCACAGCTTTCCTGGGCCGGCCCCTGTGCTGTCCTGCACAACCAGGCACCTCACCTGCCATGGCATGAAATCAGGTGCTGTTCCACTTGCCTCAGCTCCCGCGCCGTTAATTCATCCATCTTCTTCCTCTGTATTAATTTTTTAAGCTGTGGCTGTCACATCTGTACACTTACCAGCTGCTTCCCCATTTTTAATTGCCCTCAGAGGACTTCTTCAAGAGCCACACCTGCTTTTCTACGGCCCTTCATTTGTCACTGTCTGAACGGAGCATTTAAAACGCATCCTTTACGACTGCGCTGTGCTCCTCCAAACCTATGATTGATGGCCGGGTCCTCGCAGGCTGTATCCAGCACCGCCTGCGCGAAGCAATCTGCGTTTTGCTAGGAAGCCTTGCGTTTATTCTTCTTCCCACTTGGCGTACGAACACGGCTCCGAGCAGCTCGATCTCGGGAGGGGTGGCTGCGCTCCGCAGCGGGAGGAGGGAGCCGGGCCCGCCGTGCCGGCAGGGGGCGCTCCGAGCCCGGTAATGGCGCCTCTTGAGCCTGTGGCGTTTGCGCCCTCTGCGTTCCCGGCTGTACGTACAGAGCAGGACCCCGGTGAGCTGTGCGTGCTGTGCAAACACAGGGTAACAAGATGGCTGAGGAGGGGATGCGCACCCCAAGAGGGTCAGAGGACGTGCAGCTGACACGGGTAAACTGACGCAAGATGTGGTGGAGAAAAAAATGCACCCGTTCCAAAGGTTAAGTGCTGAAATGTGTCTGGAAAAAAGGGCTGAACATACAAGCTACGGTAGCTCGTGAGATGCATTTAATGTCCCTAAATAAAATGCTGGCAACTTTGCCCTTTCTAAACAATGTTATCATTCATCTTCCTGATGATGAATCAGCAAAAGCTTCAAACACTGCTTATCACACACTGATGTGGCAATCAAACGAGAAAGGCAAGGTGTTAAGGTTGGTTCTTTTTTCAAAAATCTTACACTATTTACAAAAAGATGTGTATTTTTGATGACAGCATTCTTGGAATTATTCACTCATCCACAATCAGCCGTTGTACAAAAACACCATTCAGAAATACACCCACCTCAGTTGCACAGCGTACAGAAGAACAGGCAAAAGACACTGAATGAGAATGTGAACTGATTTCAGAGGTATGACATTTCAGAGGGAGAAAGACACACTTCTCCAGCATAACCAACTGTAGTACACCTGAAGCTCATGAGCTCTTGTAGGTCTACCATCCAATTCCTCTGTTACAGATCAAGTACATTTTGAGGCGCATCAGAATTTAGCTGTCTACTTTCAGGATGTTTTTCTCTGTGAGAGGATACTGGATTATATTTATTGCAAGAGTTAAAACTGCAGGCTGAAGGGATTCATATACACGCTGTGTATCCTGTTAGTTTTCCAGCACCACTTTCCTGTTTTGTCCTTTGGTTATCTCATGTGTGCTGGTGATTTTCTCACTTTAAAAATGTGCTCCAGTGAATTCATTGAGCCTGGTTCATTAAAGAGCAACAGGGAACTCTGAACACTGGATGCTTGTTTTACAGCTACTGCGAATGCTTAGAAAGCACTAAATTGCCTTTTATACTCAACAGTCTAATAACAAAGACTGATTTTCTCCCTTTTTTTCCCCCAATTGATTTGATGGTTCACTTGAGCTTTAAAAAACACGTTACATAAATCTTTATAGCTATTACAGAAGTCTTTTGTCAAGTTTAATTTGTTGTGCTTTTTTTTTTTTTAATAGTGTAATCATTTACCCTTAAACTCACTGTACCAGAATGGTGCTTGACTCTGGATCCATATGAATAACAAGCCTTAGAGGTTTATTTTGCACAAGGAGGGATCTAAATCCCTCCAAAGGCAGTTTTACATTGAAAGCTCTTGGTTCCGAGGTATTTCAGATAAGAGCTGAGCCCCTCTGAGGGCGCTGCGGAAGACCACGGCCTCCCAAGGAGGAAAGGACACTTTGCAGGATCAAACCCTCGCGGCTGTGTTCAGGAGTGGCTAATTTCACATAGAAATTTAATGGTGCGATAAGACCACCTCTCTAATGACCCATCATGGCATGCATACACATCTCGTGTCTAACACCGAGGGCTGTGGCAAGCGGACAGTTTAACAGTTCGATGGCTTTAATCTTCTGAGCTCACAGAGCAGTGCTGCTGGTTTTGCTGCCAGCCCTGTGCTGAGCGCTGCCCCAGGGTAGATCCACGGCTGCACTGGAGTGAAAGAGTAGGGGCAAACTGCTTTTCCAAGGGATTTACTGCACCTGCTGTCTTGATGTTTTTGGGATTACATCGATGTTTGACTTGCCCTTCAGGTGCACTACCTCTGAGAGCAGCCCCATGCACTCCTGCTGTATTTAACTTGACCGTTACAATTTTATTTGGGTTTGGTAATCCAAGGTAGGAATAGTAGCTAGGATTAACTGAGGGAGAGGCGGAAAGAGATGTGTATGTGTAAACCTCTCTCCCTGCTGCAGAACACCACCTCTAAAGAGAAATAGTGGGGGAGGGTGCAGCCCACCACAGTGCTTTAATGGCAGAGAGCAGGAGCTGGTAGAAAAGCAGTAGGTGTCAAAAACCTTCAGAATCACAACCGGGTTAAAGAAAAGAAAAAAAAAAAAAAAAACCAACAAAAAAACAGCCACCATCTAAGCAGGTGGATATCATCTTCACCAAGGGAAACGGAGAGGCTGCTAAATGGCACGCTTCCTCACTGTACTTTCTCCTGAATTCTATGTGCCCAGGTGCCATTTCTAGTTCTTCCTTTTTTATATGGAGGATTTCCATCAGATCTCTCCCACTCCAGCTGCACTCCCTGATGCAATCCCTGCCCTGTGGGCACGCAGAGCCAGGGCTCACTTCACTTCACAAAGTGAAGAAGAGAATTAGGATGCTCTCACTGCTCTCCTCCTGATTCACCTTTGCTCAGCAAAGAGCATGGCTGTCTGGTCTGGCATCGTGAGGAGAAGAGGTCTGCTGGAGACATAGGACACACCAGAAAGAGCACAGATAGACACACAGATGTTTGTCTCTACCCCTGAGCTTTCCACTGCGAGCAGCCAGGGTCAGGCCCTCTGTTAAACACACAGGGTAAGATGTGTCTAATGTCCAGGGGTCTTCATACAGAAAACATTGCTGATATCTGGCCTAAATGCTGCTCCCAACACCGGTGTTGTAAATTCAGAGCAGCAACACCAGCTTTTCTGGCTGTATTTAGAGCAGCACACAACTTGGCTCTGCATTAGGACTGATGTAAAAGCTGGATGGGTCAGATTCATGCCTGGTGCAGCACAGCAGATGGATGGGGACAGCACGCTTGTAAGGAAGCTATTATTCAAATGAAGAATTTCAGAGGAAAAAAAAAAAAGGAAGAATAAGAAAAAAAAAAAAAAAAAAAGAATCAAGTTGCTGGCAACACTGACCAACATTGTTTGAGGATCACAGTAACCAGAAGAGCAAGAGCAGAGTCAGTGCCAGCACACAGCCGCTCCGTGTGCAGAGTGGCACGCGGACGGCCGTGTTCTTCAGCATGCACTCCACCCTGGACCAGGAGCCATTGTTTGGCAGTGGCTGCACTCCTGCCAGGCTGCACATGACGTTGTAAACGTCCACGGATCTGATGGGAGGCGCGCGGTAGTTGGATCTGAAATCTGCAGGAAAAGCAGCAGAGAGAGGCGTCAGCATCTGCAGGCTCCACTGCTGAAATGCAGGGCAAGAGCTCTTCTGCCCTTCCTGGGGCTTAGCCAAGAGGTTGGGGTGCTACATGTAACATGTATTATCATTTCTAGTGTTATATTTGATAAATACAATCTATATGATTTACATTATGACTCAGCAATAATGTTTTGGATGTTTTTATTCACCATCCAGTTGCTCAGCGAGATGCCCTGCTGGGGCAGCCCCAGCTGTGTCCCTGCTAGGGATGGGGATGATGGCATTGTACCTGGCCCGTACGCGAGGAAGATGCCCCTCATCTCCATCAGCTCATTGTCGTAGCCGTGCCAGCCGTTCTGCCAGGCCTCCCTCTTCCCTGTGCCATTCTCCCAGAAGGGCAGCTTGTCCCTGCTCTGGGAAACAGCAGCAGAACGTTAGCAATACAAATACAAAATTATTGTTATTATTATTAATAATAATGTATAGTAATATGTTGGTATGCAAATCTCTTTATGTACAGATCTAATTGATTCTCTGCTTAACAAGCTCTCAGAATTTCCATATGCACACTAGATACCTCTAGATAACCCACAATCTGACCCTTTTAGTGACCGCGGGGCTTGGGAGAATTGAGGCAATTTTGGGACAGTCTGATGAGCGGGGAAGCTGGTGGAAATAAAAGTAGAAATAGAGCTGAAGGGAGGGGTACTAAGATCTCAAGAGCTTACTTAATGAGAACAATCTTTTCACATCTGGCAAGAGCAGAACTGGCAGAAGGAAGAGGAGTAAATCAACACAACCATAATGGCAAATAATGGGAAATGGACAAGTCTATTTTAAGGACCCATCTTCACAATTTAACTTTGTCTTGCTTCAGCATAGCTGTCACATATTTAGGCTTTTTTTATGCTCACAGTGATATTTGATGTGAGCTTTTCTGTCAGCATTGGTGTCAGCATAAGTAAATGATGTAATACTTGGACTTAATGTCCAGCAAAAAATGATCCCAGAATCATAGAATTGCTGAGGTTGGAAAAAACCTCCAAGATCATCCAGTCCAGCCGTCCACCTACCACCAATCTTTCCTACTAAACTGTGTCCCTCAGTAGAATGTCTAAACGTTTCTTGAACACCTCCAGTGACAGTGATTCCACCACCTCCCTGGGCAGCCCATTCCAGTGCCTGAACACTCTTTCAGATAAGTTCTTCCTAACATCCATCCTGAATCTCCCCTGATGTGTTCTTACTGTGTTCACGTATGGCACCTTTTCACACTGATGGCTAACTATTTTGCTGCTTTACCTCTACTATGAACCATCCCTCCTCAGCCACAAGAGTTAAAGGAGACACAAATTTTCCTTTTTTGTAGAAAAATCTCTCTGGAATATCCTGTATGTTGTAAACGTCCATGTGTTCCACAGCTTTCAATTTTTGATATATCTGCAAAGAAAACAACTGTTAGCACAGCATATAGCTATAAAGAGCACATGCATATCTACAGGACCGTAGAAACACCTGTGTTGTTTTTTTTTTTCGTTTTTTTTTTTAATAGCTAATCCCTCCTTAATCATCAGGACATTCAAACTGGAACTTTTCAAGTCCTAAGGTGATGGCTATGCAAAATCTCCTAATAGATTTTCTGAGGTTCTGAAGACTTGGACTGTAAGCATATAGAAAACCAGGTAATTAAGTGTGCTTAGAATACACACACTCACAAATGTATGCATGAAAGTACATAAACCTACAGAGACAGATTAATGGAAACCAAACCAACAAGGAAAAACATAAGCTAAATGGTGAAGAGGGATGCTTGAAGGCTCAGTGGGGAGTGGATACAAATGAGGAAAAGGGATATTCTCTTTGGCCTAGTCTGCCACTTGTTTCCTCTTTGTGCTTCAGAGAACACAACACAAATTGTGTTTCTTATACAGCCACTCAATCC
The DNA here is from genome assembly GCA_013399175.1 of Odontophorus gujanensis. Classification (NCBI taxonomy): domain Eukaryota; kingdom Metazoa; phylum Chordata; class Aves; order Galliformes; family Odontophoridae; genus Odontophorus; species Odontophorus gujanensis. The sequence goes on along the minus strand of VXAB01004733.1, from coordinate 190,570 downwards.
CCATCACAGAGATTTATAGTCCATAGTTATCTGCTTTATAATAATGTGTATCAGTCAATGCCTGCAGCTTTGAAGGTGCACAATGATGTGCAAATGGTCTATTAACTTTAATTACACTATCTGGAATAAAATCACACAACAGTGATCCCAGTTATTCAGTGAAATATTTAAAATATCTGAAGAGATTCATATACCATAGAGAAGATGCCTGTTGGAGTCCCCGGAACTTATGTCACTCTTCTACCTAAATACAACTAATCTTCAGGAAGAAATAGCTCTATTTAACAAGAAGAAAAAATTCACTAGCCTTTTAGTGAAGTCCATCCTGCATATGTGATGCATTTACACATGTGCAGGAGATTTGCACCGTCTAACTGGGGTGCTTCAGTCATCCATCCAAGGCTGAAACTCCTCACCCTATACGTGGTTGAGAAGATGGGCCTCAGTCTGACCTTCCTACCATGGCTTGGACTAGAGAGTGCTCCTGTTGTCTCATCAGGACTTTTGGTGATTCAGAGAGGAATAACTCTTAACTGTAATACCACCAGGTTATGATACAATCTAATTCCTGTGCACGGCTCTTTAAAGTGAATAAAAGTTGTTGAATCTGGCTCTTGGGAAACTGAAAATCAACTTAATTTTCTTGAAGTGGCAGCACTCCACTGAAAGCAAAAGGAAGAAGAAAACAAAACCACAGTGTGAAGCGTTGTATTTTACTCTCCTTGGGGATATTAGGTTATTTAATGAAAGGGAAGCATGTGCTTAAAGAGCTTGGTTGTATGAAACCTCGAGTCTCTGTGAAGTTGCAACCTACACTTGCCCTTGTTTGAAGGTCTTGCCTACAAAACAAGAGATTACTGAGTTAAGGCAGAGGAAGACATTTATCAGTGCTACAATTCCCTGCAGAAACTTTGAGCAATAGACTTACGCATGCCTCTAAGAAAACTGTCAGTCCTGGCAATAATTTAAAATGTTTGCAGTATCCTAGCTGTGCAATTCCTGGAGACCCTCTTTGGGTGCAAAAACTGGCAAATGTTCTCTTCAGCGAATTGCACGACTAACAGTGCACTGGAATTTGCTAAAATATATTATAGAAAGCAATTTTTTTCAGTTGGAGTGAGGATTCCCTGCTTGTACATCCGTTTATCTATATTCTGAGGACAGCTGTAATGACTTCTCAAGCGCTGGTTTCTGGTTCAGCAATAACTCACAAGTGTATTAGTTACAGACGTTGCATTTTCATTCTCTTCAAGAGGTTTCCATATTTCTTTCTGTATTATTTTAATTTGCCCCTCAACATCCTGTAGTTCTAGCCCTGGGCTTTTTATGATGGATTTAATCCAATGTGCTTATTCATCAAAACCCTTCAAAGAGAATATTGTAAAAATGAGCTTTTTTATTATTATTATTTTATTTTTACTTTCTTTGTTTGTTTGTTTTTGTAATTCCGGTCTATTTGAGCTGATTCCTCAATCTCTAAGAGGGTTCACTGGAATAAAAATACCTGACCTCTTCCAGATCTTTTGCAAATCCCAGCTACTGAGTCAGCAAATTGACTAAAATATACATAAATTTTTGAAAAAAATCTTCTAGTTATTCATCAGAAGCAAAAGAGGTGGCATTTAAAAGCTCATGTCTGTGCCAAATAATAGTGGAAGATTATGCTTTTAATCTGCCTGGTGTGAATTCCCTTCAAAAACCTTTGTTATAAGTGTGTAAAGTCACAGGATCAAAGCAGCCATGGAGAAGAGCCACTGGCTGGTTCTTACACTTATCTCTGAGGACAGAATTTGGATGTTACATTCATACTAAAGAAACAAGTGTCATAAAGAACCAAGGAAACATGAAATAAAATAAATGAGCACCAACGAGCTGCATGTACCTCTGTGTGCTTCTCTGGAACTGGCCAGAGGCTTACAACAGGACCTCGGTCCTTCATTTGTATTGTATCACTCATATTGATGTAGTTTTTCAGCTCAATCACTTTGTCTGTCCAAGAGATGTCCGTCATCCCGTGATCGGAGAAGAGGAGGACGTTGACATCGTGCTGAAGGCCTTTGTTCTGTGAAGTAAGTGCATGAGAACCATTACGGCCAGGCTTCATACTGCCTGTGCTTCCTGGTAAATTTTAAAGCCCATTTGAACTCCTTGGAATCCAGTGGAAGTCCACCAGAAGTAGCATGGCCAAAATCATCCTGCAGTGGACTTGGCCACCACCAATATTAGCAGCTGTCAGCTCTCACATGCTGCCCTGAATGAGCCTAAGGGATTAGCACCAGAGAGAGATTTGCCAAAATAAACTCAACCCCCCCCCCTCCACCAAATAACCGGATTCTACATTCCAGTTCACATTAATGATTGACCCAGTTAGTCTTAGACAGGATTTTATCCAGCTCTTCATTGTCTATAGGTCCAAATGGTTGGGGAAGAGAAACTTTGTCACAGTACCACTGGTGGCAAAGGTCTTCCCCACTTTTCCTAAAACACAGTTACTTGGCATTACAGATTTCACGATTTAGTGAAAAAGGAAAAATATATTCCCCTCTTTGCTGAGGAGATAGAGATCTCTAATGTGTACTTATCACTGCGAAAAGAGAGCAAAATTATTCATAGAACTGACATTTACCCAAAAGCTTAATATCTTCCTTTTCTCACCACAAAATAATTGGGATAGCTTTTTTTTTTTAAAGCAAAGCTTCACGTACAGAGTTCTGAGCAGTACCATAAAAACTACCATAAAAGTTAATCATCTGATTTCATAAACCATACAAACTGAGCTGTTTTGATTCACTCGCCCACTATAAATTCCAGCCAGCAACATGAGTTATTAACAGCCACGTGTAGATTGGTTTATGGCTTCCTGGGGCTATTGGGGTAACAATCCACTAGGAGGACTATATCACCATCGACAAAAATATGAATCAGGGGACTGGTGTCTTACCTTCCACATGGTATCAATAGCCTCTCCTCTGGAGGAAATAAAAGTTTACAGTCAGTGCGCCCAATTAACAGGCATTAAACAGGCTTTTCACAGTGCCACAAAGAGCAGTTCTTAAAGCTTTTTAAAGGTGGTGTTAGGGTCTCAGTTAATTACCGGTTTTTAAAAGGTTTCTCTAACAACTGTTGTAATGGCATCATTACATGCACTTTGGGAAGAGACACAGGCAGTTCTGGAGCTATAAGATGACACACGCATGGTGAACAGCATATGCTGGTACTGTCATTACTACAGAGCAATCGCTAATGACTGCAGCACAAGGAAAAACAAAATGCATCCAGAACTCAGTTTTCCAATGCCACTGACCTTAATCTGTGTGATCATGTTGCTCAAGGCTTTGTCCACCTCCTTCAGAGCACTCTTCCTCTGCTCAGACCAGGGCCCATAGTGGTGGCCTTCGACGTCGATGCGCTCATAGTACACCGCTGCCATTTCGGCACTGCCATTGCTGGAAGTTGGAGGGAAGGGAGAGGATGATGCGTGTGGGTTAACATAGCTCTTCTCACCAGCACTTAGAGCACTGGAGCCCTCTGCTATGCCTCCAATTTGCAAAGGCATCTTGTTATTTAATGACAAAGAGAGAGCCTGAAAGCATACTGATTTCTGTGCTCAGTGTCCTTATTAAAAGGATTGTGGGAACTACAAGTAAAATGTGCTTTAATTGTGGTTTGATTCTTCTGTCTTTCTCCTGTGTGAGGTCTTCCAATCCACCTAACTCAACTCAGGACAGGCTCCTCCATGACCCTAGAGAAACCCATGTAGGGCAATTTGGGGTGAGATTTTAGATAGGGTTTTTGTTCAGGAATCTGATCAATGAATAGAGGAGAATCAGGGTGATCTTAGCGTTGCACAAGGTTGGTTGGTCACACGTTTTTGCACTGAATGTCTCTCAGCCCAATTAGTAGGGGTAGCGCATATGTATCAGTGCTTAATTACATTTTCATGACCACTGTACAGTTCACTGCAAAGCTTGCTGAGAGCAATTGTGTGGATAAAATCACAAATTTATGTTTAAGAAGTTCAAACACAGTCTTTTTCTACGGTACTTCATATGTGAGAGAGTGTGCCATCCATAATATATGCCCTGATCCAGATCAAGATCCCTACAAAAAGATTTTATGTGATGTTCTGACAGGTCCGGCTTCTCTCATTAAAAACATGCAAGTAATTTGGGGTGATGAGTGAGTCAGAAGAGAAAAATTGGAGGTGAGGGACCGAATGAATGAAATTAGGACCTATCATTAACATTTGGGAGTTTGCTGAAGGCCTCAGAAGAGCAGTCCTGTAGGCAGCTGAATGTCTCTGCCTTGATAGGAACATCCCTGTCAGTCATCCTACATGGTTTTAAAACAATTCAAAAGAAGCCCTCTCCCCACACAATTTCATTTTAATTGTTACTTTCCATCTATATTAGGCACAAATTAATTTCTAAAATGTAACAGTGTAACTTCTGTGCTGGATATCTCCTCACTGAACCTCTTGAAATAGTTTTTTCTGCAGCAGTGCCTGATATTTCACTGTTGAGTCTATTTTGTCTTCTAACCTGCAACTAAAAGACCAATTTGATCTAGACAAAAACTAAGAAAAATCTTGACTGAATAAAACTAACGGTCTTTCTTAGACCACAGTGAGATTTCTCAGTAGGTGCTCAGTGCTGTAGTGATACATGGTGAACCTTACATACAACTTCAATGTTAGTCCTCTATTCTCCTATGATCAGTAAATTTCAAAAGAAATAGATAAGGAAAACTTGCTAAGGAAAGCTGAACAGCATCTATAACTGTACCAAGAAGGGGTTTATTTTATTAATACACTTTACAGGCACTACACAATCTTCATGGAAACAGCCCTGAAGTTCTAGTCAGGGAAGAGACATAAGGAAGGTATTAGGGGGAAAGAAAGAGACCCAGGATGAAACTCCACAGGAGATAATGTGCAAACAAAAACAGTTCAGAGACCAAACCTCCCTCAGCTCCATCAGGATTTTCAGGATTTGGGCCCTTTGGGAAGCTGTAGCTGGTGCTTGCTGCAAGCAACATGGTAACATGGATTTGCCCTCTTCCTGAAATGGCCAGTGCTTGCCTCCTGCAAGCTGCCCTGCCCACACTTCTGTGTCCCTGCTGTTCTCAGTGCCAGCTGCAGCAAGTAGCCTGGTGACTTGAAGTGAAATAGCTATTGAAACATTTTCAGTGGATTTTCACATGCTCTGAGACAGCTTCCCTCTAAGCCCTCTGCTGTAAATGGCATTAATTTGCAAGCATCTGTGCAGCTGGGAGCAACATCCCCAGCAGCTCTGCCATCATTTTGGAGCCTTTCTGGTACGAACGAGTAACCTTCAGCATCTGCATACTAGACTTTTCAGTTTCAGCTGGATAAATGATGGAACCAAGAAGTTTTAAAGGAGGAATCTGATTTACAGCAAAAGTAAGGCTTAGGCTACACACATGGTGGTGTAGGCTCAACATGTGTAATTTTACAAGGTCTAAGGAATTCTTCCTTGTTAACCTTTGGATAAGAGATGGTGCAACTGGAAAGTTGGGTGTGGAACTGTAATGCCAATGATCTTAGAGATGACTCTTTAAGAATAGTAAGAGATGGTATATTTAGTTAAGTTTGTACAGATGGTATACAAATGGTACAAAAAGAAGGATGGCTCACCTTTGGATGGGGAAGGCTCGCTGTATACTCCACACGGGAGGGATCTCCAAGAAGAGATCCTTTCCTGGTGGTGGTCAGCCCTTAAATGGGGCTTGCGGAGAGGTGGAGCCCGGCTCCACCCCTTCCAATCACACAGGGATTATTACCTCCACCTGTGCCCCCATGGCTGACTCAATGCTCACCTCAGGTGTCCAATCAGTGGTTCAGGCTGTGATTCAGCAGTTCCCCTACAGGAACATGCTGTTTTCCTAAGAGCCACCAGAGAGATCTGTTATCGTAGTACTCGTATTTACACAGAATTAATGCCTAATCCAAAAGAATTGTGCCTAAGATGTTTCAAAATGCAGAAAGAGCCAAAACTTTGGTCTTGTAAACAAGGAACCAGAGCTGAATTTCTTAGGAGTGCTCTCTAAATCTTTGCATTTCAAAGGATGCTACTGCAGGTCAGAGAAGGAATTCTCACAGCCTGATACTGAAGTTGTTTGAAACAGTAAATCAGGTTGGCTCCTCTGTGTTGTAACCTATTCACAGTAAAAGGAACATGTGTTTCCCTCTGACCTTAACATAACACTCTGTTCCTGTATACAGTCATGTTTCTATGACAGTATTATAATCCACTCTTGAACCTCATCTTCCTATGTGGGAGCTAATCCAGAAAACTGTCCTAGAGCTCATTGTAAATCCAAATATTCACCTTCAGGAAAGGAAAGAACCTTCTGCAGAATTTTAGTGACATACCGGAGACCCTCGAGAGCATCGCTGATAGCATCTGCAAAGTTTTGATCTGTTGGGACACTGAAGTATTCACGGCAATAACTTGGTCTGACTCCAAGGATTTCAACCTCACAACCTACAAATGAAAAATTGGTGAGTTCTGCAGTTTCACCTTCATTACAGACCCCACAGACTGTGCAAGTTCACAGTAAATTCCCTGTGACATTACTTACCTTACACCTTCCCTGCTGGAAACTTTGCAGTTGGGAACGGAAAAGGGGAGAGATGTTTGTTGGATGAGTGCTCGCAGCAAAGGGAACATTGGATCCTTTTATTTCCCTCTTTAAAAGGAAGGCGAGACCTTCCCAGGACACAAAACTCTGATGCCCTCATGACCCATCATTTCCACCCAAATCACTCAGCTGTTTCCATCTTAACTACTATGGCCACACACCCTCGTTTCCAGACTTTCAATGTTGTGGATTTAGATAATGTTCCCTCGAAGTTTGGCAAATATTTTCCACTTAGACACACTACATCTTACGTCATAATATCCTCTATAAACTGTATTTTATTATGTGATTCTGGCACTCCACTATTAAATCTGTTTCCCAGGAGATCTTGTTGAAACAGTATAAACCAATTAACTCTCTTGGCAACTTGCAGCCTTCCTTGCAAAATACAGTCCAGAAATTTGTGGCAACAAATCCTACAGGAGAACACAGCCCTGAACACACAAAAACTTGCTTTTGTGGTTTTCTGCCCTTTTGCTCTCTGGTTCCTGTGCTGATGAATAACATTAATATTTAAAAGAACGATGCTTTCAGAAACACTGGATTCATGTGAAATATGTTTAGAGAACCCCAGAGTGCTCCCATCAGAGCTGTGCATTTGCTGGTAGGTTACTGGGGCACAAAAGAAAAAAACAGATATTTTGGAAAATGTACTCTGTACACAGCAATACTGTCGGGTCAAAAAGGCAACTGTAGGTGGTACACTGAATCTGCCTGTATTTAGGTCACTTTGCTTTCCCTTTGGAATGAAAGAGAGAGGCTTAAGGACTGTTAGAAGCTGATACATTGGTTGGGAGGAATTTAGGTTGCATAGGAGGTGTAAGTCCAGAGAGGACACTAGGGCAAATTGCAGAGCTCTTCTCTGAGACATTTCACAGTGGTTTAATCACTGGTAAACCCAGCAAAGAGAAACTGTCTGTGTCATGTGCCTCAGCCTGCAGAAGCTCATATTGCTGAGATGCAATACTGGGATACAAGGAAAAGAAAGCCTCTTGCAAAATAAGTTGACCAAGAAACCTAGCATTGCAGTGCGAGTCGCAACAGGCAATTGCAAGGGATACAGTATTGCAACAGATGAAACAGCATAACTTTTGGCTTCGTCCAGTTTAGGCTGTCCATACTATGCTTCTCCTATTTAGGCCAAGGTCTGCAGAAGACAGGCNAAGTTCACAGTAAATTCCCTGTGACATTACTTACCTTACACCTTCCCTGCTGGAAACTTTGCAGTTGGGAACGGAAAAGGGGAGAGATGTTTGTTGGATGAGTGCTCGCAGCAAAGGGAACATTGGATCCTTTTATTTCCCTCTTTAAAAGGAAGGCGAGACCTTCCCAGGACACAAAACTCTGATGCCCTCATGACCCATCATTTCCACCCAAATCACTCAGCTGTTTCCATCTTAACTACTATGGCCACACACCCTCGTTTCCAGACTTTCAATGTTGTGGATTTAGATAATGTTCCCTCGAAGTTTGGCAAATATTTTCCACTTAGACACACTACATCTTACGTCATAATATCCTCTATAAACTGTATTTTATTATGTGATTCTGGCACTCCACTATTAAATCTGTTTCCCAGGAGATCTTGTTGAAACAGTATAAACCAATTAACTCTCTTGGCAACTTGCAGCCTTCCTTGCAAAATACAGTCCAGAAATTTGTGGCAACAAATCCTACAGGAGAACACAGCCCTGAACACACAAAAACTTGCTTTTGTGGTTTTCTGCCCTTTTGCTCTCTGGTTCCTGTGCTGATGAATAACATTAATATTTAAAAGAACGATGCTTTCAGAAACACTGGATTCATGTGAAATATGTTTAGAGAACCCCAGAGTGCTCCCATCAGAGCTGTGCATTTGCTGGTAGGTTACTGGGGCACAAAAGAAAAAAACAGATATTTTGGAAAATGTACTCTGTACACAGCAATACTGTCGGGTCAAAAAGGCAACTGTAGGTGGTACACTGAATCTGCCTGTATTTAGGTCACTTTGCTTTCCCTTTGGAATGAAAGAGAGAGGCTTAAGGACTGTTAGAAGCTGATACATTGGTTGGGAGGAATTTAGGTTGCATAGGAGGTGTAAGTCCAGAGAGGACACTAGGGCAAATTGCAGAGCTCTTCTCTGAGACATTTCACAGTGGTTTAATCACTGGGAAACCCAGCAAAGAGAAACTGTCTGTGTCATGTGCCTCAGCCTGCAGAAGCTCATATTGCTGAGATGCAATACTGGGATACAAGGAAAAGAAAGCCTCTTGCAAAATAAGTTGACCAAGAAACCTAGCATTGCAGTGCGAGTCGCAACAGGCAATTGCAAGGGATACAGTATTGCAACAGATGAAACAGCATAACTTTTGGCTTCGTCCAGTTTAGGCTGTCCATACTATGCTTCTCCTATTTAGGCCAAGGTCTGCAGAAGACAGGCCTTTGGTGACCTAACATACAGCCTACCTTCAGGAATTTGGTGCTCCTGAATGCTACCAAAACAGCCAACAAGTTTGAAGGCAGACATCCAATTTACATGCTAAAATGATGGGACGCCCATTTTTAAAGGATCTTACTCTAGCCCAGTTTACCTTCTGCTGCAGCAGTCATTCCAGTCTTCAGTTCTGGCTAGGCAGGTACCTATCAGCAGGCCCATGTAATTAATGTGGCTGCATGCCTCATACGACATCTACCTGAATGGGATTGCAGTCAGTGGCATAAGATACAGTTGCTTAAATGCATTCTTCTGCATGATGTCCTGAGTGCTACCAGCAGCAAAACACAAGCTTTTAGGCACCTCAGGTGCTAAAGGTGACCCAGTAATCCTCTTTGGTTTTGCTAGTATTTCAGGATTGAACTGGAACTTCACAGCCAATTTCTTCTCTGACACTTGAGTCTTGGAAAACACTGGATCCAAAGTCGTTTTTCTGGTTAGGACATGTTCAGAAACACAAGGCCAGTCATAGCTAATGTGAGAAGTGATGCCTAGAATTTTAGATTAGATGGATGGTTGCTCATAGCCGGTGAATGATAGGTTGACTTTTCCTCTTCAGATACTGACATTAGATTATAATTTTCTCAGATATTTTTCTCCAGAATTACTCACATAATAATTTTAACTGACAGCATCAACCTCTTGGGGACCTGGATTATTTTAGTTGCTCTGATATCTTTGCTATTTCTAGGTTGTCAAGAGATGAATACAACATAAGAGCCTACAGAAGCACCAAAACTAGGGATAGGTTTTGGCCACTTCAGTGGTAAGAAAGAAAGAAGAAGTGGCCAAAAAGCACACAGTTCATTGACATTGTTCTGCTTTGTTTGCTTGTTTATGGTTTTGTGGTTTGATTTGTTGTGGGATTTTTTTGCCTCTGTAATAAACAGAACTCAAAATTGGATTTGTGATGTTCAGGCTTGTTAAAATTCCCAAATACAAGCTCTGAGGACCCTCTAGTAATTATATTGTATCTTGGTAGAGGCCAGGACAGCTGGTAAATTTTTTCGTTTAAATGAAATGGGAAAGGATTGAAAGCATTTGGAAGCAGACAAAGGGAATGTTAGTCTTTTCTTGGTTCAAGTACAAATAGATGAGCTGTATGTGCTGAGATTTAACATTAAATACCTTTCTGTATAGTTTTGTAGGAAATTAAACCTTCAGTTTAAAACTTTAACTTCTGGAGCAGGAATAAGGAATTCTTTTGCAGTGATATATACGCTCTATCTGACACAGGGACTTGAGCCTCTGCCAATTTTAAATTGTGTTTCTAAACATTGATTTAACAGTTGGACACTTCATGTCATAACAGATAGTTCTGACAGCTTTCCAGACTAGCACCATGGTCTGGAAAATGTTGTGTTCAAATGGCAAGAGGTTGGATTTGGAGTTTATTTTTCCCTCTCTCTCATTTCAGTATTTAGAAAAGATGTCACTGCACTTCAGCTGAAGCAATTGTACACAATGCTGAAAAAATGAACCTCAATATAGTGTTAACTATTATGTTTTTCTGAGTGATTGAACATTCAGAGGATATATAACTTTTTCCCCAGGAACGCCTTGAAGAGCAGATGATGCCTGATAAACACACAACACTCATCTATGAAGTGAGACTGTTTGTTGCTGCCATTATTAAAGCAAAAAAATGTCCCCACAAGCCAAATGATTATCACAAGATCTTTTGGCACAAGCAGTGCTGGGACACCCAGCCAGTGGCATTTTGGATCCTCTGCTTCTAGGGCTAGGATGGCCAGAATGAATTCTGCAGACTTGTCTGTGTTTATGCTCAGATGCAGATGTGATGGATGACCATTCACACTCAACAACCCATTGCTTGGTGTCCCCTAGTTTTAGGGTTTAGACTTTCTTCTTCTAAGCACTGAACATGCACGGCCATGGAATAGAGGGAAAGATAAGAACCAGCAAATTTTGGGTTGCAAATTTACAAAGCTTGTAACTGGAACTGATGTGGAAATGGTAGTGGAATAAGGTGACCCTGGCAATTAGCCCTCTGGCATTCACAACACATTGCCATTACATTTGATCACTCTTGTTTGGGTCATTGTCTTCAGTGACTGCTGGCTAGAGAAAAAATTCATTGCAGAACAAAGTGCAATGAATTTGGCACTATACTGCTGTTCCTACTAACAAATTGCTCTGAACAGCAAAGAACGTCCAGCCAGGATTTCCATTCAGATAAAGGAATCTGAGGTTTCAGGATTGCCAAGAAAGTCATCAATTTATGCTTCTGACATCATTTTCAGTTGATATAAATAGACAACCTGCAAATTTTCAAATGGAATTTATAGACTTGCAATCAGATATTCAACTCAAAAATCTGACCATGTCTCTTCACCAGACTTTCATGAGTCTCTCTTGCCAGAGAGAAATATCCCTCACTTCACAACCACTCCTTACTCATGTCATCGCTCTTGGCAGTATGCAAATTTGTGAACAGTTGTCAAGGATGGAGTGCAGGAGGAGTAAAAGCTTCATCAGAAGTCTTTACAAACACCCCAAAAACTCACCTAGGATTGCAACCACTGCCATCAAAGCCACCCAATGGTTTAGTTTCACAGCAACAAGGTCACATATCTTGCTGGTTTTATGGTTTTTCTCTTCTCTTTTATTAATTTTTAAATAAAAAATGTATTAATGGTATCATATTTTTTATGAGGGTTATTCTGAAAGTAATACCTCCTGTTTTATTAAGTTGGCTCATGATGTCAGAGGCAGATGCTGGTGGTAGGGCAGTAGAGGTTGAACCTTCCCACCAATTTCTGTTACATTTTGTCGCCACGTGACAGATGGCAACTGATACGGAAGCGCATATGAAGCAAAGGGATATCATTGAATTACTCCATGTGGAAAAAATGCCACTCATTGACTTCATTGATGCTTTCTGGAAGTTTTTGGAGAACAAACAGTGGGTGTGAGCACAGTGAGTGGTGCATTTCAGCAGTGACAATAGTGATACTAGTTCTTCTTCACTGGTGTAGCTTGCTGTGAGCACCACATAGAAGCTCTTGTTCATCACTTATGAAAATGCACAGCTGACGGTGGTGGCTATGTTGAAAAAGAGTGTTCTGTAGCTGAACATTTGCTTTACCAAATAGCATTACCATGCTCTTCGTATTGGTTGTAGTTTCCATGGAAATAAATAGGAGGTATTACTTTCAGAGCAACTTATTTATATGCAGCGCAAGACAATTCCTCTTTGCTCAGCGTGGCCCAGACAAGACAGAAGGTTGGATACTCATGTTCTATCTAGTCTTCAGCTTCAACCCTTTCACATCACAAGGCAATATTGCCACTCTTAGAGCTTTTCTCTCTGGCTACCTTTTCAAAGTTCTTCATCTTGGTTTGCTCTTCCTTCCCATTCCTACAACTGTGGCCTTTTTCCTGGAAAGCGTATACTGGGTGGTGGAGATGGGCTGGGGACCCCTAGCAATTTTGGTGGTCCATCATCCAACAAATCAGGAATGGAAAGGCCAACTCCCTCCAGATGAAAACCTCATACTTGGAGAGACAGTGATCTCAGAGGAGCTAGTGATGAAGACAACAGTGATCATTCCTGCTCACCAAAAAATGCTTTGCATTCCACTGGGAATTTTGCTGCATCCATAATACAAGTTGATGTTCTTCAGCTCTCAGCTGCTAAGTTTCAGGTTAAAAACAAATAAACATTGGGAGAGGATGGTTACTCTTTAGCTTTGATCAGTGATGTTGCTCTGTGAAACATTCAGCACATCAGGGATATGGATGGACAGAAGGAAGGAGCAGATGGGAGAAGGAGATGCTCTGCATGCCAACAATGGCCCTAAAGGTAATCTCTGATGGAATATTACTCCCAGTGACACCTTAGTTGTTCTCTTTCTAAGCCATAAGCAAATTTTCTTGGTCTTAAAAAAGAGAATTAATTTCCATAAGTGATTAGTAAAGTATTCATAATTCTTGGCTGTATTTCAGAACTGTAGGGTATGAAAGAGCCACCCTATGGAGTACAGAGTGTTTAAAGATACATCAATAATTGGTATTAATTTTTGGCATACTAACCTGGCCAGTAGTACATAAAAACATTCTTTTTTTCTTTCATCATTGTGACCCACAAAGGCTCTGATCCATTCCACCAGAGAGGTAAGAGGCTTTCTTTATTCACACCAATATCAAAAGATACATTTGTCTTTGGGTCCCACATGTAGTTTCCAGTCATCTGATGAACCTCACAGTGACGACCTTTGGGGAGAGAAAATAAAAAGAGCATCATCAGACCTGCATTCTCCAGCAGAAGGATGCCACCAGCAATGCATCCCTGTTATCACCTGCTCACTTAGCAAGTCAGATGCCTCTGGAAGCATGAGTGGTACAGAAAGAATGCGTAGTTAGTTCAGCTGAAGTCTGCCAACTTTGATGGACTTTTGACCAGAAGAAGGGACTCTCCCAGCCCAAACAACCCACCATAGCAGCAGCCACAGAGGTGCTACATGTTGAGCTGAGGTCTGGCTTCTCTGCATACAACATCTGCCTGGTCAGAGACTATTTTAGGACACCTGCCCCCACGCAGGCCCAATACCACAGTCTGTAAACAGGGAAGGATAAAAGCATTGTCTGGAAACAGAAGAAACTTTGGGAAACTCACCCTTGTCCTCTACTTCATCTAGTGCATGCACTGCTCAGTGATGGTACTTAAAAGAGCAGGGCAACAGCTCTTGGAATAAAGTAAAAATACTAAATAGCAAGGCCACCACCCTTGAAGTGGCCTAAAAGCTCCAGGATAGTAAGGAGTGAGGGAATCAGACAGGACATAGCTGGGGCAAGTGATCCTCTCCATCCCCACTGCATGCTGTCCTTCCAAACCAGGCATTCACTTCCCTGAAGCTCTTTTTGTCACCAAAACCATCCAAGAGGCCCTCTATTCCTGGCATATACCTTAGCTGCAAGCCACACACCCACAGGAGATTGGGTCTCCTGCTGAGGCCCTTCCAGCCTATTTGTTGGAAGGAGTCCCCTCTCCTCTTGGAAATAATCCATGGTCCACACTGGTTTTCCTCATACAAGTCAGAAATAGGCTAAAACCTTTACTTACTATTTTTAATTTCCATTATTGTTTGCTGTTTTGTTGTTGTTTATAAACATGAACACACTTTATTCTTGGTTATGGGGACAGCAATCATTTCACTTGACATTTTCAAGCCCTCTCAGTGCACACTGGGAATACTTGTGCAACTCTGTATTACAAGACACTAGTATTTACTGGATGAAAGCTGTCTTCTAATCACTGTCAGAAGAGAAGATACAGCATCTTAAGAGTTAATCTGCAAGTGAGTTAATAACAATGGAAAACAAAATGTTAAAGATTAAGTTGTACTGGAAGATAATTATTTCCTCATGTTAAAAAGCAATAACTAATGTATCTGTGAGACACTGCCATCATTACCTGGTGACTCATGACACTTCAAGGATCCAGATTACAGACATTGATTACCGTGAGAACAAGTGTGGTGAGCAGAACTGAAATAACCTCAGTATTCTTGCTTTAAAAGAGCCAGAGGACTCTGTATCCTTAGTTTACATGTGACCTTGAAATGGATCTTGAAAATCTCCTTCCTATTATACACTGTATTAAAACAAACAGGCTTCTCCTTCCTATTATACACCATATTAAAATAAACAAGCTTAATTTAGGAAAACTGGTGGACTGGAGGGGAAGTAATCTGTCCTCATCAGGCTGCCAAAAACTTTCTTCACTGTGAGTCTAAGAAAAAACTAGTACAAAGCCTCTGTAGTGCCTCAAAAACACAAACTTCCTACTTAGAGGACAGCCTTGTCTCTTCAGCTTCTTGAAGTCTATATAATCCCAGTCATACAACAACCTGCTAAACTGCAGAGCCAGCAGCTAGTGCTAGCCCCAGAAACCTGCAGGATGGGCCAAAGCCGGGCGGTCACGCAATCTGTTTGATGCACAGTACAGCTTTCATACAAAAACAGTGAGCTCCAGCTGCTACTGATGTCAGCTCCCCATAGGATTTGAGGTCTACTGTTGGTTGGCTCACCTCTTTAAGGAACAGAACAGAGATTGTTCTTTGCAGCATTTCTGGGAAGTTTCATTATGTGTGTGCAATAATACAGAGGACAGTATTCTCCTGATCACCACATTAGATGAGTTCATTCCTCCATAGGTTCCATGGGCTCCAACTCCTTTTATACTAAACAAACACCTACAAGACTGTAAGGTATCAATGTTTTAAGTGAACTGTGATTTGGTTGCTGTTTTGGAAACATCTGCAGTGTGTGACAGACTCCTAAGCATTTCTTTATGCTGCTGGGTGTGCTCTTGGAGAATCCCTACACCAACAAATAATTGCAATATGCACACAATATGAAGTATTGAAAAATAAGATATGGTTAGTTCAGATCTTAAGAGGTGACATAAATATTTTCCAAGTTCACAGGCTCACAGGGCTAGGAGGGAACATCAGATGAGCAGACAGGACCACATAATGCTGCCCAGAGCCATTCCCCTCTGCTTGCCTGTAGCCAGTATCCCAGGCAGACCTCAGATCTCCTTGGAAGATACCAGTAACCAACTAATCAATCTCTTCCTTGCATTGTTCATCCCAATATTCATAATCAGGAAGTGACATTCAAAAATTATGCCTGCTCTCTGATTTTATTTTTGCCCTGTGTTAATCTTCAGCCACTTTCATGCCTTGCTCACTAGATTAAAAAGCCCTGCAATAACTAGGATTTCTCCCCTGAAGACACTTATACGCAGAATTAAGGTCATTCCTCAGATTTCTTCTGAGTCACGTGGCACCCAAGTTCTTTATATCCTTTGTTGTAATTTATTACCCCCAGCCTGAGAGAATGGCCTCTGGTGATCCTCTTTTTAACTATTGTCAAAATAGCAATGTGTTGTTACATGGTCACCATAGAATGCTGAATTTGTTATTGCTTCCATTACTGCAACTTTCCTCTGTAATCAAACATTAACTTTAGAGTTTCAAAAGAAGAAACAGGGCAAAACGCAAACGCAGTGGACAGATGTCATGAGTTAAAGTCACTGCAGTTGCCGTAAAACAACAACCCTTCCTCAAGTAACAGAGAAAAAGAAAGAGCATATAGTTCCTAGGAATATAAATGCTGTATCCTTCTGTAAGAGAGCCAGGAGTTGAGTTCCTCCATGCAAACCCCATTCACAAGTCCTGTAAGATTCTACAGTAGAGTAGAAGTGGCCAGGCTCCCATGCCCAGTGTGTGGAATTAAATAATGTCTCATACCATTGGTTGCTGCCTAACCCTGAAATCACACTAGTGATAAGTGATAAGTCTACAAGAGGTCAATGGAAACCCTTACTCTGATGAAGTGCCCCTACCACCCACAAGTTCCCCAGCAAAAACAGTTCCTTCAAGGTGTGGGCAGATAATTCATGAACCCAGAAGATCTTGTTGGCAATGCCTTTCCACTTTTTTTGCGGCCTTCAATACCATACTGATCCACAGCTGAAACACTGTAGCCTATGTCAAGTGAGAACTTGCCATACAAGTAAGTTCACACCAAAAGCTAAATGTAGGTGTTTGTGGTTTTTTTGTTTTGTTGGGTTTATTTTTTTTCTTCTTTTTTTGAAGGGAATTCATTGATCTGCAACTCCTGTGCCTTAGCAGCCACAGCTCTGAGCAGTTTTTGGATTGGAACCAACAACGTGCAGAGCTGCTGGGTGCACTGTGAGGGAGGGAGCAAGCTTCTAGCAGCCTTCTTTTCATCGCTTTTCTTACTTATAATTCTAGACAGAGAGATACCTTAATACATGAATGTCCACTTACTGCTAATAGCTGGTAGCAGGTGCACTAGCTATGGGCCGCTCATCCCTCATCACATTCATTCCATCCTCCTGCCTTTTTTTTCCTGTTTGGGTAGTGAAGCTGAGATAATTTTGTTTCTCTGACACTGATAAGCAGTGTCTCTCTTGTACTCCTAGCCCTGCAATTTTTACGTCTCAGTCAATATGTGAGTACTGTTTGTCCCCTCTCTGCTGTTTCATTTGGTACCTTGAGATAGATTTAAATGAAGCAAGCTTTAAAGAAAACAAACAAACAGAAAAGCTAGTCTCTTCAAAATTCTCTTGACCTTGGTTTGTGGAAGAGCTTGCTTAAGTGATGAAAAGAAGTTGTTGGCATCCTTTCTGGAACCAGGCTGGATCTCAGTTTCTCTTTAACATACAGTGGAAGTGGGACAACTGCTGAAACCACCATGAGCAAAAATGAGAGCCATGTTGATTTGAACACTGCTATACTGACCACTACACCAGCATATGTAGCTCTACAGCTTTAAAGTGAGAGAAAGAGCAGGTCCTAAAGTGTAACACACACTTCCTCAGCTCCCAGACAGGGCTGTGGCAGAGCAGCAGCTGTGTTTGCATTTTGCTGGTGTTAGCCACATTCCCTGCTGTCAGGGCTCAAAGGGCACGCTCCTAACAGTGACAGTTAATAATTAAGCATGGCAATCCCTATCCCCCATCTGTGCTGCGCAGCCATGACTCGTGCTGCCTGGAGAAGGCACCAGACAGGGCTCCTTGCAGTTACCGTGTGGATAGAGGCCTGCAGTGCCATGCTGTTGAAAGCCAGGAGACCACCACAGGATGAATGTGCATGGGTGTGAGGGTGAGCAGTCTGCATGGCATGTCAGCAACACAGTATACAGCTGGATTGGCTGCACTGGGTAGGAATGGGAGCAGACTGAGCTATGGCAGGTGTGGGACAGCTCTGCAAAGACCACAGACCTCAACCCGGAACTCAGGAGACCCAAGATGCCCTCTTCTCCACCTCTTCCTCTATCTCATATGATCCATGGGGCCGTGCAGGATAAGCAGCTCCAAAGCTCTGCAGCATAAGCAGCTTTTCTCCTGAGAGAGGGCATGCACAGCTCCTTGGGTAACAGCTGTTGTTAACAGAGACCTCAGACTTTCCATTTACTTTGGCAGGACACCTCCCTGCAGAAACATGCCAAGGCAGAGAATGGGAAGCACTAAACATTCTCCATAGGATAAGATCCGGAGGTGGCTTGTGATCTTAACTCCTTTCTTTGCAAAACAAAACAGCACGTGGTGTGACTAAGTGAGCCTTTTGCACTGGCAGACCTGGATTCCTTATTCCCTCCATTGCCATATCCACAAGGAGTCCCACAGAGCTCCCTCTAACATGGCATCAGTAACACACAACCCTACTTCTCCCTGGTGAGGCCCTTAAATATACTTGGATTTAAGGCCATGCCAGCAACAGAACTTCTTCCAACTTACTCAGTGATGCCAGAATTGTAGAGTCAAAGATGGCAGTTTACTCAGTTTCAGAGTGTCATTAAACTTGTAGAAGGGGGTCACGTATCTAGAGAGTTTTTGCCATTTTTACAGATTTTGCCTGGAAAACTTCTTGTCCTGAACCATGGATTTTCTTGTAGTATTTTCTATTCACAGCTTTGCTCACTGATACAGTATTTGCCCACAATATATATGTTTTTGTTGCCAGAGTGCCTTCCTGCTGCTTCTCATTTTTCACAGAACTCAGTGATAGTAGAGAAAACAAACAAACATCAGACTGCAATACCATATACCCAGAACGGTGAGTTAGGACATGAGGTAGGATCCAGACTAGCAAAAGAAGAGTTAGGTCAAGAACGAGTTTATTAGAGGGAGGGCCAATATGGAATGCTATTGTCTTTGAATGACTCAAAACTGAGGATTAGCAGTAAAGATTTTCTTCTGTTTACTCTCTAAATAACAAGCAGTCCCATCTCTGGCAGGGCTATATGGCTTATTGCACTTAATAGACAAAAACTCTGGCTGTGGTCTGGTCACATTTCAGCCACCCCATCATTCCCTGAATCCATCAGTTTAGGCAACTCATAATCCCCCCAGTTTCACCACCATAGATTTTCAACTAGCTTTCCCAGCATTGCCATACTGTGTGGCACGATCATGGTAAGTCATATGCAGTCCATGCTCCTCTTTTCAACATTTTACCAGTTCTTTTACCAAGACTTTTTGTAACATGTTACCTAAGCTGGGTACTCTTTCTCCCACTGCACCTAGTAAGTATTGTCAGCCAAACAGGTTATGTTTCACATTGCTTGTTAGTGCTTTTTAGATCCATGCCTCTTGGTTGTCAGTTTTGGTTGGATCATCTTTCGGTAAAGCTCTGCCTTGATAGGCTGATGATTGGACTCAAATCCTGGAGGTCCAATTCCCAACCTAAATGCTCCTCTGGTTTAAACCACACCCTCGAGATTCACACAGACACTTAGTGAAGGGCAAAACGTAGAAAGGAGAGATCTTGCTCATGAGAATGGAAAGAGGGAAATGCATACCAGCTGCAATGTCCTCATGCCCAGACTCGCAGTGCTGGGGCTGTGAGCATGCTTGAGTGGATGCAGTTCCCCACAGGCTTGTGAATGCACAGGGAAAGAAGGGATGGAGTGCTCCTTGGAGCAAGAGGTGGGATGTAAGGAGCAAATTGAGGTGGGAAGGTGCAGATTTTTTCTCAAGCTGATTTAGCCAAATACAAATCTGCAGACCATGAAAACTCTCTTAGAAATGCTAAGAAACATCAATTTGAAGGTTGGAAATGAATTTCTTAACAACTCATGATACAGCAGCTCAAGACAAGACACACAGAATAGGCTGTCCTTGTAGTCTCTGTTCACACAGGACAAAATAGTAACATTTAAGTCCTGCATGTGCCAGTTTCTACGGTAAGAAAAGTCAGTTACATGCCTCTCCACAGTGTGGATGCACAAATTGTGGTGTCTGATGTGAGATCAGATTGAACATGCCTAGGCTGAGCATACAGCTTCACCCCCACCAGTGCTACATCTGCCTTCTGCCTCAGCATCTCCTAAATCTGATAAAAAGGACCTGTGGGTGCTGGTGGATGGCACCTTGACATGAGCTAGCAGTGAGTCCTCACAGCCCAGAAAGCCAGTCATATCCTGGGCTGTGTCAACAGAAGTACAGCCAACAGGTCAGGGAAGAGGTTATCCTGCTCTTCTGCTTTGTGCTGTGAAATCTCACCTGGAGCACTGTGTCCAGATGTGGAGTCCTCAGTACAGAAGAGACCCAGACCTGCTGGAATATATCCAGAGGAGGAACACAAAAATGACCCAAGGGATGGAAAACCTCCCTATGAAGAGGCTGAGAGAGCTGAGGCTGTGCAGCCTGGAGAATAGAAGGCTCTGGGGAGACCCGAGAGCGGCCTTTCAGTATCTGAAGGAGGGCTGTAAGAAGGAAGGGGACAGACTCATTAGCGGGGTGTGCTGTGACAGGACAAGGGGAAATGGTTTCACACTAAAAGAGAGGAAATTTACATTGGATGTAAGGAAGAAGTTTTTTAAACTAAGGGTGGTGAAGCACCGGTACAGGTTGCCCAGAGAGGCGGTGGATGCCCCATCCCTGGATACAGCCAAGGTCAGGCTGGAGGAGCTCTGAGCACCTGATGGAGCTGCAGCTGTCCCAGTTTATTGGAGGGGGTTGGACCATACGGCCTTTAGGGGCCCCTTCCAACTCAGATGATTCTGTGGTTCTATGAAACATACACCTACACTTTGAGAGCTCAGGCACAGTTTCAGATCCTCCTCTGGGCTTGTTTGTCACCTAAATCCAGTCCTTGTTTCTTGCTGACCTGTTTAGCGTTGTTGTGGTTCATGCACCACAAAAGTTAATTACTATTTGCAGATCATTTGTATTTGCATGGAGAGCCTTGTCATGAAGGTCAGGAGACTTCAGAAAGAGTTCTGTCTCACAGCCTAATAGCTTCATGCTAGAAGCTGGTACCCTGGAACATGACAAGCCTGTTAGGGAAGCTTCATCACCTAAACCAAACCCTCTTTGAGTACTAAACCCTTGAAAGGACTGATGATGGACCTCATTCTGCACACATGTGCAGAATTGGCATGATGACGAAGTGTGGCAAGGAGAGAAAGCAGCTGCTCCCTGTTGCCCTTAGTGTCTTCACCCAAAGGCTCTTCACAAATAGGAAGTATTAGGCATACACCTAAGGGAAATGGTCCACAGCAGAGTGGCACTCTTGGTAGTTTTGTACCTTTTTATTCCTTTATAATTCACAGCTGAAATGAGCACTGGCAGGCATTCATCTCAAGATGGGGAAGAGGGAGTTAAGCAGTTTCAAAACAAGCTGGGCACCACTGATGTCAGGGTCTGCCTCACAATGGCATCTCTTTGCCCTCCCAGCAAGCAGCATGCTGACTGCTGGGCTGTGCATTGTTCTGCATGCAGCAGAAGATGCCACTGACCCAGGAGGGAGCGGACTTTCACGCTGCTCCCACAGAGCTGAAAGGCCCTGCTTGTCAAATAACCACAAAGAAAGAACACGATCCAAAACTCCAGAAAAACTTTTCTGGTTCTTTATGTGCTTAGATTTCGTCTGCAGAGTGACTTTATAGGAGAGGGATGGTTCAGCCGCACTCTGCATCCTCCCAGTGCCGCTGTAGCGGTGCATTGCCCTGTTCAGGTTAAAAGGAAACAGCTTCGGGAGCACGACAGCTCTTCTCCCGCTTTCCTGAGTGCTCAGAGGAAAGGAGCCGGGAGGGGAGCGGCAGCAAAGCTGCTTCAGATTGCAGCTGTAAGGACTCAGAGCAAAGTCGGGGCAGGAACGGGTGACAGCAGAAAGTAAAGAATATAAAAAGTACAACGCTGAACTTTATAAAGCAGACCTGCCAGCTGAATACAAGCCTCCTCGTAACCCCCCCTCAGAACATATGCCTTTTTATTGACTAAAAGCTGTCCGAGTCGCCTCGTGCTCAGTGCTTTCTGCTTGTTTCAGCGTTCAGAGCGCAGCAGGTGAGGCGAAGAGCCCCACACCGCAGCAAAACCCTCTCCAAACAGCCTTCCCAGCTCTAGACAGCTCTGTTTATCCTCCAGCAGCAGCACTCAGCACGATCAGGGACATCCAGTAGCGCTGCATACGGAAAGGCAGGCGAGGTACCCTCTGCCTCTGCGCGGAGCATCGCGGCAACGAATCACTCACCCGTCATCAGCGTGTAGTAGTTGGGGTAAGACAGGCTGGGGAAGTCGGGGGTCATGTAGTCCACCTTCACCCCCATACCGATGATGTCCCGAAAGCCCGGTAGGGACTCCAGCTCCGCGTCATCGATGTAGTCGAAGCGGAAACCGTCGAGGAGGAAGAGCAGCAGCTTGCGGCGGGCGGCGGCGAGGGAGAGGAAGGTGAAGAAGACGAGGATCGCACGGTTCCCCATGTCGGGCCAGCAGCGAGGGCTGTGCGATGGGGCCGGACCTGGCACCGTTCTCCTCCGGCCGCTTTAAAGCTGTAGCCGCACCGCGCGTTAATTGCGAGCGGATGCCGAGCTGCCGGATCGCTGTGTCAGTGCGGGGTTCCGCCAGGGGCAGTTCTCGGCTCGCTGCGGGACTACGCAGCTCCTCGTGCTTTAATAGGAGAAGCCAGCCTGCAGCGCTAATCGCACAGCGACGGGCTGTCGGGGCCGCTGTTAGGAGTAAGAGCTGGGCGGTGCCGAGTTTCACATTAATGAAAAGTTGCTTTGGTCACAATTCTCCGCAGGGTCCTCCTCCCTCCACTCCTGTGGCTGTCCCCGGAGCCCGGCTTTCCTGCGGCGGCTATTAGGGGCGGCGGCCGGACGCTGCCTCGCATTAACCCCGCTCACATCGGACCGTGAGCAGCACTGCCGCTAGCCGCCCTCACAGCCTGCCCCCCTCCAACCTGCTCCGAACCGCCCGCACCTGTGCAAGGGCTGAGCACAGAGCACCAGGTGCTGGCACCCCGAGCCAGGGCAGAGCTCTTCACACTTCTACCTCTTCTTCACTCGGCGTTTACAGCTGTTACCATCTTGGCAACTTGGCATCTTGGCAAAAACATCTCCTCGTGTTTTTGCTTATATTATCTTGCCTGGTTTTACTTTTGTCCACCTCCTGGCACAACAGCAGCTCTCAGATCTGTGCCAAACCCATGCAACCATGCTGCAGCCCAGGTCAGACAGCTGCTGCGGGGCTGCCAGCATATCCCACGTCCAGGAGAAGGACAGAGAGGCATACAAGGAGCTACCACCAGGCCCACTCTGCTGGGATGACAGCATGTCCTGTGTCCCAGCCCTCTCCTGGAGCAGACAGTGCCAAGGCCAGCAGGGCACAGCACCCTGCTTCAGCCAGGGCTACTGGGCTCCCAGCCTTCCTGTAGCTCAGGGCCAGACCCTCTCTGAAGTAGGCTGCCTATACAAACACCACCTACTTAGGCTTCTCCCTAAGAAAAGAATCTTCCAAAGTATTTGCCAGGCTGGGAGAGATGTCGCAGCCCTCCAGAGGCATGAGTATGCCAGTAAAACACAACACAGGCAGCCCCAGATGTTGGGCACAAGGAGTTTGGCTTGCTGCAAGTAAACACACAATTCAAAAGCTGGGATTTACTTTGGCATGTCTTGACTCACTGCATGCTCTTCTGTCGTGCATTTAATTTTTCCTTCCCCTCCCAAACGCTCAATAGTGAGGACCCTGTGGTCTATTGTAACCAAGGCAGTAGCTAGGAATGGAAGGAAAGCACACGCACTGTGCAACAGGAGATGAAAGCTGCAGGCTGTGTGACCGGGGCAGCCGAGCTGTGAGCCACTGGCGTCCCAGCCCGTGCAAGGCTGCTGCTGCATCCGGGGGGGGTGCAGCTGTGTGCTGAGGGTGATGTGACAGCCCAAGCAGAGTGGCACGTGCTGCTTGTCACCTGCACCTCCAGACACAGCCAGGCCTCACCATGGGTCAGGGTGCCCAGCGGAGGTGGTGCTCAGGGACAGGACTTCTGCTAGTGCTCACTGCGGAGTGACACTATAGCAAAAAGCCTGGGCTCAAAGTCATGCAAACAATCACTTCCAATGTGCATATGGAAGGTGAATGAACTCGTAAAAATGTCCAGAGTGGGAAGGGAGTTGTGGATATGCATCATTGGCAGTGTGATCACATTCATGTTGATATCCTGGATTGCCCTCTGGGCTTGCCAGGGGGACTTGGCAGAAGCTGCAGCTACTGCTCATCATGGGGTGGGATAATTAAGGAGAGTAATTAGGTATCCAAGTTGGACTCACCTTGAAAGGATGACCTGGTGTTTGAGGTGGCAAGGCTAAGAAGCCAGGCCTCCATCACAAGATGCCACAAAGCTATGTCTGTCTATTATTTTACAGCATTAAAGAAATAAAGTTTTTCTATTAAGACAGTTACAATCTGCTGATTGAGACCTCCTAAGAGAAAGCTCTACCTGAACCAACATAGTGCCACAAGAAACACTTGGCACAAGGTATCACAACCTGAGCTCTGTTCAGACAGGCAGAAATTCACAGGTCTCCACTCACCAATAACAGCAGCACGAGGCCTGAGAGGGGTTAAAGGCACAGTGAGCTGTGTAACCATGATGCTTCACAATGCCAAATTGTGTTTTGACAGACAATCACCCTGAAGAGTGGGAATGGGGCCAAGCAGTCTCGCTTGGCAGAGACAGACCCCAGCAATGCATTTCATCCCTGCCAAGCAATGTTGATTTGCTTTGGTTCACATTCATTTGTAAGCACCCTGTCTGCACAAAGCCCCAGATGGCCTTGGAGACTCCAGCACAATAATATTTTGATACAAACGCTCTTACAAAAGCTATCAGAGCCTGAGTTGGAATCCAGGGACAATAGTTTTCACAAGTTAACTGCAATGCCATGTTTTGGAAGAAGCATGAATAAAGTCAATCCCTAAGCCCAGTTTGTTCACAAGGAGATGCCCCACTGATCACAACTATCTTTGGATGAGATCCTCAGCCACTTGGGCTGCTCAGGAAATCCTCTTGGCCAAAAGCAAGTTTCCTTTTTTGGAAAACTGCCTCCAGTGCCCTTGGATGGCTTACTTCATTTTGTCCTACGATGGCAGAATTGGAAGTGTGTTCTCCAGATCCATGCTGCTGGCTCATTTAGGGGCACCAGCTGCCCTGCAGCACCACTTCATGTGTGTCCTTAGGCCCAGGAACACCTGTGGGAGCCAAAGCTGCTGGAAGTAAAACACTAGAGAACCTAAACTGGAAATTTGTGCTCCTTTCTCGTCTGGAAGAAAGAAAAGAAGGCCCAACAAGACTGGTTGTCACCTTGTATCCTGTTCTTCCATACAGCAGTGGTTAAACACTTAGGCCAACGCAGCCTGACTTGCTTGTTTGGTTGCATTTTCCCTCATTAGATAAGAAAGCATAGGCACCTCCAGACAAAAAGGCCTTGATGGGAATAATATGGTACTCGTGTTTGTTTGAAGAAGAAGTTGTCTGCACCCATCTGAAGTCTGAAGGTGAGAACTGCTTGACCAAGGTCCTTCTTCCTCATCTCCCCACAAAACCCAAACCAAAAGTATCACACGTGTCACCAGCTCCTCTGCTGAAATCTGTAGGAAAACTTTAGCTGTACTTGGATCTGTCTTCTGAGATGACAGAAAGTCTCACTTTGGCAGAAATTACCTGCTGCAGAATTTTAATATTGCTGGTTGCAAACTTCATAGTTTGGCTTCTCTTAGAAGTTGAATGGTGGAAGTCAGCTTTATCGGTGCTGCTCCTGTACTCTGCCTTCCTATAAATGTTTCTATACAAAGGGACCCGTTTGACAAGGCATCTGCTGCTCCATCAGACATTCCTGGATAATATTTAACATAAAGTCCATTACTTCTGCAATCTTTCATTGCACAGTACTTCAATCATGAGGAGCATGACATACAGGAAATAGGCTGCTCTTATTTCAGTCATGTACAGGTGTATACAAAAAATGCCTGGTGGTGTTAAACTCGCTACCCAGTGGGAAGTAGAAAGGAGTTCAAGTTACAAGAGGCCAGGAAACCCACTCCTGGTGATGGGATCTCATTGCAGCATTCAGCACATCAGCTCCTCCCCCAACCACGGTGCGCTGGCCTGAGTGCAGGACTGGCCACCTCTGGGAGAGAGAGTCATTATCATACTATGAAACTGGACTTCATTCCATCCAAAATATTTGAGTTTGATCAAAATCACTTTGTTGATGTAGGATAAAAAAGTAAGCCATCATCAGCAAAATAAAGTCTGTGTTATGAAACCCACTGTGCTGGAACACAAATATGTTCCTGATGACTCTGAGCTCAACACATTCATTCACATCCTAGTAGCTCCTCCAAGAGAACAGCAGTGTGCTCTGCATGTCCACCAGCATCCTGCACACGGGCTTCCGTCCGTGTCAGACCTCATTTGGGCAGCAAACCTGAAAGATGAAAGCGTACGCTTGAAGTTCTACAATCCAAGAGACATCTAGTGCTGGTCAAATGTAACACTTCAGTAAAGTGTTAAGACCTCAGACTTTCCCACTAAATAAGTGCAAATTCACGAGGTCAAATATTTGGCAAGTTATGATGATCTACCTACTTTTCAAGAATAAAATGATATTCATGTTTGATCTTTCTGGTACCCTTCTATACTGAGCCTAAAAGAGACTTGCAGAGTTGGCTTGCACTTAGTATAGGTCCAAACTGTCCAGGGCTAGCATTATATATATGTAATATATATGTACATACATTTCATTTGGCATCCTTTATGGCCTGGAGGTTATACAGAGTTTGGCTACAACTTCTGGCATCAGCACTTAAAAGCCATGGGAGTTCAGATCACAGTGTGCCAAAAGAAGGAAAAGGGCCATTATTCTGACAGTAGTTATTGAAGTCAGCCTGGTAATAGTCATACTCTAGTCCTCAAAGGCTGATCTCTGCCCAGCTGCCTCTGCTACCAAGCAAGTTGCTGCCCCCACCTCCCATTGCTTTTGCTATGTGCCACTTCACTACAGTCATTTTGGTTTTATGCTTTTGATGACTTCAGCCCTGGATTTTGATTCCTGGAGGTTGAAGATGATACAGGAAGGCAAGTTAAAGGCTTGTCTCGCAGCACGATGGATTCCAGTGTCTTATCGGACTCCCTGGTGAGTCACCTTTGGAGAATTTATCCTAGCAAGAAAAACCAACATTTTTGCAACTAGTCTGTGTTAGGAGTAGAGCAATATTTGCATGGCAGCTGCTTTCTAGCTGTGGGTTATCAACAAATTATAACTTCTCAGATAAGGCTGGATCTGCACCAGGTTTCCTTACTGCTAAGGTCCATCTCTGTCCAAACAGCAGTAAGGTCCCTTTCCGTAAGAGGACAAGGTCTCATCTTCACATCAGGGCAATGTCCTCACTAGCTGAGCACTCAGGTTACAGAATCCAGGCCTGCTACTTATGGCCAAGTTGTTCCGTTGATCTTTTTTTTTTTTCCAAAAAATAACAAGAAGCTTTGTTCTAGAGCTGGAAAATTCATTTAGTTTGCCAGCTAAGTCCTATTCATTTTCGAGAGTTTCGAAACACAGAACTGATAGCAAAGAGTAACAAAGATTTATGAGAAAAAAAAGTAAGTCACATAGCACTGAGAACTCACAAACACGTAAAGCTACCACCTTTCTCCTCCCTGCTTCTTTCTCCTCCATGGAAGAAGATGCCAAGACTGGCTTGTGGGTGCCCCAGACACAGTAAAACCTTTTCTCTTTCATCATTCCCCTTTCAGCACCAAAACAAACAGCACACAAAGAGCAGGCACCCTGACCAAGGGCCTTGCTGTTTACCCTCAATGAAAAACCATGGCAAAGTGGCGGCTGTCTTGCACTAATTCAGCATCTCTGCTGTCTGGCTGAAGGAAAAATAGCAGAAGAGCATCCCTCTGCATTGAGTCAGAGCCTCCTTTCCACAGAGAGGTTTGTCTGGCTGTGAATTCATTTATACCTCGTTTCTCTGGAGCCCACCATCACCTCCTGTGTTGGTCCAGCCCTGAGCTGCCACCTTGCCTGGCTCTGCACACACAGGCAGCTCCTTCTGTAGCAGCCCTCTGGGGCAGCTGGGTGTCAAGAAGGATCTCTGCTTCATGTTTTAAGAGCATACAGCACATAATATTTTCTGTTCTCCCTCCCAACATCGTGGCAGCAAGAGCAAACCAGCCAACCCACCAACCTTCTGTCATTTCCAGTTTCTGGGAGTGGACACGCTGTAGTAACCTCCAGCACCAGTGGCCCTGTGCCTCCCATTCCCAGTACGGATTTATTTCCCTTGGCAAGGCCAACATGCCATTGAGTTTTAAGGGTGAAAGTAAGTGGCAAAGTACTTAGCTATTTCAAGGAAGTTTGGAGGCAGTGGAAAAAAAAAACTGTAACACGTGAGCACGGAGTGTGGCTGTCCAGCTGCCAGCCACAGTAATAAATCACCCCCTGAATGCCTGCCACAGGCACCAGGTCATCACAGAGATGCTATTTTTCTTTCAGTATGACCTCCAATGCTGCTAATGCACTTAGCAGGTGCAAGAAACATTTGAAAATCAGTATCTTTTTTCCAGTAAATAAGGTTAGGGGCCCGTTTGCTCTGCCTGTTTGGACTTCGGCTTATTTTGTCCAAGTCCTACTCAGCTGCGGGTCCTCACTTGGGCTATTTCCAGTGCTGCTGGCAGGGATTTAGGAGGGGCTTTCATGGGTCTGTCTTAATACCACATGGCTCAGGTCTCTCTGATGTAGACCTCCCACTGAGGTCTAGCCACCATCCCACGGCAGCCACCTCTATCCACAGGACACCAAGGAGATGAGCTGGTGAAACCTTTGCCCTGGAGAAAGCTTTTTCCAGGTTCTGGTGAGCCCAGCGCTCTGTCAGGGGGCCAAAGCCAAAGGAACAAATGATTTCCGCCCTGCCATCTCCGGGAGGAGCGAGCCGGCACGGCCGCTAGGTGTCAGCCCGAGCACGCCGTTGCTCTCGTGGGAAGGCGGACGCGGTACCCTCGGTACGCACCGGGAACACCCCAGCTTCCAGCACGGCGATTTTCAGCCCCGGCGAGAGCCGGTGAGGCCGGACGGGAGGACGTGGTGAATGCCAGAAGCTTGACGCCATGTCTTTCCTTGCTAGCTGCTGTTTGGTGGTGTTGTCTTCTCTCCTTTTTGCAGCCCTGGTCCTGGCATCACTGGCAGTTGCCATGGGCACTAGAGGGGATGCAGCACCTGGCTCTGCTGCAGCACTCTGGGCTGCATGAGTTCATGAGTGCATAGTTGTGCAGGTGGACATCTTGTCCAGGATGTTCAAGCATGCTTCTGGCACAGGGAGATGCTGGAGACCAACGCCACTTTTGGTTACTTTTGGTGCACTCCTTTAGATTACATTCTCTCCTGCAAAACTCAATAGTTCCCCTCTCTTGGTGGCTTTATGCTCTAAATAGATTTGCTTGCTTCTCAAGCCAGTTCTTAAATCATGTCTGCTGCTGTCTGAATCCCTTCCAGTTCCTTGCCATCTGTTCAATGCCAAAGCAAACAAAATGTTCAAGAAGCAATATCTGCTGTGACACAGAAGCAGGAGCATTGTGCAGCTGAAGGTTAGGGCCTCCTCAGGCAAACAACAGCATCTCCCTTGGTCACTCTGGTGACTGCACCTTCCTTCTCATGCTTTTTAACACACAGAAAGTGCAGAGGATTTCCATTGGTTAGTTTTTAGATCCCCTCTGCTCTCCCCTTCCCTTTCTTTTTCTTTACCTATTCCAAGAATCCAGAGCTTGCAGCTGGGCACCCTTCAGTCCATGGGGACAGACCAAGGCTCATTGCCTTTTGTACTATTTATGATCTCTGCAGCATGATCACATATTTCAATCATGCTGCTGTGCTCTGCAGTTTCTTCACACTAACATGGTTTCACAGCACCAGCCAAGAAGTGCCCTGCATTCAATCTCTGACCTCTGTGGTTCAAAATACCCAAGTAGACCTCTCAATGGGCTCAGCTGGGGTGCTCATTTGTCACATCTGCACTTTGGAAGAAAAGCAGAGCCCAGAATGGTGGCTAGCTTTCACCACAGTAAGCAGCACTGGTTGGGTGATCCCATGATCCCAACCCCCTGGCCTTCTGTTACGACAGCTCACCACAAGCAGTCCTAGGGCTGTGGTACAGTAACACTGTTTTCAGCAAAATCTGAGCATACTGAGCTCAGCACAGTCCTGAAGATTCTTCTTCTTTGAAACGCTTTCCCAATTGCAGAAGACATGTAAAACCCACACTCTGTAGTGCCTCTGCCCACCCCATGAAACATGTGCCCAACCCAGCACTGCTCAGTAGGAAGTCAAACCAGAGTGACCCCCAGATTGCTGCCAGTGTCCCATGGCATGGTTCCCTCTGCCCAACAGGACACTGCAAGCTTGGACACACACCACAGAAGCTATTTTTGAAGAGGCTCCATTGTATAATGCAATATGCCATTGAGTTGCATCATGGTTACTTGCTGTTTGCTCACAAAAAAGCTGCAGGAGAACGAAGGGGTGGGAGGTAGGCTGTCCACTTGCAGCCTTTCATCACAGCACCTGCCCAGAGCAGGGTTTTGCTTTCTACGGCACATACTGACTTTTCAGAAGGCTTTTCACAGCACAGCCAGCACTTTCTAAAGATATGAGAAGCTCGGCAGCGAGAAACACTGCCTACCTGGGTACACTGAGGGGAAAATTCCCTGCAGAGGGGAAACACGCCTTTCTTTCCTCCTTGTTTTCCTTCCCTTCTTTCCATTTCCTCCTTCTTGCTGGCTTGCTTTCTTCCTTGCTTCCTTTTTCTCTCTCTTCTTCTTTTTTTTTTTTTTTTTAAATATAATTTGTATTTCTGACCTTTAACGCAGACACAGAAAAGCTGTCAAAGCACTATTCCTCCTTCTACCAAAATACATGTGATTTGCCATATTGACCGTGGTAGGTGTACAAAGCTGTATCTTCTTGCATGAAACACTTCAACATCCCAAAACAGAAACTGATGCAAAAGCATTACTGTCTGGCTAGATTTCACTCCAGAGAGAGGCTGAGATTTCTCCCTGTGCATGGAAAGACACCTACCAAATACCTCGCAGACCGTTAGCAAGTTAACAACTGGAAATAAGGAGCTGAAATGTTCCACCCCCACCCCATCAACCACAGGATGGGAACAGCTCCCTGTAAGATTAATACTCTAGCTCTACTTCACTAAAAGCCATCTTTTTCAGTCACGATTTCGCTTCTTCTCTCAGTTTTGTGATGATATGGTCTCAAGAAGCAGTTCCCGTTCCCTTTCTTCTCTGCCTCCCGCTCGGTGGGGCCTGTGCCAGGTCTCAGCCTGGTTTCTGGGCAAGCAGCTGTGCCAAGGGCTTAAATTGCCTGAGACCGTGGCCATTTCCATCCAAGCTGCAAAGAAGGGACGGAAGTACTTCTACGGACAGAGAAGGAAAGAAAAACAGCTAGTGTCACCTCAGTTTGATGCTCAGGAGCCAAGGGTCAACTTAGCAACTGCGGGGACAGCCTGAATGTTGTGGGCACACCTGTGTGTCACACCAAGTCAGTGCTGCAGCAGCCCACAGGCATGCACGCCCAGCTCCAGCAGGGAGCTCAGCGCCAGGTGCAAGGAAAAGCAGACACTGAGCAAATCCCACCACTCCTGCCACCTCCCCCACCCAGTGGCACGCCCACAAAAACAAATCCTAACTGTGCACCTGCTTCCACTTTGAAAGAAGGTAGCGCTCATCAACAAAAAGCAGACAGAAGGCTGAGGAGCTTTAAAAACAACACAAGCAGGTTTGCTGCCTGTTCGATGGTGGGCTCTCCTCGTTTGGGCTCCCCCAGGCCAGAAGCTGTCTCCATCTAGCACCCCTGTGCCCTGCAAACCCAATGTTTATAGGTGTCAGCTGGCTTCCTGCAGGTCCGGGCCTGATCTATGTGCTAAGTGAGTGCAGATGAGGACTTTCACTTGGTAAGGGCTCGCAGAGCATCACTGAGGTTTAAGGTGTGCACAAACCACACACATGGTTCTGGGGAACGTGAGCTCCACGGCACATTTTCACTTTCACAGCCTTCATATCTGAAGATCTCTGAGCGCTTGTTTGATCGTTAAACCACAGGGAGTTGCTCTGGGGAAGGTGAAGAGCAGCATTTTTCCACACAATGTGGAGCTGGATGGCAAAACTCATCACCGTGGGATATTTCGGTGACTGAAAGCATGAATGGGGTCAAGAACTGGGGAAACTTGCACAAGGTGCATCCATAAGGACTCTTGAAGCCAGTCAACATACAGCCTCCAGCTCACAAATTCTCAAAACTGTTGGTCGATAAATGCTCAGAGGATTCCTTTTCCCAAGGAAACAGTTTTCCCCAACCTTGCCCTGGCTCTGGCAATCTTCTCCCAACTGCCTGTTCCAGGCCATCACAGGACACAGGATACCGGTCTAGCTGGGCCACGGGTCTGACGCACATCCCTGTTGTGAAAACTACTGGTCTTTGCATGGCAGTAATAATTAATCATCTGGAAACAGCCCAAAACCAAAGAACAATATCACAGCACTGAGCACATATTTACTCATTCAAGGGAAACAGTGAGACAACAGGTTCTGCTCCTAGAGAAGGCTCCGCAGATACCTCATTGTGGCCTTCTAGTACTTGAAGGGAGCTTACAAGCAGGAGAGAGAACTGACTTCTGAGAAAGTCTAATAGCAATAGGACAAGAGGAAATGACTTCACGCTACCAGAGGGGAGATTCGTTTTAGATGTGAGGAGGAAATTCTTTGCTCAGGGGGCAGTGAGGGCACTGCTGCCCAGAGCTGTGGGTGCCCCACTGCTGGAGGTGCCCAAGGTTGAGTTGGATGGGCCCTGGGCAACCTGAGCTGGTGGGGGGCACCCATCCCAAGGCAGGGGTTGGGGTTGGGGGGCTTTAAGGTCCCTTCCAACGCAACTGTGTGATACATCTGTACAGAAACACCCAGGAGAGTTAAGTGAGGAGGGTGGGAGTGAGGTGCTAAGCAGAGGCACTCCTAATACGCAGCTCTTCACTCAGTTGTCCAGAGGAGCTGGTCTCACTTAAAGGACCATAGAAGCAAGCAGCACCACAGCAAGGCAGCCCCATGCCCCTCATTGCATGGCACTAGGACAAACCCCATTGATGACACCATGCTGCTGTTGGATGAACAGCACATCTGGCAGCAGGGCCAGTTTCCTGGTGAGGAGCTCAGGCTGTTTTTGCTGCCGAAGGAAGGGAAGCCGGTGCACATCCTGTTGGCTTTACCTGGAGCGACCCATTCAGGAGGTTGTTTTGGCACAGCACATGTTTACGTGCACGGATGGTGAGAGGGGCAGTTGCCATGGGATGGGAAGGCACTGAGCCCCAGCACCCTGCTGCAGCCCGCAGCTGTGTGCACAGGGAGATGCTGTTCACTCAATTAAAGCCTCGACATACAAACACCACCACTCCAGATGTTCCTTCAGCTGATTTTCTTTGCAGGTTTTTTTTTCCTCTTCATCGGGTCTGCACTGCATTACCACAAATAAGCATTTGATGCAGACTGCTGAAGCAGGCCAGTGAGATGGGGCAACTGGTTCCAGCTCGATGTCAGCAATGCCTGCTTCTGACATCCTTATTCAAAGGGAAGCTTCACAGATAGAAGCAATTTTGTATCAAACTTGCTCGTGCCCATCCCTTACATTCTCCCCGTAAATTTTGCTCCACCAACCCAAAAGAAGGAACACTCATTAAGTCTCTCTGTAGTACCAAGAAACTTGCATTTCCACACAGCAGTCACTGGAGACATAGCAATGCTCTCCCCATACTAACCGCATCATGGCATCACAAGGCCTTCCTGCAAAACAGGCATTATCTCATTTTCCTCCAGCAAACTTTGGCAAAGGCAAAAGGCAGCTGCAAGGAGTGATTGCCCTTCCACACAGAAGGACAAGTCATGCTGCAGGCACTGGGGCACTGAGCAGGCCAGCAGGGCGGCTCAGCTCAGGGGCAGTTTGGTCAATGTCCTTCCTGTGCTCGTGCTTTGGGACACCAAGATGTGAACACCATGGCTTCCTGCCAGCTCCAGTGGTGCTGCTCTGTGGGTTTGAGGCCAGGCAGAGCAGTTGAGCGGGGAGACTGGCTCAATTTACAGCTAGAGTAAACAGATTTTAACTTCTCAGAGCTCTCTGGAGCTCACACCAGAGTACTGCGGTAGTATTTGTGTGTCAATATTTTCTTGCCCTCAAGAGAGGTGTTCAGGAAGGCAGCCTGCCTGCTACACCCAGCAGGCAGCCAGCAGTGGGCTGGGCGGGTTGGGTTTTCTATTCCTTCTGGGAAAAAAAAAAAAAAGACTGATTTGCATGAGAGTAAAAATACTAACGAAAGCTGAAACTTGACAGCACTGACTGCAAGACAACATCTTTAAAAGGGCACGTGCAAAAGCCCGTGCTACAGCAAATGTGCTCAGCACCCAGCCAGCTTCCTGCTGCTGTGCTAGGTCTGACAGCAGGAATGATGAGGGGTTAAAAACGCAGCACCTTACATCCTGGATCTGATGGGTTAAACATGATGCTCTCCAAAGAAATGGACTGAAAAAATAATATGCAGAGGCACAAAGTTTTTGAAACCTGGCTGTATTTTAAAGGACACAATCAGCTAGGAAACCATATTTTGAAGAAAAGCATGGAAATGAAGCCAACCCTACCAGCTACCTTCCAGAGAGGGATTGTGGCACTGAGGTCTGAGATGTAGTCATGAGGAAATTCAGTTAAAATAGCTAGAGCAATTGTTACCTTACAAAAAGCAGAGCCCTCACCTCCTTCAGCAGCCCCAGCTGCAGCCAGGGAGTCCCAAGGGACAGAGGGAGGGAAAGGGACAGCCAGGTGGGATCTGCAACCAGCAGCCACATCCACTGCCACGCGATGAGCAGAAAACCAGGGCCTAGCCCTGGGCAGGCTGAGCTGACTCTGCTCTCATTATTTTGAATGGCACTGGAATACTGTTGTGCACAAGGATTTCACCATGCTCCAGGGGGAAGGTAGCAGGGGCAGCCCCAGACACCTGCAAGAAACAGTGTTAACACTATGATTCATAAACACACCTGGATAAATTAAGGCTTGAGGCTACCATTTCATTTTTTTTCATTCCATTATTTTGGTTGAGTTTCAGAAAGGACCATACTGCCTTCACAAGAGTCTGCAAGTACTTCCCTCTTGGAAACTGCACGAAATATCCCAGGTGAGGCATGTTCACAGTAGCTGAGGGCAAAGGCTCCTACAGTAAAAGGGGTGCGGGTCCCCTTGTGCTGAATCCACAAATGCAGGACCTTTTTCTCCAATGCTGCTACTCCTCTTTTCCAGATTCAGAGCAGTCCTCCCTGTGATCCAGTATCTCATGCATGCAGGACTCCAGCCTTCAGCAACAAGGACAAAATCCTTGTTTTTCTAAGGATCTGAGACTCATGGTGTCACGCTGTGAACGTGATCATGTCAGCCTGTGCCTTTCAAACACGTGTCACTTTGCAACCGCTGGGCACTGCAGCAGAGCCTCCACCCATGGGGATGATCAAAATTTGACCTAACAAGATTCTGAGCAACCTGACCTGACTTTACAGTTAGCTCTATTTAGACTGGGTGGTCTAAACAGACCTCCAGAGGTCCCATCCAACCTGAATTATTCTGTAATTCTCCAATTACTGTCAATCAGCTCTGAGAGGTGTCGTAGAGACAAGAGGTTCCTACAGGTCTGAGATAGATGACTGCCTTCACTAGGTCCTTGCTGAAGAGGTCACTATGTAGGTTAACCTTTCACTAGAGACTAGAAAGGACATAAGGAGCCCAGACAGGGAGGAGAAGGCTGTATACACGCCCTACAAACCGTAATGTCCTCAGAGTGAGCAGCAAGCACACCACTGCCTCTCAGCTGCAGTGGATGCTCTGTCTGAGGGATCAGTGCTATAGCTACATTCAGCAACTCCCATGCGTGAACATCTCTTGGAAGAGCTTCAAACACCTAAGCCCTGGGAAGAGGAGAATTTAGCAAGTATGCACGCCCTTCCCAGACACACATCTATCTCCTATTGCGCAGCTGCTCAAGCAGGGTGGGGGCTGCTGTTTTTGGAGCTTAGCTGCTTTCCTTGCTACTGAGAGGAATTGGTGTTGCCTGCCTTTCTCCGTCGTCTAGTCCTTCTTTTTAGATGGACTAAGTGAAGAGCAGCAAAGCCTTCTCCTTGCAAATGAGAGTTTACTTTGGAAACAAACATTTATCTACCTAGAAAAACTCTGGCAGCCCTTCTGGCAACAGCTCCTTGCTTACCCAAGTGCACAGCAGAGCTTGTTGAAGCCAGACTCTCACCCACAGCCATGCAGGACATGCTGAAAGGAAGAAGCTCAGCATTAAAAAGGAACTTTGCAAGCAGAAGCTACTGGTGAAAGGCACAAAGCCTCCGAGACACTTTGTCAGTGCCATGGGTAAGGGGTATGGAGCTTAAAACACAGCTAGAAACAATAGCCTACTGCGGCTTTCAGAATGTAATGCACAGGCCACTGTCATCACCATGAGGCCTGCAGAGATGTGCCTGCATCTAATGCAGCCAATCCAACCCTGGAGAGAGCAGGCCATCACTGGTGTAAACAGAAGCCCTGTTTGTGGAAAAGCAGAAGCCCAGAGTCAGCTCTTGTTTACTTTGAGAGATACTTTCCTGTCCTCACATGACTGCATCTCTGGGCTTTCAGCTGCAACTCTAGTGCTAAGCCCAGGCTGAGCCAGAGGCAGGAGAACCTCTCCATTCACAGACTAAATCCTCCTGAGAGGAGAATGACAGCACCAGCACTGAGTTTACATTACAAGATGCTTTCCAGCCCTGTGCAACTGAGCTGCTTTTTTCCCTCAGCCCTGAGGCAGACCCAGTTCTCAGCCCAGTCACTGTAGCCCTTCCTTTCCCAGAAGAGGCCTTCCCCAGAGGAGAACTCAAGCCATTAGCCCTTCATTCAGCCTGGCAGCCCCTTCCTAGCCCCATGAAAACTGCAGCTCTCGGTTCGCCATTGTATGCTGCCCAGGGTGGGCCACTGATCAGGTGAGGAGAAGCTAAAGCAAAGAGGTTTGTGTAGCCTACAGAAGAAAAGCTCAGAGTAAGTTAATCACAGTCTCCCGTGCCTAGAAGTTGGTTGCAGAGAAGACAGAGGTAGTCTCTTCAAAAGGATTCATAGTGGCAGGATAAGAGGCGATGGGTCCAAGCTGCCTCAGGAGCAACTCTGGCTATAAAGAATGTTTTCTTCTGTGAAAACTGTGCACTGAAGATTGTTGGGTGAAGAAGAGTTTGGTCTCCCCTGCTAGAAAAACCTGGTTTGACGTGGTTCTGGATAACCCAGTCCAAAATTCTGCGTTCAACTAGTCAGAGCCAAGGTACACCAGGGATCTTTCAGCCCTGGCTCTTCTGTGATCCTATGAAATCAGTGCCTAACAAACAGGACCTCATTATCTTAAAAGGGGCTTGGAGATGCTACAGAACAGCTTCCAACCAAAGCTCTAGCCCAAGAAAACTGGGAGCAAATTAATCTACCAGGAACAGGGCAAGCTCAGCTGAGCACACAATGGGCTGCAGATGAACATCCTCAAGCTCCCTTCCATGAGGTGCCTTCCTCAAAGCTAAACCACGGAATAACACCAGGAGGGGTTCCACTGTTCCCAACCTGTGCATGTGAGGCCACATTTGAGCTGGTTACCATCAAGCTCTACTTCCTCTTTCCACCTCAAGATGTCTCGAGCAGAGTACTTCCCACTCTGTCAGATGTGCACTGCAGAAATTGTAAAGGTGGCTCATGCTAATAGTTCACTCTGAGGGGTCACATCCACCTATCAGACACCCATGCCATCTGGGGAGTCTGAAAGATTAAAAAAGAGAGACAAACAAGGGGATTATTAAAAATTTAACTATATACCATATTTATTATCAATCCACAGGATAATCTGATTGCTACATGAGCTCATAAAAGCTATTTCACCTTTACAAAATTAAAAAAAAAATGTGCCACAAGGATGTAATAACTGCTGATAACCAAGGATTGAATCTTAAAATTATAAATTTGCTGTAGAAAAGATTAAAAAAAATTATATTCACTTTAGAATTTTATTTTGAATAAAATATTCCCCTGTATAAAAAATAAAAAAGCTTGCTCTGGTTAGAATTAGAGTATTCTTCTTCTTTTTTTAAATCTGGGAATTTGCATAACATCTCTGTAATAGTTTTTTTTTCTTTTTCCCTATTGTACCACGCGGCATTCAAGCATAGCAGATTAGAAAACAAACACGAGAAAAGCAGTCTTAAAATGTATGAAATCCACATGGGAAGTTTTAACTTTCTTTCCCTTCCACTATTCTTTAAAGACACTTTTACAAGAATAGTCTTGGAAAAGAATACAGGTGGGGAGGGACCTTCAATGTGACATTAAGTAGAGCAAGGTAATAAAAGGCCTTTTGTAAGTGCTTTCTTAATAAGGTGCAGAAGCAGACTGCAACGTTGCTAGTACTGCACTATGTACAATATTCACAATAGATTTTTTTGTTTTATTTAAAAATATTCCAGCTAGTTCACATTTTCTCTTCCATTCTGAGGCTTTCAGTTCCATCACAGCCTTGACAGCAAGAAGCGCAGCAGCACACTTCCCTTGTGGTCAGTTGGTCCTCTTATGAAACACTGGAACCTGCAAGTGGGCCAAAGTTCTTGGTTTTTCTTATCCTACGTAGCAACCTTGCAAGTCCACCTGGGTTCAGATGTACACACTGCCGGCTGGAGTCCTGAGTTAAAAACACTCCGGCACTGGAGTCAGACACAGCAATGTTTTATATTGCCAAGGCTTTCTTTACCTTAGATTTGTCTAATGTGCGTCAAGGGATGAACCTCTCCTAGAGAAACGTAAAATACAAAACCAAACAAAACAAAGCTAAAAAACACACTATCAAAGGCTTAGCAGCTCTTGACTCTTGACTGGGTGATGTCTGACGTTTTCTTGATGACGCTAGCCCGTGTCTCGCGGTCTGGCCGGCTGCTGCTAGTGGAGGCTGTGGACATGACTTGTGGCAGAGAGATGTCTGGGAAAGGGGGCCAGGAGCTGTTGTAAGGCAGGGGGCAGCTTTCTTCTTTGATGGTGACCTGGAGGTCAGGCTTGTTGGCTACAAAAGTAGCCATGCTGGGAAGCATATGAGAAGTGTTCCGCATTCCCAGATTGCTGAGATACTGTTTGCCTTCAATGTTTTTCTTCTGCCAATGAAGTCGTCCCTATGAAGGGGGAAGAAGAACGAGGAAAGACTGAATGAGTGAATGCACTTTGCAAACTGCTCCCAGTAGTAAGGTGATGACTGAAATATCCACAGATTGCACAGGAGTTACCCCAACTCTAAAAGACTGAGTCACCAGCAGTTGACTTTCAATGTCTTTGCTCTCTGTCAGTTCTCCCCCTTTTTAAGTCCTGTATCTTAACCTTGGTGGCTCTCCAGCACTCAAGACACTGTTCATTCTTCTGATGGAAAATAAAGATCTTATACACAGTATGCCATAGACAAAATTGGACATGACTCAAGAGCTTCAAATGGAAGTCTCCTCCATTACTGGGGAGAGCTGGCACAGAGACTCAAAAGCTCTGTCATCAGTGGTAAGGCTGCCAAGAAAATCCCTTAGTAGCATGTCCACCCATCATAGGGATGAGGTTTGATAAGGGAATATGAGCATCCTGTCCTTTCCCCACCACACATGCTGCAGTGGCACATTCTGTCAAAAGTGGGTCCTCACTGGGTTTGGGGAGATGTGGAGCTCCCACCTCAGCCACCACTGGTGAAATAGTTGGGGCATTTCCACATTTTTCTCTGTTCCCTGTGACATGAACTCTCACAGGTAGCTTATTTTCCACCTGCTCATGGAAGCAGGAACATTCCTCTGGTCCAGGGCAGAGGAAGAAAAACCGTTACAAGCATGCAGACAGAAGGTAGCCCATGCT
Organism: Odontophorus gujanensis; assembly: GCA_013399175.1. Classification (NCBI taxonomy): domain Eukaryota; kingdom Metazoa; phylum Chordata; class Aves; order Galliformes; family Odontophoridae; genus Odontophorus; species Odontophorus gujanensis. The sequence goes on along the minus strand of VXAB01004733.1, from coordinate 150,621 downwards.
GTGTGCTAACTCAGTTTTAGCTGCCTGGGAAAGCTTTTGGCCTCACACACCTCAAACATTCAAGTTGCATTTCTGTCACACGTGTAAGCATTTCCTCCAATTGTATGAGTTCACATGCCATTTAAGGAAAACAAAGCAAGTATGTTTTCAGCTGAGATAAAACACCCACTACCCAGCAATGTTAATGCAGCATACACACCACAAAGCTTGCTGGTTTGCTCCATGTTAACAAACTAGCTGGCACTGCTAATGGCTCTGCAGAGGATTTTCTTATGAAAATCAGTCTCCTTGCAGTTTTGACAGATGAGGAAGAACGAACTCACAGAGATACCTGTTTTGCCTGAAATTCATCCCAACATTTGTCTCCCCTGAAGCTTCCTACTTTTTTCCTTTCTCCCTCAGCTACTAAACATGAATGGTCCACTAGCAGACAGTCACAAACAAAGAAGTGGAAAGAATACCTCAGGATGTGATTTTGAAATCTTGCTCCAAAGCATTAAAAATCCAGAAAACACTTACCTCTGCATTTTCTTCATCACTTGGAACGCTGTCGGTCGTTTCGCTTTCTGTCAAATAAAACAGAAGCAAAAATGAAACCCAAGTAATTTTATCTACGGTAGCAAAATCCAGCTCAAGAGGCCTGATCCACTTCAAACAAGTACAAGCAAACAGAGCCAAGCCAAACAATCAGAAAAGAATAGTAAACCATGAACCCCCTGTGAAGTAATCTAAGGGCTAGACAACACAGCATCATTGAACTATGGAGTAAATTCATGCGTGTATCATGGTTAGTATGGATACACTCTGGAATAGATTGCAACAGAGGTGGAAGAGAAGCAGGTCAGTGTTATTGCTCATACTTTGGGCAGTGAGAGACTCCTGCCGGTGAGGAATGCCCCCTCTCCCCCTTCCTGCTCTTGGCAGCTTGAGGCCAGTTATGAGCAAAGTCCTTTGCAAAACCTTATTTTTACCTCCTGCAAAACCATCAACAACTCCACCCTAGAGGAGATAAGTGAGGTTTTGTTTCATAAACTGTTATCTCAGTTTGCCTCCCACTCTATTCCTCAGCCCCCTGCCCACCACTCCAGCACAGGGAAATGCAATTACCTCCTGCACCACAGCAGGACAGCCCCAGCACCTCCCACCTTCAAACAGAGCACAGAGACACAAGCACACTAGCTGCCACCCCTCTGCACTGGGAGACAGGGCAGCAGCTCCAGGAGGATGGCCACCCTCCCTGCAGCTCAGCCCTTGCTTGCAGAAGAGCCTGAGCCCCAGTGTATTTTCAAGCCCTCTAGGTAGCCATGCTAGAGCACAGGGTAGGAAAGGTGACCTTCCTGCACATCTCCAGAAAGGCTCAGCTAAGGACAAGGTTTATGCAAAGGGCCACAAACTCATGGGCTCAGTTGCTCTTTCAGACCAAAGGATCTAAACTGCATTCAAAGTCCTTTTAAAACAAGAAAGCAGACAGCTCAGCTACTAAACACCATTAACTTCCATAGCTGGCACCCTGCCTACTCCAGAGTCCCAGTCACAACATGCAGCAAGACAGAGGATCTAACTGTGAAGCCCTATGAAGTTAACACTCTGCAGGGCTCCTCATTCATTGTCACAACATGATAAAGTTGGTTAATTAAGCCATACTGGGAGGGAGGGAAAGGACAAAGAGATGCAGAAAGTAATCTGTACAAAAGGAGAAATGGCCCTGAAGACAGTCAATAGGAGGAATCCACACGGAGACAAGAAACAGATATTCCTTGACGTGAAAAAGCATGTGGCAACAAAAAAATAGTGATGTAGATGAAAAGGAATCCATCCTTGATGTTTATACATAACAAAATGCTGAGCAAGAGAGAGCGCTATAGTTAGGAGAAGCTATGGAAGCTAGCCACTCTGGTATGGAAAGTTAGAGAGGTCATTTGAGTCAAGAAGGTTATTTGAATCAGTGTCAAACAAGATGAGGTTGACAAGAACATCCTTGGTACTAAAAAAAAGTGGATTTCATAGACGTCAATGGAAATATGAGGAAACTCAAAAGGGCCAGAAATATCATTTGCATGTGTAACCTCAGAAAGGAACTAGAGGTGTTTCTGAAATAAAGCAGATTTATGTAGGACAGCTGATACCTATGGCTAATTTTTTTTTTTTTTTTTGTTATTTCAGGAGAGCTAAACTAAGTGCTCCTGTGCAGCTGTTATGGTCATCCTCTTTCTTGCCACTCAGTGGTAGCACTTGACAGAGTAGGCAACTGTACTCAGCATAGCCACAAGGGTTTAGGGCTCCAAATCTAAACAGTTTTGTGCATAACAAGATAAAGCTAGAAATAGTCATGAGGATGACCTACAAATTTCAGGGTTCTGAAAAACCCTGTGGTGAAAAATGTGACATTTTTTCTTACGTGCAGTTGGACCAAGTTCTGTTGCTTCAGTTTATGCCTGTTACTTCTCATTATGCACCACCATGAAAGAGACTTATTCCACCTTCTCAATAACAATGCTGTTGATGTGGACAGGGTGCCACGAGGTTACCAAAACCATCTCTTCTCCAGACTGAACAAGTCCTGTCTCTCAGCATCTCCTCACAGAGGATGAGTGCTTCAACACCTGACTATCCTGGCAGATTTTTCTTGCATTTTCTCCTGCTTGATTGTGTCTTTCTTTGACTAGGGACTCAAAACTGGACCCAATACACTGGAAGCAGTGTGACTTAGCAATGAGTAGAGGGAGAGAATCACTTGCCTAGATCTACTAGCCGCGCTCCCGAAGGCTGCGACTTTCTCTGCCGTCAGGTCGCTCTGCTGGTTCATGTTCAGCTCACTACCACCCCCTTTCTGCAGAGCTGCCGCCGATCCCACAGGCCCCAGACTGAATCGCTGCAAAGGGCTCCTTCCCAGGCACTCCACATCTTACTGGCACCTAGCTACAGTAACCAGGATCTTCATCCTGTCTTGGGATGCATTCAAAGGCATGTAGGTGGCATGAAATCATCTCCTGTGCTATCTTAGTTATGGTTTAGTAGGTCCTGAAACAAGTTAGGAAAGCTGAAATCCACAAGGATACTAAGACAACATGAGGGGACAGCAGAAGTACTTTAGTCATGCTTCATTTATGTAGACCTCTTGCACTGACTTTTGGAGAAGTAACTCAGGACTTGCTCATGTCTGAGTGATTCTCTTGTCACCAGATATCCCTCTCTATTGCCACAGCAATACCATGACTTTCAGACCTAGATGGTGCCTTCTGTCTGCACTGCAAGAGCTTAGATCCTTTAGCTGAGGTAAAATATATATATATATAGATATATATATATCACTGTTGCTTTCACACAGCCAGGAAAAATTTTGCAAGAAGCATTTGGAACAAGGACAAATGTTTCAAAGGCCCTGTCTCCCACCACTAGTAAATTAAAGCACCCCTCCTTATCCTTTACAAAGCCCTTTTAAATGTTCTGACCGTTACAGACTAAACACATGGGGAAGCATGACCATATATCATTGTTTGAGACTAACATTGGAGGCTATTCAATGGAACATCATAATATTCACCCAGACCCAAAGATATAAATTCCTACATACAAATTTTATAAAAATGCATCTGGAAGTAATTCAGCTTAATGAGTCAAAGGCAAAACCACGCATAAAATAATAAATTGGGAACAATTAATACTCAAGTTTGCCTAAAAAGATGACATTTCTGTTTTTGCTTCTGTCTCCTGAGGCTTGCAAGTTAGCAACACATTAAAAAAGGAAGAACAGGTTGGATATGAAACTTCTTCTACTTTCAAACGTGGTTTTGTCCTGTTTCCTACGGAAATAAGGCTTGTATGATTGCAGGAACTCTGTGGTGTGCCCATGTGTGCATTTGTGTCTGTTCTCCCTTAACAGCTTCTGAACATATTGTCAGCCTTGGATAAGGAACAAATAAGGGCCAAAACTCTTAACTTCCTACCAGTTTTATGAAAATTAGAGGCCAGATCACAAGAAACCATTAGCACCCCAACTCTGGGGGAAGCTTATTATCTCACTGTTTTTTAGATATCAGAGAATCCAGATGGGAGACAGACATTGCAAGCCAGACTTCCACAGACCCCATCTTATCAGCCACTACATGGATGTTCTGCAGACTATTTGTAACAACACAGATCCACCCCCCAGGGCCTTCAGATTTGTGTTTGTGTTACATGTCATTAATGCAGCCCTGAGCGCTCTGTATCCACCACAGCAAGCACCAGGGAAACATACGGCAGAGATTATGACCTTTTATCTTTAAAAGATCAGGCTGCCAGGGGGACACAGCATATTTGCAGCACATCACTTGTACCATTGAAAGCACCCCTCTAATAAAAGATGAAAAGGCCTCTCTACACTACATCTGAAAAGGTTCTTTTTCCATTAGTCACAGGCTAAAAACTGCAGCTTATATTTCCATTCTCAGCTCTGCTGAGTTGCTTCCCAATGTAAAATTAATATACAGGACTATAAGTTTTTGAGTTAAAAATACAGAAGCCAGTAGAACAGACATTACTGAATCTATATCTGTGCCAGCTGTCCTTAAAGAGCCTGCTTTTCCCTGGTGACCCCTGCCACTGGGCCTGAAACTCCCTAAGGTGCTGAACTTATTACAAACATTTCTTAAAAAGAACATAAAGAAACTCAAGGATGCTTACCTGCATAGGACGACACAGGGGAGATCTGTAGGGGGTACAGCTGGCTCATGCTGAGAGGCTGCTCATCACTTTCTGTTGTCACCTCTACTACCTGGCAAACATCTGGAGGATTGGCAACTATCACCTGCTCCTCGCTGCTGCCATCAAGGTGCTGCTGTCCTACAACTTGGAGTTAGATGAAAAAAAAAAAAAAATCCATTACTTGTAATATGTCAACTCTGCTGAATCTCTAAGAGCTTGTCCTTGGAGCATGCTTGGTATGTGAGTGAACTGGAGTCTTTAATGCAGTCTCAGCACTTTCTTCCATGTCCACCACCTGCTTTCAATGGGACTTCTACAGGAAAACTATGTGATTTACTTAGTTTCCATCACCTTCAAAGAAATTTCTTTTCCACTTGTGACAACTGAGAATGCCTAACTCTTTCCTGGCTCTCACTCAAAATGCCCTTGAGTCAGTCCCAACACACAAGCTTCCCTTACGCTTTTCTAGGGAACACTATAGCCACACTCTTTCCTCACCAGGATATACAGACCATGGCAATCTCTCTTAACCTGGGAAAGCATCCTCACCTAGCAAGCTGCCAATATCCCACAGCATCTGGATGCTTTCACACTGATTATGCACTAAGAGAACAAATAACTTTGCTGCACAAAAAACTGGTCTCACAATCATGTAAAATAAGGTGAAAAGTCAATTAATACATGGCATGCATCTGTCAAAAATATATTTCTCCATTTGGATGCTTATTCTCACTGATACCTGTAATGCTGTGATGGCATGTAGAAAATCATAGCTGAACCTATACTCTGTAGTCCCCAGTCCCAATGGTTTGTGACTGACAGCTACTGTCTGATTAGTAATTTTTATATTATGTTTTTGCTATTATTCCAGGCAAGTAATATTTAATTCCAAAGTAACATTTTCATTTCTACAAAGTTAAGGTACCATGGATGCTTTGCAAGCACACCAAAGTGCTCTGTAGGCACTACCTGTGCTACAGAACACCCTTCTAAAACAGAGGAATAAACTCAGAAGTTACTCAGCAAAGAAGTACTATGGTAAAAGCCAAAATCTCAGTTTTCTGGAGCTGCTAGAGACAATTCTGCATCTTGTACAACTCCCCTTTTGGTCCCAGAAATAAGAACATGTGACAACTGTGTTGATCTGGCACTGAGCTAAAAGCCACTAGCCAGATCAGAACAGCAAGCAGGTGAGGAACCGCCTCAGGGGATGGCTAACCTGAACCCACAGCTGTCCAAGAGAAAGGGAAAGACTATCAATATTCTTTCACTGCACCATAAAGCATCAAAAGGAACAATTTTCACGCACACAAATTCCTACCAACTTCAACAGCAGTTTGGGAAGATTTTATGCCAGAGGAACTGGTCCAGATTTATTTACATGTTGTGAACTGTTAGTCTTAAACACACCATACAGCGGTCAATGCCTATTTTGAGTTTTACATAGCAACAAGTCTTAGACCTTCCAGGCATCAGCAGCCCATCCCACTTGGCAATGTCATTCTGGAAGTGGCCAATACTGGATGTTTCAAAGAACAGTCGCAATCAATTCACCAAACTATAAGGTTCTGAATTATTACAGATTCAGAAAGCAGTGGGTTTTTTGTTTTGTTGGTGGTTTTTTATTTTTTATTTTTTTACCACAACCCATGATGAAGAAAAATGTAGTAAATGAAGCACAGCACATCTTGAAATTCTTCAGTTAAGTGACTTAAGCACTCTGGTTATTAATTTAAAGAAGGACAGATGTATCTTTTCCTGGATGAACTCAAATAAATGTGCATAAATGCACAATCCACTTCTGTCTTCCATCTTCTGGGGAAGGTTAGAGTATGACTATTTCAAAAAGAAAAATGACAGGGTTTTCTCCTAGGGAAAAGCTTTGTGAAGTGCCAGCCAACTACTGGAAACTCCCTCGAAGCTGTCTGTGCAGCCTATGAGACAATTCTAACATTCAAAAATGACATACATACCTAATAGCCTTTTTTACAGTTGAATCACTCCAATTACTACCATTGTGTTCCAGATATTTTGTTTTGAAAATATCTGCCTTACGTTGGGGTGCTGGGAGGCAGGAGCACACACACAGTTAATTTTTATCCATGAGAAGCCAGCATTGTGCAACCTTTTCAGGATAAGAGCAGGCCATCTGCACTGTGTTATCTTTCTCCTCAATACCTGGAGAATTCTTACCCGCCTCAAGAGATAAATTCAGTGCAACAAAATATTTTGCTTATTTGGGAAATACGCCATCCCTTTCCTTTGAGCTGCATTAGAAACAGCACAGGTGCTGTTTGTCTTTTCACCCCTCCAGCTGACTTCTGTCCTTCCTGCAGAATATATCTATTTTACCCTTTCTCCCCTGTTTATATTAAATATTGGCTTGGAGTACTAAATAAGGACTTCTCTCTTCAGTTTGGATAAGCAGCACACTTCCCTAGCCATTAATTAAACAACTCTGGATCACAGTTATCCACCCAAACCTTGCCGTCATACCCCTGAAAATGGATACTGGAGAAAAAACAACAAATGCTAACTGGAGATCTCCCTTGTGAGCCCCAAGGAAAATGAAAGCCCTTCAGAAGCAATTCAGTTCTGCTCCTCTCTTGGTTTCCACGTTAGCAGATTGACAACTCTTATATCACCCTATGGGTCCTGTTCCACAATCACTGAGATTTTCCAAGGTGCAACATGGATTCTTCTCATACAAAAATTTGACAGGAGTTCAGGATACACTGCACTGCAGAAAACTGAGCTGTTCCAGTAAAATGACTCTATTGTATGTTTGTGGATTTTGGGAACATCGGCTACATTGCAAAGGCTGCTGTTAATTTATCTATGTTTAACTTGAAGGTTTTAAAATAAAGCTAAAGTGTAGGAAGCTTCCTCCTCAGGGCTGCAGATCAGCCTTGGCATATTTCAGATCTGGATTTGAGTCAGTCACTATATATAATTCATTATAGTGTAATTCCTTCAAGTTATAAAACACTCTGTAACAGTATGAACAAATTCATGTCCTAACACTCTTACAAAGCAAGAACCAATTAAGTAAACTGTCATAAAAAAATTAAAAAAACACTCAAGAACTCCCCAACCATGGAAGTACTTGCAGGAATGACTCAACACAGAGCCCTGTGACATAAAAAATGGTAGAAAAGAATAGCCAGTGCATGAAACTTCTGCCATCTTCATAAAAGGAAGATTAACATATTTTTCAAGCACTTTTTCCTTGTGTATAGAAGTAGAACTCCCAGAGAAAATAGTAAATGGGTCACATTTCTAGGAGCCCTCACTGCAGTGAGGATCTTAGCAATGTGAGAGTTGTCTAAACCAGTCCAGTTATTCTACCAAGGGCCAATTATTCACATTCTGAGATGACATCTAATTCCTAATATGTATCTGTTTCTAAATACGGACTTTACTGATGTTTCCTGTTAGCTCTGTAATGTTAAGAACTAACTCTGCTATTGAGGAAAAAAATCAAGTTCTTCTATTTCATCTTTTTGTTTAAACTCACAAACAAAATGTTATCCTGTATAAAACTTCTCTTTAAGCAAAGGGAAACCACCTTCCAGCTTCGGCACAACTTCCCATGGACACTGACTACAATCTCCTCACAGAAGAAGACTATACTGTGCAGAAAATTGATTTCAGGGAAAGCCACCTGAAAAAGTTCTTATGTGCTTTGCTCCCACAGAAACAGCCATGCTGCAGTAGTGCTGCTCACCACCACTGCAGAGTGGTGGGGCTGGCCTGCAGGCAGGACCTTGTGCAGTTTTGGCTAACAAAAAATACATAGACAAAATTACACCTGGGATCTTCTCCAAAGCACACAGTGCTGCTGGAAAGGTGAGTTTGAAACAGTTAAAAGTGTTATTTTTTCTGGTATCACCTATTTCAAGTATTTGTCTTATAGTTCATCTGAATGCTTAGCATTATGAAAAGTATAGGAGTACTTACCTACAATGTTCACCGTACTGTCAACTTCATTTTTTATACTGGAGGACAGGAAATAGTCAGAAGTAACATCATTTAGCCCATTAATCCCAAAAGATGATTCAACTGGCTCTTGCTAGAATGAAAACAGTACAGTTGGGTCAGGTTTGATTTATTTTAGGAGCCTGGACTAAGTTCATCTAATTGTTCAGAGATGGTAATAAATCAAATAGCTTCTGCCTGCTACATCCCCACTGCTCCCTGTTAGACACAGTATCCGAACAAGTAATTTGGTTCCCTGAGAAGCAGCCAGAGTTTACTTCCAAATCTTCAGCTTTGAAACTCCAGCTATTTTTAATTTTCAGATTTAGAGCGAGCCTTCTGGGAGCAAGAAATTAGCCTGCTATTTATTACAGGAGATCAACATTTAGAACAAACAAGGAAGAAACACTGCTTTCAAATGTATTCTATTTCATTTCTACCCTCATTCTCTTCCAAACATACTCTATCTCTCAGCACTCTCTGAAATAAAGCCCTAGCTTCAGTTTAATAATCACTTAATTCTAGCCTTAATTTTTCTCTGTAGCAAATCAAAGTGTTTACACTAAATACAGCCTTCTAGACCACATCATAAACACTGCCATGGGGCAATAGCACTGGGAAAACACCACCTGCTCTATATATACTGAGCTACCCACAAGATGCATACTCTGTACGTCTGGTACATTTGAATGGGAATTGAAAAATCTCCCTTCAGACAAGACACCAAAAAATGTTCATTCCAAAAACTCAAAATTTCTTAAAAAAGCTATAAACACTTTTAAAGAACTATGTGCCCAATCTCCTCCCTGGTATTGGGACCCATACAAGGTTATCAGATAGGAAGTCCAAAGCTTTCAGCTCTCATTCTGGGCTGGCAGTGCTGCCAGTGAAAGCCAAGTTCTTCATCACTATTGCATTGATGGCATCTGCAGAGAGGTGCAGAACTGTTGATCTGATCTGTTGCCTTGGATGCCCTTTTTCACTGCTCTAAAACACCTCGGTAAGTGCAGGGCACAGGCGAACCTCAGGACTAGGTGAGGTGCTAGCCCTTCACAGTACTAACCACACCAGGAGTTACTGTGGGGACACAATGACATGCAGCTTTGAACGCCACATGCAGTGACTGTGACCCTCTCATTAAGAGCTGTTCCTTGGACACAAATCTGTGCTTTCCCAGCCCAGGCCAGAGTGCAGACACGCAGCCTGCTCCCAGGTCCCTTTCTGCACTTCAGAGGAGCACAATGCAGTTTCAGTGCTAATGGCACCGGGTCTTTGATGAACCGTGCTGGTGGTGTCAGCCCACATGTCAAAGACCCAGAATGCAGGAAAAGATAAAATTAGATGCTATTGATCTGTCCAGGCTCATTGACTGCAGACAGATGAGGACTCTGCACTGGAGCCACCATGCCGTGCAATGCCCCAGCAAACACAACAGCCCCCATGGGAACGCTGTTCACACCATAACTTTCTCAGCTTTGCCGAGGCTTCATTACAGCAGAGTTTATTCAGCTGCTTTTCTGAGCTGCAGGAACAGATGTACATCTTGAAACCTGGGTGACGAGGCCAGGTCCACAAAGGGACATGGATATCAGCACAGACGGTGTTACACCACTTTTCAGTGTCCACGTGTCTGGAGGAAGATGAACTAAAAGGATGGGGAAAGGTATCACTTAGACCTAAACATTATCTCAGTGGGGAGCAGCACACATAGTCACAATTATGCACCTACCATAAGGTACAGATTACATCTCACACAGGCAGTTCAACCTTTACCTCTGTTTTGAAGAAAAGAGCCTATTCATGTCTCTGTGGACTACTAAGCTACTTCTGGCCTCTTTCCCATTTGCCCAAGCGCCCAGTGACCAGGAGATACATCTGCAAAGTGGGAGATGTGCTGCCCTAACTAGAGATTAGGCACAGGCCAGATGTCTCACACACCCAGGAGGCTGAGCATCCTGCTCAAGTTCAGCCTCAGGCAGGTACCAAGTCAGCCATAGGCAGGAACCAAGGTCTCACCAGTGGAGCCTGGCAGTGGTCTTCACTCACATCATCTTAGGAACTTGGGCACCCACGGGGTCTGACAGCAGTGACAGGGGGGAACTCCATGTGAGGCTCTGTTACACTGAGGTCCCTTTTCTCTGATTCTTAGCTTCTCCCTCTCTTGGTCAGTAGAGGTCAGCAGGCAGGTCACAGTGCAGCCACCCAACTATCTTCACTAAGAAGAGGTTTTCAAGACAATTGCAAGGTTTTAAACAGAAACCACAGAGCTCAGAATTCACATCAGCAAGCAAAGAAATTTAAGCAGCTTTTAGTGTTCAATTATGTGCATCCGCATTAACTCACCTGCCGCACATAATAATCTCCCAGACATCACTGTGATACCCTCAGCAACTAATATTTGTGGGATTTGTTTGAATGAAGAGGGAAAGATTGCACAGGTACCTCTACAGCTTTTCAGGTATTTAATATTTTGACTAAAAGAAAAGTTATGAAGAAGGGGCAGAGCAAAGTGCTGCAGTCAGCTTTGGAAGGCATCATGTGCTGCCCAGCTCTGACCAAAGGAGTTTACTGGATCCCCTGGAATCAGTCACATGATAACAATCACACATGACTGCATAATCCAGATATAATGGCTCAAAATTGGTACCTCACAGCCAATTTGAAATCACAGAGAATTTATAAAGCAGCATTCTGATATGCAATTATACGAGTCACCATTACCTGAAGAGATTTTTGCCTTCCAAATCCAATTTTAATAAAGGAATTTTCCCACCCCTCAGTGTTCTCTCTGCTTCATCAAGACATGAGAGTCCTGAACAAGCAAGCAGCAGAGCACCAAGCTGCTGTTCTGTTACAGACACTAATGCATGCTACCGTGGGCTGGGCTTTCAGTACTTGGTTAAAATCCCTGGTTTTAAGGAAAGAACAAAAACTTCTGTGAAGCCTGGAAACTTTGCAACTTGTTTTATGAAAACACTGAAGTTGGATCAAATCCTGCAAATCTTGCTGGTATATAACACTGACCATCTCAGAGGGGCCTCAGCACAACTGCAAATCATAGGAAATACTATGTTTTGTAGGGAAAGTGAATGTGAGTTTGGGTCCATGCTCTGAACAAGAAGAAATATCATCCTGGCTGATGAGCTTTACAGCTTTGTTCTATCTTACAAAGCATGAGCAGAATGTAAGGCTCCAACAGACTTCTCCCCCTTTCCTAAACAAAAATGAATTTCAAATGCCTTCTGCAGAAAAAAATCGTCCAAAAGGTACTTCTATTGTTTGCAAGCATTCCTTCTATAATTACTGTATTTCTGCTTACACAGACAAATGGCAAATGTATTGCCAAAGCTGCCAGCTTTCCAACCTCCAGGCATTGCAACACAAGGGCTGTGTCAACTGATGACGTCAGCCATGGCTCTAATAGGCTTCACGTTTCAAAAAAAACAAAACTACACCAAAGTAACTATTGCTAATTAACCAAACCAAACCAACGCATGGGAGATTTGCAAATGCCCACCACTAGATACTACTAGGACTATTAAAAAGAAAAAACAATTGCACTGGATTGTTCTCACAGGCTCTCAAACTATCAAACAGCTGCTTCTTACCTTAATTTGTTTAAACTTGTCCTCCTTCTCAGACTTCGGTTTTTTTCCTGCAACAACAGAAGGAAGATTTCTTAAAGTCCTCCATGCCATCAATCGTCCTCCATGACTTCTATATTCACTAAGAAATAGCCTTCAAATGTGACTCAAAATAGCAGCATCTCCTAGGAAAGGGAGAACTCCTTTTGTTTAGTTTTAAATCCACTTTAAATACTGGACAGTCAATATTCACTTTGAGCACAGGGTTTTGTGCTTCATTTTTGAAGGACTACAGAAAAAAACTATTAAAGGACAAAAAAAAAACAATCTCGGTAAAAAAAAAGCAAGGTGAAAAACATGAAAGAGTGGCAAAGAACCAAGGAAGGGGGAGGAAAATTGTCCAAGAGAAAGAATCCAAATATATATCTCGTCACACTTGAGACAGACTCATGTACATAGCAACAGGAAAAGGGAGATTGTTCTTTTATTTAATGTGTGAAAAGAGATCACAGGAAATTTCAACAGATATTTTTGTAAATAGTTGCAACATGGGAGGAGGAGTATATGTTATAATTTATGCCAAAGTGATGTATGCAATCATGCTGGATTGGAGAATCCAGAATGTAAGCGAGAGCATGTGGCTCTCACCAAATCTCCCGTGCCTTGGAAGACCTCAGCACTGCTGCCCCTGCTCTGTCCTGACGAGAACCTAATGTGGAAGCTCAGAGTTGCTGTGAAAGCTCTGCTCTACCCGCTCTTTGCTCAGACGTGTCCCAGGAATTCCTCCCATCCTTACTACAAGATAGTGCTTAGAATTAAAAATGTTTGCAGATGAATTCTTTTGCCCTCACTCATACATAAATTTAGCCACGTGACATGTAGAAAGGACAAATGAGAAGATATACAAGGGCCAAAAGATGTCAGTTACATAGTAGCTGGATTTGCAGTTGAATCTTCTCCGGCTGTGACACAGAGCTCCAGAATCTCAGTTTTCATTACGAACTGTTCTGGTTCTTACAGCTATGAGAAGAATCTGCCACAATGGGTCAGATTATGGTTCATGGATATATGCCTGCATGTACAAAACACAGCACAGAAGAGAGGTTTCAAAGCAAATATTTGGCTTTTTCCAGATTGATCTTCTTTTCATAGTATGATTCTACCCCAAAAATATTCCAAAATCATTCGTTTCCATTCACATCTTAAGATTATGATGAGCTTTATATGTCACAACTTAAGAAAACAGCAAGTTGAGCTATACCAAATTTGATTTTAGAAGAACATCAAGCAGAGCTACAACATTTGGATGGCAGGTTATCTTTTCAACCAATACACCTAGGCACTAGAAGATACCAGAGGAATAAGGAAGCCCTATTTTCTACTCCATAAGCCAATAACAAAGCTAAAAAAATGCCAGTGTTTCTACTCAACAAGAAACTAAACACTCCTTAGACTGACTTGGTGCTTAGGTCCTCTCCTGGCACATAGGAAACCCAACAACTAAACCAAATCAGGGGAATTTAAACAGTTCCCCACTTCACCTCTACCATGCTGTGGGCACAGCCTTCTTCCTGCTTTTTCATGGCCTAGATTACCTACAGAATAAAGAAGTGCATCTGTGGTTTAATAAAGTGTTCACCCAGGACGCCAAACTTGTGAGTTTGTTCCTTGTATAGGAAACCCAGATGCTGAACTTGTACTCCCAGTTCCAAGTGGCAGATAAATTTGGTTCCTATGTCCTACAGAAATAGATTTTCAATGCAAGCCACAGCAATACTTCAGAGCATACTCTTTCTACTCAGCTGAAGAGTGTAAGTTTATTTCTACCCTTGCTTGGAAGAAGATCGCAAAATGTCTGCCACCACACTCCGAACGAGCTTTACTGTATGAAATGTAACAATTTCTAATATGCCCCGATCACTCTCCTTGACTGAATGAGGCCCAGTTATCTCATGAGAGGGAGGAAATGAGCAGATATGGCTTAGGGCTGCTTTCATTCACTAGGACACCTCACATAGACTGTGATTTTGAAAGCAGTGCCACGGATATTAAATATATAGGGGTGCTCTTTTGTGGTATTCTCAGCTTCCTAAACTCGTGTTTTAGTTCAGCACTGATATTAACACCTCCTGCAGGAAAGATAATTCCTGATTCGAGTTAGGGGTGTTCATCACTCAGCAAATCTTCAGCTGTTTATACTGTATCACTGCCCGAAGTGAAACTTCGGCCATCTGGCAGCAGTTACTTGGCCGGCCCAAAATTCAAACAAGCACGGTACCTGCAATTAACATCTGAATACAGCTCTGATGACTTTAATAGAACTATCACAGTTTAAGCAGCCCAGTACCCTATCTTGTTGATCTCCCTCAAAGCAACTCGTTCCCTTAAGTGAATGCAGCCTATTTTTCACAAAGAAGTTTCTAAATTCCAGGGAACAGCTGGATGAAAAGGTCTGACTTTACAGTAGGAGAAGTAAATTTGGCACATTATGCAGGCCCCATAGGATCAACGCAGCCAACACCAATATTTCACACTCACAAACTCTCTTCTCTACCTTTTTTGGAAGGTCTTTCAGATAACGGCAGCATTCGGTAGACCCTGAAGGCATTGTTTCCTTTCTTTATACTTTTGTCCTTCACTTCTTCTATATCAGGCAGAGAGTTCATAGCACACCGGAAGTTTGCCTTCCATGTCTTTGGGTCGGGTTTATCTACTCCTGGTTGGTATTTTCCTGAGCAAGAAAAGAGAGTTAAGCATATACAACGCGTAACTGAAAACATAAGACAAACTAGTAACAATGTAGATTAACGTCAAGGTATTAGCCCTTGGTTGCCAAAACAGGCATTCAAACAACAGCAGAGGTTGCAAGAGAAACTGAATGTTGTGATCTCATTCTCATGCATGTTTCTGGAACACGATTAACAATTTCTGACCAAGAAAGACCTAGGGCACTGCAGATCAGATGCAACTTTACAACAAGGTGGAAAAGCTTGCACAGCATTTACCTTTATTAAGTCTGGCTCAAATCCATAGAAGCACATAAAAAGCCTAAGGGACAAAGTCTACAAAGTGCTGAGCATGCTCTACTCAAAACAGTTTTGGGTCCGATCTTGTTAACATTTAAATCAATTAAGTTTTACTGTGCTCCTCGATGCAAATGAGTTACGGCCATTCAATAAAGCTGGAGATTACTGCAGACCTCGAAAAAAGCATTTAACCTCCCACAGATCTGGAAACTTCAATTCACTCTCTGTGTTAGTAAAAACAAAGACACGAAAGGAAAATATAAATTTAAAAAGGAAAAACGGGTGAAAATCTGTCCTGCATAAAGAAAGTTTCAATACCTGTGTGAATTGCCCAGTTTCTAAATAAGGGAGCATCTTTTTCAACATCCCACCCATGTCTTGCAGCATGCATCCAGGGAATCTGAAAGATCTTCTTTTCCTGGAATGGAAAACAAACAGGAAATGCCAATGCTGACTGACTTGATGGATTTTCTGATGACTTCAAGTCACTTATTTAAAAACGCAGTTCCAGCATCTGCAAGTGTTTTGCTTCCTACTAACACAGTGCTGCTGTCACCGGGCTCAATAGGAAAATATCCTCTGGCGTCAGTGAAAGTAGAATACAGCCCCAAGCACACAAAATACTCAGATGCCCCTTCGCAGACTGTGAGGCTGGCAGCTTTCCAAGCTGACACACGGATAAAACATGCAGTGATAAACATTTCTAAACATTCAAACGAAGGCTACTTTTGGCAGCACTGAAACACTCATGAGTAGAAAAATCAGAGATAAAAATAAACAACCATAGGAACAGAGCTAATTCAAGACATTTAGAATTCAGTGAGCAAAACACTGACACGGCAAAAGAAAGGGTTATTCAAAATTTACCAGCCAAGCAAACACGGCATATATCAAAAGAAGACATCCCTGCAGTGGGGACAAAAAAAAACAAAAAACATGAGATACCCAAATGCAGGGATGGGTTTAAAGGTAGTTGAACTTGTTTCGTTTAGAAACTTCGACCCAAAGAGAAGCAGATTTAAAGCAATCCAAAGGAAGGGTTGTTTGCCCTTTGTTTACACAGCACAGAGTTAAACCAGGGCGTGCCTTATACAGTGGAAGTACTGATTCACAAAGGGAACAGAAAAAACTCATGGAAGACAGTACACTAAATCACTACTAAGGATGCTAGATTTGACAGAAGAACTTGTGGAATAAAGTACAGTGGTGTCTATAAAGGATGATGAATTCAGATGCAGCTCAAACTCTGGAAGCACAATGGCATTCAGCATTTTAACAGCATGGGAACAGGAAGAATCAAAGCCCTCCTGTCATGTTTCATATACTCTTTCCATCAGCATTTAGGCCCATGCCATCATCAAAGACAGGACACTGGGCCAGATGGATGCTTTCATGGGCCAGATGTGCTTTCACATCATACAACACAGCATAAGAACACTTTATGCCCATTTCTGCGAAGCCATGCAAAAGGGTTATGCTTCACAAATAAAATCCTCCTCTTGCAGAAGAGAAACCTTGCCTGGCTTCAAATGCAGACATATTTGCACTCTAAGTTCCACCTTTTCAGGTTTAGATTCCCTTCACAACCAGCGAAGAGAAAGGCATTTCCAGGGGACAATTTACCTCAACTCACCAACTCAATTACACCCCAAAAATACCTGTTTCTCTCTATTAACTGCAAACAACTGTAGACAGGCAGCTCTCATTTAAACAACTGCATTGTAGATGTCTAATGTCAGGGGAGAAGAATCCTTTGCATTTCCTTCTTGTCTGTCTGGTTAATATTTCACAAATGTAAAGGTTAGGTTTACTTCCCTTCCTTTTTCTATGATCTCTGCTTACTTGAGCATGTACTTTTTGACAACCTTCAACTCATTTCTTCAGTCCTTTCATTTAAGTTCACTTGTTCAGAATTGCATTCATCTTGTCTTGCTTCTCTTCTTCTTTTCTTTATTTGGTAAAAGCAGATCTAACATGATCCCCGTTCCCCTTCAAATTCTCAGAAACCCATTCATCTTCTTCAGCCATTCTTGTTATTTATCTCATGTGCCTTTTGCCACCTTACTCTTTCCCCTCTATATAGTTAAATCATCCTAAAGAGGTGCTCCTCTCTCTCCCAAGTAGAAGAGGCCTAAAGGAAGCTTCAATCCCATTGTCCTGCAGTACACAGCACTACTGAATTCACTGGAGCTAGAATAAGCTCCACTGTCTATACTGTTCTAAAGATGATCATCAGTATGGGGGAAAAAAAAAAAAAGTAAGTCCCTTAAAAAAATTAAAAATCTATCAATGAGAACTGTAAGAAATGAGCAGACTAAAGTCTTCTCATGTTTGGCGATGAGGAGAAGTTTGAATAACACTACACAGTGCTACAAAGGTTATACCACTGATTTCATGTGCTGCCTGAAAATTCAAAACCTTATTTAGGAACCTGTATACTGAACAAGACAACAAATATAGCACCATGTACCATCAACAGTATCCACTGCTTCAAAGAACAGTGCAAAGACTTTCCCAATAGCTACCTAAATGTTCATTACAGAAAATCCTTCCTAATTTCATGTCTTGAAGCACAAGGACTACAAGAAATTGTAATATCAAAAGTAAAAATCGTAAGATCTATACCTGTACTATAACTTTTAAATATATCTAGTTTTGCATCTAGAAACATTTTCTCATCAATTATGTAAATGCTTAATGTTCTCTGAAATCCCTCAATACTGCTGACTGCAACGATCTCAAGTGGCTGCAAATTCCAACAGCGGAAATGGTTGTTCTGCTCTACTTTACCTAGGTTCTTCCTATTTAAATACTAATTTTTTATTTTCCCATATCCTTCTCCACTCCTTGGTCATAAATAATGACTAATAGGAAAAGGCTCATCACTTTTTTTCTTAGACATGGAAAACGAAGCACTATATTACACAATACTTCATCACCGGGCATTTTGGTTGTAGTCTTGTGTTTGTGTATAAAATTAGACTCACCAAGTCAAAAGCACAACCCACAAAACTGCTGCTGTGTAATGGTCAATGCTACCACTATCCAATGGGGATATCAAAAGGGAAAGAGGAGTCACATTCCTAGAAATAAGTAGGAAGAGTAAAATAGTATTGAAAACTTGAAACTCTAACCACAAAATGCCCCAAGCAGGTGAACAAGCATGAGATCAGACTAGTTAGGAAGTCATAAGACAAATTTTAAATAGTGACCTCTGTCTGGATGGTAATACTCCAAGCAGCCATCAAAGCAGCGGGTTGTTTTTCAGCTCCTGTTACAGCTACTTCGCGTGTTTCCACTCTGATTTCCTTTTCCAGGCCCATGAGGGATGCTGACCTCACATTATCCTCCTCCTCACATCACCTCTGCCCTCTGCTGAACTACGTAACTTCTCTCGCGTGTCCCAGATTTGTCTCCCTGGGATGGTAAATTCCCTTCCTCCCTTTTGCTGTGCAGCAGGAAAATATTTTCACTGAGGAGGAAGATAAGTACTTATTATTTAAGCCCTTTAGAGGAGGGAGTGTAATCTGGAAGCAGAAAGAAAACATCAACAACACAATGCAGAGCAAAGCAGGAGGTATAGTGTGACTGACTGACAGTCAGGGAAGGAAAGAGGTAAATGGGCTGTTAACCTAATTTATCACTGTTAACTGAGTGAGGTTTAATTTCTCTCTTGGTCTGGAAAACCTCCCCAAGAAAAGATAGCCAATGACAATCTTAGATTGATACTCACTTCTTCAATATTTAAATCTTATTTCCTTAAAACCTGTGCACGCATACATACGCCATTCTCTCACTAATCTGCCCCATCCTCTTTTCTTTAATATGAACCGTACTTTGCCAGTCTCTGATTAAAACACACAAGTCCTGAAATCCTACAGTTTCCAGAGTTGACCCTGTGCATACATAGTGTGCTTTGCTACATACAACATTTTATCATAGACTCCACACATGTCTTTGTTTATGGTCAGGATTTACAGTAGAAACAGAAATATTTTTGGCTTAATGATTCATCACTGGAATTAATTTTTAAGCGTTTTTAAATAGAAACACTCAGAAGCACTTTAAAGCTTGTTGAGCTGGGTGAAGATCTGGCTGCACGGCCAGGCCCAGACAGTGAACGGAGATAAATCCAGCTGGCAACTGGCCATGAGCAGTGTCCCCCAGGGGTCGGTACTGGGGCCCATCCTGTTCAGTATCTTAAGAAATGTCTCCAAAGAGCAGTCAGGTGCTGGAATGGGCTGCCCAGAGAGGTGTTGGAGTCATCCTGGAGGTGATTGAGAAACATTTAGATGCTGTACTAAGGGACACAGTTCAGTGGACAAATATTGGAGGTAGGTGGATGCTTGGACTGGGTGATCTTGGCGGTCTTTTCCAACCTTGGTGATGCCAAGATGATGCCAAATAAACCACAATGCAGGCCATTGGGCCTAGTGTCCTGGTGTTAACAGGAGCTAGAGCTTTGTTTCAGAAAAAAAAAAAAAAAAAGACTCCAAACTACTTTATTTAATGAGACAAGTTTTGGTCTACACAGAAAATACTAGCTAAGGGTAAAATTTTGCATACAAACAGCTTATGCCAGAAGCATAAGGCAGAAACTGCTGCAACAACAGGATCAGAGAGCTGCAAAAATTAAACAACCTGTGGTGCCTTGCAACATGCCTTTATTGGCTAGTAGGCTAAACTTGAAGTAATCCCCTAGTACAGGAGCAGTGATTTGACACTACAGAACATGTTTCCAGAGTACAGAGAAAGGTAACATGAACATAACCTTCAGACAACACCACTACATTTAACCATAAGATGCTAAAATCTGAAATACTTCTGCTGCTAAGCACAGAGAAATGAGTTTGGAATCAAACAGAAATGTTCAAGAAAGCACAGCAGAGATGGACTGTCGGTAGGAGAGACCTTACAGGAGTAGAGACAGTACAGGACAAGAATTCTGAATGTGGTACTTAAATTACGAAGACAACAGTAAAATCTGTTCTTCTCCTCTTCAACTATGACCCCATTATGCAAGAATAAGGACCTACTCAGCTAACTTGGGAACGGATAAATGAATACTTATTTACTCAGTCACAGCATGTGAGAGTAACTGATGCAGGGTGTTCCTGAGAGACAAAATTTGCTGAAGTTGACAGGGCTGCTGTTAATTGTACAGTCACAAGTACTCTTAACTTTGCAAACTGAAATTTAAAAAAAATATTATTCTTAATTGTCATTCTCCAGTCTTAAAGATGAACATCTGAGCACCACAAAAACTACCATGGAGAGGATAACAGACTAACTTGATTAGAGCCTTAAACAGAATTGCAGCTCTCATATTTCTGCACCTACTTTACAGCATTTCCACTGTATTCATTTTGATAATAAAGTGGTTTCTGTTGCTAAAACTGTGCAATTATTTTCAGCATGGTGAATAGTTTTTCTGCACATTGCATAATTCTGGGGTTTATTAGAGATCAAAGTCTCAAATACACTGTTTTACTGAATCAATTAAATAAATGTAATTGGTTCTGATGTGCTCACAAAGTAACTAGTACTCTCACAGTGACTTCTGGATAAGGAATAGTAAGTTGGGTCTGGTATAGGAAAAATTGCTTGATTTTTTTCTCAGATTCACTGCTTTAAGAAGTATCAGAGATTTCATATAAACCTGACAGAGATCACCACTTCAACTCAGAGGTTAATGTAGAACATACCATTCCACCTCAGCATTTTGTTCAAAATCCCTCTGACACTACTTGGTAAGCAATTCGTTCCAGCTAAAAACTTAACAGAGTCTACTTTTTTTTTTCCACCAACAAAGAGCCAGAGGAGGGAAAATGCTTACAAACAAGTCACAATTCTAACAGGCAAATGGAAAGAGCTTCCAAGCTGGAATGTAAGGCCAGAAAAACAGGTTCAGCAGGAAGCATTCAGCGTTGCCCTTCCTCCTTATGTTGCCCCTTTGAAAGTCAGGAACACCAATGTACACTGACATGAAGAAGCTCATTCACGCACACGTGCAGGCGTGCTTGCACAAACACACCCCTTACCTTATTTAGCCATTTCAGTCCTGGTATTGTGTTAGAATTTATTTGTTCTTCCAGCCATGGGCGCATCCGCATTCTTTCGACAGGCATTGTTACCCGTGCTAGAAGGAGCAGAAGGGAACAAGGGACAATGTTACTTGTCTTCCTGGCAGCACTCAGCACAAAATACACACAGACCTACTTACTAACAATTTGCAGGCACTTAACTATCATAATACTGACTTTGGATCTGTGTAGGAGACTCCCTTAAGAGCAACTAAGACGATAAGGTTTTCTCCACAGCAGAAAGCCCTCTGTCTTGTGGTATAGCTGCATTAGTAAACCCATCACCTGAAGACACATGTCAACGGCAACAGCTTTTCTAATGACACAGGCAGGAGACCACAAAGAAGATCGGTTATCCTCCTGCATAGGCCTCTTTCATCGGGCTCTGTTACCTGCACTTACTGAATACATTTTCTGCCAACAACAAAGAACAATAATAAATAAATAAATAAATAAATAAATAAATAAATAAATAAATAAATAAATAAATAAATAAATAAATAAACCACAGGAAATATCACTGTACTAGCTAAAATGACGTATCTACTAACTAGAGCATTTGCAATTGCCTGCTTCTGTCACATAAATTTGATTAAGATAGCAAAAACTCTATTTTTCATCACAGTACTTCATAAGATAGCTTGGTTCTGGTTGCACAGTACGAGCCCCTCCCTCCAGCTTTCTCTGATCAACTCAATCACTGACTTTTTCTTACTACATTTCAACAGTGCTTAGCTAGGAAGGGAGTGCTCTGCAGCCCTCTCAGATGCACCAAGACACGTTAAGTTTTTCAGTTAAGGCTCCAACTGACTTCTTTGTCTCTCTCTTTCACTCTCAATCACACACACAAGCACACGTGACCCTGATGCCACTTCCCCATTTAGAACAGTAAATTATTGACATAAAAGTCCAAAGTCTTGAAGCCAGGACAAATAATTTTAAAAACATTAACCTATCTCAAAGTGCCAAGCAGCACTAGATGCAGATTAAAGCACTGCATTAAACTCCTGCTAACCAGCCTGCAATCAATCATTTCCACGTTCAAGTACTTGCATTTAGGCTTCTTCTTTTCTCCCCCACTACACCAGGCTCAGCTCCTTCCTCTCTCCTTTGTTCTTCACATCTGCGTTCTCTGCATCATTCTTAACTTCTCTCCTCTGCTATTCTTGTCACCTTTGATCTTAAAAAAAAAAAAAGAAGAAAAAAAAGAGAAAAACAAAAAGACTAGGCTACACATCTGAAAGCACACAGCAATGACACAAATGTAAATGTGTTTGTTCTTTTTTCCTATGGGATTACAGGCATCAGACAGACTAACAATCAGGCAGTACTAAGCCCACACCCAGCACAAGAGGAAGAAAAATGTTCGAAGTTTCCTCTCATTGCTCTGAGGACATGTATTTCCTGAAACTAACAAGGAATTAAAACCTGAGTGCAACAATAAGGCTCTCTGATATGTTTCCAGTGACCAAAAAGGTCTAAAATAGCTTAGAAAATGCTTGCAATTGGTCAGCTTGCTTTCAGGTTCACTTCAGATATAAGAAAGCAGACAACCCCCAAGCCCAGCAACGGTGGAACGCTGCTGCAAAGCCCCAGACTGTGCAGGAGCACAGCTGTTCTATGAGTGACAGTGATACAGAATCACAGCATTACTGAAGTTGGAGAATACCACTAAGATCACCTAGTCCAACTGTCAATGCTGCTAAAACGCACTATTCCCTTTCCAAATAACACAAGAAGTACAAAAACTTTACAAAGCAGATGCAGTCAGGCCCCAGAAGCCGTTCCAGTACCACCTGTACTGTATCTAACACTCAGCACCACCTCCCACCTAGCAGAACTAGGGTCAAAGTTGGAAAATGCTAATGACTGCACTGAAAATGTGAGTGCATTTCTATTTAGCTGTCAAGGAAAAAGCATGCAGATGCAATTATCATCTTACAAGCTTTTCTTCATAAGACTTCTTCAAATATACGTACGCTTTGAGACAAGCCATGGAAACACTATGCATAATCTTCAGATTTCAACTGGTAAATGTGTGCACAGTACGCATCCCGTGCTGTGGCTAACAAGCCTCTAAAGACAAATTTCAAGCACATCTGAATGAACTAATTACACAAAAAGCAAGAAAGTAACCTCTAAGGTAGCAGCAGCAAATTCCATGTGGGAGACAAAAAAAATAAAAGCTCCTTTGCAGAGGAGGAGAAACTGCCAACACCACTGCTACAAGGAAGGAGGCCTTGCCCAGAATGGCAAAGTAGAGACATTTATCTTATCCTGCTCATGTTCCCAGGGGTTCTGCCAGCTGTTCCCTGCAGATGCTCATCTCCTTCCCAGTGTCTGGAGTCCTCTGGACCACCATAGCATCCACAGCCAGCTGCACACACCTTCACATTCATCACCTGCACTACATCAAATTTCTCAACTCTGAGCAGAAAAGCAGTTTGGTTTGTGAGGAGGGAGGAGTGGCTCCCAAGATGTGTTTATCTGAAAGCAAAACCAAACCCAGCTAAAAATAATCTTTGGTGATGTCCAGCTGGACAGGGAGCTGTGGGCATTTTCCGGAGAGCTGTATTTCACAGAAGGGCAAACACAGCATGCATGTGTTCATCAAAACATACCCTGTACTCCTCTACAATCATGAGCTGAAGAAAATAAACCACGACGTTTTCAGAAAGCACTCCTGGACCCTTCTACCTTGGGACAGCATGGACCATAACAACACTAAAATATAGTGTTCTTTTGGCAGCCACACGTCAACAACATCTCTGCAATGAAAATAAGGAGTCAGCTCTATCTAGCAATTGTCTGTGTGAAATGAAGGTGCCACGTCTTCCCTCCAGGGCTGCCAAACATGTGTTTGCTTGTATAGTAAGAAACACCAAGATTCTGCAGTGACTTTTTTAAAAGTAACCTCTGTATTTCACTATTGCCTTCCGGGATGTGCAACTTGGTTAAGAGGCAGGGTTAATGGTGCACCTGGGAGTCTCATGATGATGGCTCCTTTCTGTGCTATTTTTGTTGTAGCCTTCACTGTCAGCTTGAAGTCCGTCCCTCCACGAGCATCTGCAGTTAAGCGTTGTTCAACTTTTTTTTAAAGACCTCTACAATTCCCCCAAACAGGCAGCTAGTTTGCTAACAGTTTCACTAGCCATCGCTAAACATCAAGTCAGATTCCCTGATCAGACCCTAGATTAGAATATGTTGATTATGAAGCAAACACAAAGCCAGAAATGAGGGTGAGCCACACAAAACACAAGGCACACCAAGCCCCCTCGCTGCCTGCTTCTCTCTGGTGTTTACCCATCAGAAAGGAAAAAGTGAAAACAGTGCATCCTTTTAAGGAGAACAAAACGTTAACACTCAGAGTCTGAAGCAGGCCCACATCAGCAGGAGCGCCTCTGCACCAACCGCCCACTGCTGATCAGATTCATGGTGCACTTCCCCTTCAGACTCACACCCCTGCAGTCAAAGTTACATGTAGGTGCACGTATTCTGTGCTCTGAGATTGCCTTCAGCTCCATCTCAGTCTCATCATGAGTCAAGGTTGTTCTCGCTCAGATGGCTCTGTGAACATGACGAGGGAAGTACCAGGGTTGTAAGCAACACCTCTTTCTGTAAGACCTATTTATTCAGCTGAACCAACACTCCTATCCTGGCCAAAAACACACAGCAGAGAGGGAAGTGTACTCTGGTATGAGAGCAGCTGGACAGGACAGGTGGCATCCCCAGAATCCAAAATTGCTAATGAAGGCACCATGCTTTCACACCACAGCTTTGAACTTGGGCTGTAGTGATTTCCAGCACCTCTCGAGGGAGGGCTCAGGGAAATGCTCAGCATTTCCAGAGAACCACGCTGAAATCAGGCTTTCTGGCATGACATTGAGGATAGTTTGTTTTTTTCTTCTGGTTTATAATTGTCCTGTGGTGGGGGGAGGGGAAGAATAATTGCCAAGAAGCACAATCAACTACTAATGCAGATGGGACCCAAGAAAACATTTTTCTATCCTACAAGAAAAGGAGAACACATTTAGACATGAAAGTAGGCCTACCTACAGGGAATTCACTTTTGTCAACACTTGCCATTCTTAACAAGGAAGCACATCAACAAGATCCACAAACTACATATCCTAGATTAAGCTTGATAGCTCCGTTAATACAATTTCCCTTTTCTTGCTCCATTTTCACCATCTAAATCTTTCTTAAAGGGGGTCACAGTCAGGGGTTGTTGACTTCTCAGTTGTGGGAGCTGGAACACATTGACTGACGTTATTTTCCAACAGCCATTACCCTTTACTCAA
Organism: Odontophorus gujanensis; assembly: GCA_013399175.1. Classification (NCBI taxonomy): domain Eukaryota; kingdom Metazoa; phylum Chordata; class Aves; order Galliformes; family Odontophoridae; genus Odontophorus; species Odontophorus gujanensis. Next base: position 124,963 of record VXAB01004733.1, on the reverse strand, counting down.
CAACTTCAGTCTGTGGGGAATAATAGTAGTACAGCAGCACTATACAACAGCACTTACACTGCAGTAGCACAATAATAGTAGTTTGACCACTTCTGAGGGTTTGTGCTAGTTCTGCAGTCAGCTCTGTCTTTTTTTTTTATTTGCAGTTAGATACCACAAAAACACAGTGGAATCTCCTCTCTGACAAGTTATAAACTGTCTTAATCCTGCAGACATGACTCAGAGAGAAAGTGTCATGGAAGAAAGATAGCACAAGTTGCTGAAGTCTGGACAGCACAGCCCAGCTACGAATACAGAAACCTGAAGGAGGCCAGCCAATGACACAGCTCCAACTACAACACACTGCACTGGAAAATAAGATTTCTACACGAGAATTATAACGGTAGCCTGGGGTCAACCATACCAGCCAACCTCTCAAGAAAGATGACTGAAGGAAAAGAGGGACAACAGCCTTAAGAGACCGAAGCACAGGTATAAGTGCTCTTATAAGCAGTGATACAAAGAGCACTGAGCAGGTAGCTGTCACTACAGCATCCTCAAAACATAACACTCAACTGAATTTCAGCTCCATACTTCTTTGCAAGTCATGTTTTTCTAACATTCTTTATGTAAGACTCTTCAGAAGGAAACCTGGAACATTTGTTTGTTTTTAAAGAGATATTAGTAAAGTTTTGGTTATTCTCAAGAGATATTTCCCTTTAAAGAAATATTAGAAAAGCTGTAAATAGCAGTTGGGTTACATTCTATCTATCCTCACAGCTTTAAATATTTTCACTCGGTAATGCTCTACAAACAGCTTGCAGCCCTCCCTGCTGTATGCTAAGACATACTAGTAATTTCCTTGATACTAGAGAACAAGGAAATGACACTACCAACATATAGAAAGCATAACCCTTGAGAATGAAGAGCTCTTCATTAGAATTATGGTAGCTGTAGAAAGAAAGTGAAAGCAGTAGTAAAGCACATAGCAAGTCCAAACAGTACAAGACGTTCCATTCTGCCTGTCAGTATCTGAATAACTGAGAAGACACACAAAGCTTAACCCAAAACCACAAGCTGCTCTATGCCTACAACAAGGATAGTTTTTAAACTTATCTCTAATGGAAGCAAAATAAATATATGAATGAATTAATAAAGAACTAAATTGGAGAAAGCAATTCTTCATTCCCTATCACAAAGTAAAGATCTGGATGTGGAAGCACAGCTATGACAAGGTAAGGTGAGGTAAGGCACTTGGAGCTGTATTTGCGACATAGGTCACAGCCTTTCCCCAAAGGTATGAAAAAGCATCTGTTCCCTAGAGGACTTGTGCAGAATACTGCATGGGATTTATTTCTCTTTTCTCTGTGAATAGAGAACTGGCAATATTTAATAAAATAATAATCTGGTATCTGTGCTTTGCTGCTAATCTTTGAAAGCATTCCCTTTGCTTCCTAACACTGGTGCACATCAGAAAAGCATCAATCACTGTGTGACCAAACATATGCTGAAATGAGACCATACACTAATTTTAGGATTCGGGGAACTGGGCTCTGTATTTGTCCATGTGCCAAGACTGTTCAAGGATACAAGGAAACATGATCTTATTCTGAAGACCAGTACTTAGAAGCAAAATTCTGTCCCTTGGTCACAGCTTGGACTCTGCCTTCACAGAGCATTTTGTGTGTACAGACTGAGCAAATCTAGCTTGGAAGTCACCCTATTCAGAGATATTTCCCTGGGTAAGAAAACCTGTTAACGTGACCTGGTCAGATATATTCCAAAAATATAAATAAGATGTAAGCTGAAACACACACAACTGAAGTTACTCAGTTGCTTTGATTTCTGACACCTGAACTACATCAAACGGCATCCTACAAGATACCTCTGCCTGGGTGTATTTCATCTCTTCCCAAAGCACAAAGAGAATCTTACCGCTGATGTTGCCAATGCAGAATTAATGTGCCTGCTTTCTGACAACCCCAAATTATGCAAATACACGTTATCTTTCTTGGAACCTGCAGCAAAACACTTAATTAAAGTAACATTAGTAAATGAGGAAAAGCGCGCATATCCGTTCTCACAGGAACATGGGTTAAGAGTTCCAAATAAGACCCTGAAGCTCTTGGAGCCGGAAAACAGATACAAGGCAAGAAAGACTTCTTAGATTCATGGATAAATTCACGATAGACAGCAAAACTGGTACTGGTCTTCTCATGTATTAATGGTGCCTCTCTTCTGCTCCCTACAAATACTGACACTATTAAAAAGGGACAGTGGAAACATCCCAACTCTGCCTTGTGGTCTCTTCCATTTAAAGCCGACTCCCGTCCCACTGCTCCACACACCCCAGCCATACTTCTTGATCCACACTGCTGCAAAGTCAGTACTTTTCCTGTTCTTCACAAATGCTTTGGCCACAGAAGCAAAGAAAGTCTGTGAGTGTGCTATGTCCTCCCTGAGCATCACCAAGAAAAACAACTCACAGGAGACAAGGAAGGTTGTATCTCACTTGCTCAGGTGCCTGCAGGAAGGAGGAGACTTCACTGAGACGGGCTGGAAAGCCAACAATTTAAGAGCAGGTAGGATGGTAAGGCACAGGTCCTCACAGCACTGGTTGGGATGGCCTGACCTGGCCATTAGTAAGGGCAACCAAGGGCAACCACAGAGAAATATTCACCTGCTTACCACAGTTCCCAAACCACAGGCCACACCAGGATCATGGCTGGAAATCTGTGGGATGGTGCCAGCAATAGCTACACAACTGCTAAAGGTCCCACTCAGCATGGGCTGGTGGTGCTCACCTTGGGCTGTAGGGAGGTGTGACTGGATGGAGGAGAGGGGGGCACTCCGCATTCCCCTCTCATGCTGCTGCTGTAAGCAAGGAAGATACAGAAAGGGGGAAGAAAAAAAAAAAAAAAGGCTTGTGTCCTCAAGGGCTGGAGGGTGGAAAAACTCCCAACTAACCCAACATTCCTTACAGAAGAGCAAAACAGAATGAAAGAAATACCTCAAACATGTACAGAAATCAGCAGTATGCACTGCACGACAAACAAGCCCAGGAAAACGTACAATGGGAATTCATACTGTATAGAGTGTATTTCATCAGCCCTATAGCATTTCTGTTCCACCCAAAGGGTGTTAACATGTCCTGGCTGGGATTCAGACATTACACATCAAAACAGACTCTTTCCTTTGGTTTCCATGCAAAGCTTATTCTCCCTCAGCAGCAAAGACAGGAGTTGTTGTTTTGCAGTGATCTCAGGCATTGTTAAAGGTAGCCCTTGGATTTTGTAGATTTGCAGATCATAACTGCACCAAAGAAAAGCAGAGATATTTTAATACAACAGAACCAGAACAGAAGCCTCTCTTGTGCTTCTGCACTGAGCTGCTATGAAACAGTGCTTCAGCTTTTCAATACCTACAACAAGGTTTCCCTTTTACTGGCTCTCAAGCTGAATACTAACATATGATAATATCTGTTGCTGAGCCCATTTGCTTCTTTGGCAACACAGTGACTTACTTGAGCTGAGAACTTGGCCCGGGTTTCAAAAAAAATAGATTGGTAAAGATCATCCCTGCAGTATCTGCACCACCAAGATGACTTGTACACACAAGCCACTGTTTCACTTTTAAATTTAAAGGAATACTTTGTCTCCTTCTTTACTCCCTTTTGTTTCCTAGGTCTCCCCTTGACTCACGGTGGAGATGCCAACTTCAGATGGTGTCAGGATGACAGTAGGTCCATGCAAGCAGGAGCCAACGGCATGTGATTACAGAAAATTCTTTCCCCACCACCTTCTCTAGAAGTCTGAAACACAGCCACAAATTTTACCTGATTTATTTACTCCTTAAGCACAGTTTTACGCCTGGTGATTGCTCAAGATTTGTTTTCAGCACCTGGGATGCGTCACGACTTTTCCCCCAAAAGCTGCCAGAAGACAAACTGGTCATTTTTTCAGTAGTAGATCAGTTCTTCACTCAGGCAAATTTAGAAAGGGCTTGTTTACAACAGGAAAAATCACAGGCATGGTTGTCAGGCAACAATTAATTCCTTGCATCGGGGAGCAGTTATTCGCATATAAATCAATTCTAATCTGGAATTAACTGCTCAGACACGAATTCAGTCCCGAACACCCACATGTAATAGCTGATGCGGATCCACTGCGGCCAAACCCTGCACGTTCTTAAATCTATCAGGAAAACTCAGCTTTTGACAGCTGATTCATAAGGAATTTTCCAGGTTGGTGGAAACTAGAAGGTTGTTAAGGCTCAAACAATTATCAAGAATCACTTCTTTTATCATACTAATGCAACTCAGCAGCATTTTTTCAAGTCCCCCCCACCCCCCCGGCTCTCTTAGACTCAATGCTCTGTGAGGAAGCTTACTGGAGACATCCCTAAAACATCAGCCGAGCACACGCTTCCTACACACAACTGGTCATTATGAAAGCAATGCAAAATCATACGTGTAAGTACCAAGATGGGGACTATACATTGGAAAAAATCTTTTTAAAAAAGCCTGGGCAGCCTTCATCCTCTGTCTTGTTGCTCCTTTAACCAAATACATAGTCAGGGCTTTACAGGACACCACAAGTAAGAAAAGCAGCCATTGTAAACCAGAAGTCCTTAATCTCAGTGTTCCCACACTGGTAGCTTGTGAGGATTGGGCAAGCCTCCAGAAAAGATGGTTACATTTTAAAGGCACTCAGAGAGGCAGAAAAATTATTTCAGACAGCTAACACCAAGAAATGCATTCAAGGAAGAGTTTTCACATTTACTGACCATGACCTGAACCTGATGTAATCCACCTTGCTCAGATTTGACTCTTTTCCCACAGCTAGCCTTGTTTGTATAACATACTGTTCTGCAACACGCAGCAGAAACTATTTGCACACTACACTAAAGTACCATTTAATATTTGCTTAAAGCTTTCACTTTATTGTCTGGGCAAAGGCAGCCTCTACCACCAAAGTTAATAGCTAACCCACACCTTCTTTTGCTCCTCTAACTTCTAATCACCAGCACAGCATCCAGAACTGAGAGCAAAACACAGAAACCATCCCTGCCTACGTTCTCACTGAGCACCAGAACCAGCCCACTCGTGAAAACAGTTTCTCGCTCACTTCTAAGAGAAGGGACGACTCCCATATGCCTGGGATAGTTCAGTTATTAAAGAGAAATATATGCTATTTTGGATTAGTAAAACACACTTCTGCCACTTACTTAGCACGCTTGCTTTAAGGACAGACCACAGAAGGCACAGACTTAGGGGCTGGGATACTCTGAATCATCCACAGGGCAAACTGGAAACATGTCTGTCACATGCACTTATTTATGCTTACAAAAATAGCACCGTGAAAGAAGCAGATGTGTGAGCACAGAAAAGCACTCAAATCGAGTTAGTTATTCTAGAGGTAGTGGCAGATGCTGGCAAATTTAACAGAGAAACGTCCCTCTCCTGCACGAAAACATTAAAGGTCTCCATTTCAAGAGCACTAAATAATAAACGCTTCACACAGACACGTGTTGAAAAAGTACATTGTAATCCTACTTCTTACAGAAATGTTTCTCCTTCCACCACCACAGGACATAGAGGAACTTCTTAACTCATTCATGCTGAGATATGAATGGTTAAAGGGATTGTTTACAAAATATGTTCTTCCTCTAACGCTTGTGTCAATCACAGGCTAACAGCAATGAGACAGACCCAATTCCTGATCTGCAGCAGCTATTTCTATCTTGGAAGCTTCCTAAAATACTACAGAGCTAGAGTGAGACCACTGAACTCATCTTCATTGCTATTCTGAGCCAGATAAACGATATTAAGCTAAACAAAGCCACTCTTCAGCAGCTTCCCTCACGAATCCCAACAGGTTTGGCATCCAAAGAACTAAGTCCAGATACACGTGAACATAATGCTCATCAAGTGTGTGAGAATTCAATCTTCGGAGTCAATCCCCTTCAGTTTGCACTCATACAGATCCCCAATATCCAATTAACATTTTGTTCAGTACACTCCAGGAACGTGTGTCTCTACATATGAGAAGGATATGCATTCAAGTTTCCCTGGCATCCCAATGCCAGCATTACTACAACGTTTCTAAATACTACTTCCCCTTAAGAAGAACAGGGCCACATTTAGCACTGCAGGGTTATCACAGGGAGTACTAGATGGGAAAAGCATTAACTGGAAAACCAGGGGGAAAAGCTCTCACTCCTTATCCTCTACTTGGTTAAAAGAGCCTTCTCCTGTAGAAGTCAAATTTACTAAGAGATGAAATAAATAATAACATGGAATTACATTTTATGAAGTCCAGCTCTCATGCTTCCTCGCTCTGTGTTTATTCTTTCATTTTTGCCAGCTTGGAAATGAAAACCAATGGAGTCAGTTTCACTTTTGTTTATACTTGGTTTCAATTTTATGCTCAAGTTTTGCTTTCACGTTTTTAACATAACAGCATGTGAATTTCAAATCCTGCAAGAAAGATTTCAGCAGCTTAACAGTATTCGTCTCCCATCCTCCCCTTTGTTCAACTGTAGAGTTATTTTTATGTTAGATAAATTTTGTAAGATGCTGTTACCAATTTAAAACACTCTCGGCAAGAGAATTATTTTGCTTTTAAACATTTATATGCTATGCTGAATTTAATTCAATAGTTCTGTACTTTTTACTTGTTTCAACTCTAAATTCAATTAAAATAAAGCACATCTCAACAAAACAACAAACAACAAAACATCTTTAGAACAAGAGCAGCCAGCACATCAAGGGCACAGCAAGCCCATTCCATGCACCAAATGCATGTTCTAGAGACACATCAGATGTATATACAGACAAAGACTTGCTCCTGCTTCCCCTTATTGATGAATTAAGGCATTATCTTGCTTAGGTACCACTGTAAGAGCTTCACCTGTAATGCTGTCAAGCCATGTTCAACATCACTAGAAATACTGCAGCACAGATTTTGCCTTCTGTGCACCCACTGAGCCCCTCAACTCTCAGACATCCCTCCATACATACCAGAAAGCAGAACTTTCTTACAACAAGCTGTAAGCAAACCCTCCTTTTGTGCCTTACTGTGCTAAGCCCATCAGTCTTTAAAAATTGAAAATGACTGTATAGAAACAGTTAGACAACGTCCACTGCAAATGCATTTCAGACCATGCAACAAATGTAAATCTGCTTTTGCCACAGCTTGGCTCCATTCCTAACACCTTGAGATGTTGAAAACATACCCAGCAGTAACTGCAAAAGCGAGTTAAGTGTTTCACAGCCTATAAGTAAGATGTGTGTGCTGCACAATGTATTTATATTACACAATGTATTCATCATGCCATATACAAAATATGTAGTTGTATATGTTAGCTATAAATATGTAGGCATTAAACTCTTGACTATTAACGTGCTTAGTTTAAAACAGTTAATAATCAATACTAGCTTTTCCTAACGGCTATTTTGATCTTAACACAAGAGCTCACACATTGTCAGCGCAAGCAAGAACCTTCAGAATGTTCACAAGTAGTGATTCAATGTATATGAAAAAGAGAAGGAAGGGTTTTTTTTACTACATTGAATATTTTTTTCCCATTAAGTTATTCTTACCTGAGGAATATGCAATGTTATAAATCTGTTTCTCTCATGCTTTTTGTTTTGCTGATTTTTTTGTTTTCCTTTTGCACTTGTGATCTCAAAAAAAAACAAAACAAAAAACATCTGACACCAACCACAGTTTATAGCAGCACAAGCTATAATAAAACTTCTGTAAACACTACCTTATGGCTTATATCCTCAATATAACAATTACTGAAGGCCTTTGAAGAACTGAGTTCTAAAAAGTCAATCTTTAACAAGTCACAGAGATAAGCAGGAGTCCCACAAAACAAGTAATATGTGATTAGTTCTTCTTTATCTACAAACAGATCCTGACTTTCTGCACTGAAAGTCCACAGATGGAGGTTCTAATCCTGCAAACCCCCCAGAGAATTCTGCTGGAACACCACTCCCATGCAGCCTTTGGTGCATGCATGATGCATTTAACTTGTGTCTGGTTAACAAGTCCAGGTGTAACCAGCTTAGACTGAACAGGGGCACCTTGGAAACGTGTCCTTTCTTCTGAAGTTTCCTAAAAAGCTACGGCACAGATTCATGTAACAAAGGCCAATGCACAGTCTCATTTCTCTAGGTAACCTACAAATGCAACACTTCTTAGGCTTATCCTCATCTTCACGGAGGAAATCTCTACCTGCACTTAGTTCTCAGAAAGTATTCTTGATTGGTACCTGCTGTAACTTGTGGATATTTGGTGCCCGAAGTTCGAAACTGACCTGCACCAACTGCTAAGTGGCACAGCAAGTTTCCCTCCCACAGGCTGCCTAATCGCTAGTGAACCTGCTTAAACTCCTAGCACTCACTACACGCCGGGAGAGTGAGCACCACATTTATGGGCTGCCTAGAGAACACCTCCTCCTGTACTGAGTGCCTCTCAGTTGTTTTCTGTGGGCTGTGCTTACCTGCTCCCCGCTGCCTGTTTGTTCTCCTCATTACAGTGATGATTTCAAGGAACATTCTCATATCGTCCTCAGCCACCTCTTGGCCAAGCTGAGGCTCCCCAGTCTTTCACAAAAGCTGTTATAGCCACCTCATTGTCCTCAATGCCCTTCTCTGCAGGTTTCACTGCACCCTTTCTGAGATGGGGAAACAGAAATTGTTAATGCTGTTCAGGAGAGGAGAGCAATACGGGTTTACAATAGCATGATGATACTATTTCATGTTTAACTCCTTCCTAATAATTCCTAACCCACCTTCTTTTTCCTGAGCCACTGCTTGGCACAGAGCTTATTTTTTCATAGGATTGCCTAGATCCTGTGATCTTTTTCCAAGTAAAAACAGTCAGTTCAAGCTTCCCCTCTGTGTATAACGTTAAGATTACATTCCCTTCCGTGTGCATTACATTTCATTGGTCTGTACTAAATTTCATTTGCAGCCTTACAGCTGGGCTTTCAACTTAATGAGATCCTTCTGCAGGCTTTGCAGTTCAGCCTTTGGAGTTTTACTACATGAACAACAGGTGATTCCAACAAGCAAACTTGTTGCACCACCACCCAACCCCTCCTGCACCCGCTGACCGTCACAGGCAACCTGCACCCTCCTCCCATCCAGCAGGCTGGCTGGCCATGGCCATGCCTGGAGCAACCTGATCCCATGCTGAGACCAGCCCTGCTCAGGGAAGGGAGGTATCAAGGAGACTGCAACAACAGCTCAACAACACCTTTACAAACCCCACAAGACTCATGATGCACAAGGTCTCCTCAACAAAAGCCATGCTTATTCTTTGTCACAAATATCACATTCATACCTCCCGTTCACTAATCCCATTCACTAAGTACTGGCAAACAAACAAACACAAAACCAACTGCCCTGGAGTTCCCGGACTCCTCAGAAAACTTGAACAACTGACAAGAGATTTGTCACCTTCTATTCCTGGAACACCAAAGCCAGCTCCAAGCGACAAGTAACATATATCAGGAAATGCAGTTGCAATTTCACATTTTCAGTGTCACCTCCTCCATCTCATCCTTCTTCTCCAGCAAATTGTTCTGATACCTTCTGATACAGTCACACCTACTTGAGAGGAAACCCCAAACACGTTTACTCCTTAGAAAAGGCCCCTATAACAAAAGGATCTCCCAAAACTCTTCCTAGAGCAGCATGGCACAAAGACCTTGTTTCAGCCTTCTGTTGTGACTTTATCTTCCTCGAGCACTCCTTCTCCACATGGGTCATTTATCAGCAGGCTTCCTGCTTTTGATGCACTTCAAAGAGGATTTATTGTTTGTTTTCATGCTTCTAGCAACTTGTTCCATGACTCTGTTTGGTTTACCTTATTGTGTTTAACACAGATTTTACATTCTTTTCCATCCTTCTCACTGAGCACAAAACTTCCAACTTGCTGAAAGATGTCTTTTTACTCCTGCTGAACTGCTACACTTTGCTTTCCAGTTTCTTCAGCTCTTTTGGTATTTCTGGCAGATGCCATGCAACTGTTGGGAGTCTCTGTCATACTGTCTTTGAAGAATTACGCACCACCTGCAAGTATTTTACACTTCTGACTGCCTCTTGCCCTTACGTAATTTTTTCTTCTTTCAGGAAGATTTACTGTGGAGAATTAACATCACCGCAGTAGTCCCTGGCTTTACTGCTCCTGAAACAACAGTTCTCTGCCCTAACTTAACATATGACAGCCAGTCAACACCTTGGTAGGACAACCACACAGTCTTAATCTACCCTCTTCTTACTTAGGCCTGGAGCACTGATTCATGAGATGCTGTGCTACTTCCTGAAACAGTCAGTGACTCTTTAACAACCAGCACCCCACTTCATGCACATGGAAGCTATCCCACCCTCCCTAGGCCAGCTGTAGTCTGTCATTACACTACCTGATCTTCTGCAGTTTCTGACACTCCAAGTACTGCAGCATGGAGACTTATTAACAGCAGTTTTAATGCTATGGGGATGGTCCTCTCTATCTCATGGCAAACTTCACATTCTTCACCTATATGCTTTCATTCCTCACCTACAGGCCTTCGTCACAGTTTTGGTTTAAAACATTTATTTTTATACATGCATATTACACATACATAAAAGTACACTTCAGCTTAAGGCATGCATGGATTTATGCAGATAAATCCCATTTTTCTAATGCAGGCCTTTTCTATTCCAAATGTATGTCCAGTTCCTCTTGAATCTTTGCTCCCTTCTTCTACATCATTCTCTCTAAAGTATTATGACTGCTTCCCTGATGCCACACACCACTGCAGGCTGCTGTACAATGGAGATGTGGGTCCTCAGCCCCCCGTCTAACAGCAGTATTTTACTTCTTAAACCTCTTAGCTACCTTTCTATGTAGCACGGTCCCTGACAAGCAGCCCTCCCCAAGAGACCGGCTTGCCATATTCTGACAGAGATATCACCAAGATACATGTGTCACTGTGACTCTGAACACCTCTGTTTCCTCACTGCAATGCCCAGCTCCCCCCAAGGGATGCCATCAGCACCAGAGGACAGTTAACTGGCAGTGCTTGTAAATAGCCAAACGCATGGAACAGGGTCTCAGCAAAGCAATACTGTGCCAAAGGGTTCACCATACCAACCACACTGAGTTTTATCAGTGAGAAGGAGCCACAGCATGCTGGGGCACACATGGAGCTATTTCTCTGAGAGTCACTACCAGTATGGGACAGAGAAGGACAATGAGGGCTCAGAAGGAGCCAGTGGCACGGAAAGATTGTGATTCAGACAGAAACCATCTGCCACACAGACCACTGGTGCTAGTTTTGTAATTGTGCTGCCATGTCTGCACTAGGGTGAATTTAAATTTTGTTGCTACTTTAAGCTTTTTTTTAATTTTTTTTTATTTTTTTATTTTTTGGCACTACCAAAGGATACTACGTGCAAGTCTAGTAAGATGCAGTCACCATAGTTTTAAACGTGAAGTATTTCATCTCAAGCAACGGAGGTTCTGTTTTATAAGCGCTCCTACGTCCAAGAGACCACTGCCCAGAAGACCCGAGCGGAGTATGCATGACAGTCGTCCAAGGAGCAACGTGCCGGGTGCTGAACGCGAAATACGGGAGCTCCGTGTTTAAACACACCATCCTGAATCACAATACTGCGTTCGGTGCGTGCCGCCTCGCACTCACCCAGCGGGAGCTAACGACCCGAACGAGCACTGCTGGGATCCGGGCTCGGAGAGGTAACCCTTCAGTGCCCGCAGCCTGCATCTAGGCTCGGTGCTGCAGTCCGGCCCTCCTCACACTACGTGCAAACAAAACTCCGGCTCTTAACTTTTTCTTCGGGGATGACGTCCGGGTCTCGGCCCCTCGCTCGCCGCTGCCCTCCCAGCAGGGCACAAGAGCCGAACGGGCGCAACGTGTCATAAAAGGCCGCTACCGCCGCCGGATCGGACGGGGAGCGGCGTCCCGGCTCCAGCGCCGTTATGTGCCGCCGCTCCCGGCCCACAGCTCGCTCCGATAGCGCACTGACAGGACGGGCACCCGCTTCCCACGGCTGCGTTTCCCCGCTGGATATTTACAGCCCATCCGAGCGCCCGCGGAACGGCCTCGGGCCCCGCGGCCGTCCGCTCCGCCCCGGGCCCGGCGGCAAGGAGGCGGCAAAGAGGCGGCACACGCACGGCCCCGCCGTCAGCCCGAGTTGCGGACAGCGGCGCGGCCCAAAGCCGAGCGGAGGCCGCCGTGGCGGTTGCACCGCCCGCCGCTGGGCGTCACCGCGGCGGAGGGTGGGAGC